>CM053624.1:322740547-322764815 GCA_028646595.1 Phalanger gymnotis | reverse complement strand
ATCCTCTCTCTATGAAACTCAATTTGAAAATAATAGGTCCGGAGGAGTTCAAAGGGACATTTCTCTCTTGTGTGGTCTGGTGGGTAGCTTTGTCTCGATCTCAATACTTCTGGGAAATTTAATTATGTAAATTCCTTTTTAGGTGGTGACACTATTTCTTTTGTTGAATTTGCTGGGACTCTAGCGACTCTTAAATTAGCTTCCAAATCTCTAGGTCCTTTACCTTCACCTATAAAATGCACATGCCTTCTTCCAGCTTTTTTTGGTCTTTTATCTTGTTTTTCTTCTTGTTTTGTTATTGCTCATGATGTTTTCCAGTAGAACAATTTTATTTCTCAGTGATTCTATAGTTTATTTAAATTTTCTAACCATTTCTCCATATTGTTGTATTTTTTAAACATTTTATCTTTTTCCATTTTTACTAAAAATGGATTGCTCATTGAAAATATCATATTCTGGCTGCAGCTAGGTAGCCCAGTGAGTAGAGCACCAGCCCTGGACTCAGAAGGACCTGAGTTCAAATACGGCCTCAGACACTTGACTTGTACTAGTTGTGTGACCTTGGACAAGTCACTTAAGCCCAATTTCCCTGCCTTCTCTCCTGCAAAAAAAAAAAATATTAGCCTTCTTTACCAATGCCAGCTCCTCCTTGATTATACATATATGTGTGTGTGTGTGTATGTGTGTGTGTGTGTATATATATGTATATATATATCCAGTTTGATGTATCCATATTAATTTCCAATTGTTCATTGTTTTTACATTTTTCTGGAAGACTGAAAATTCTTAGGTTATCTCCTGAAGTTCTGTTTTCTAATTCCACTGCTTTGATTGATAAAGTTTTCAAATTTTCTTCTGTGTTGCTTTTTAATTTTGTTTTGTTATTTCATCTGCCATTTCTAATTTTTTGCCCTATATTAGGGAAATTCTTTTTCTCAGTAAATCTACTACATTACTAAAGTTCTCTAAAAAGTGAGCCAAACTATTGAGTTGCACAGCCATCTTTTTTTTCCTCCTTTCTTGATTTCGACTGTGTCTTTATGGATACTAAATGTTTCTTTGTTCCTCTTAGAGAACATATAAGCCATAATGAAGTGGTTTGTGAAAGATCCAATTTCATTTCTTGTTTATGTTATTTCATTTTTTGGTATCCTCTGTTCTGCTTTTTCTGTTCCACAATATTTATTCATTAGAATGGAACCCCTTTTTTAATTGTTTGTTTCTTTTTTGTTTGTTTTCTGCTTGTTGATTTTTTTTAGTTTATCACTCCAAGTTGGAATGATTAGGAAAGAGCTAATAAAGAAGCTAGTATATGAGCAGGGCTTTGAAGGGAGGGAAGGATTTTTATAAAAGAGTGGGCATTCCTAGCAGATAAAACCATGTAATCAAAGGCATAGAGTTAGGGGAACATGTCTTTCAAAGAGGGGGTAATAGTTTGTCTAGACCGGAGTGAGGATCCTTCAGCTTTGAGGCCACACATGGTCCTCTAGGTCCTCAAAGTACAGCCCTTTGACTGAATACAAACCTCACAGAACAAATTCCCTTAATAGAAAGATTTGTTCTGCAAAACTTGGACTCAGTCAACACATCCAAGGACCTAGAAAGCCACATGTAGCCTCGAGACCAGATTTCTCACCCCTGGTCTAGATTCTAGACATAGCATAGGTATGGGGTATATTGATAGAATTGCAATAATAAGACAAAGCTGAAAAGTTATGTTGGAGTCACAATATAAAGCCATTCAAATGGCAACCAAAAGGAGTCTGAGCTTTATTCAGAAATCAATGAATGGGAAGGCATTTAAGAGTGTTTTACAGGGAAGTAATATGGTCAAGATACTGGCAGAGGTGCATATGATAGGTTAGAAAAGAGATATTGGAGAGAGTTAAGTGGTAATTATCACAGGTTATATCAGTAAGGCAAGATTCATGACCTCGAGGATGACCATGAACATGCCTGGATGGTTCGGAATCACAAAATATGAAAAACTCTCTGTGTAGAAGGCAGAGGAAGTAAAACATTTATTTAAACCCCAGAGGATCAAACCTGAGAACCAATGCCCCCAATTCGATATAGTAGCAATTATATTCCAAAACCAGTAAGCCCACCTCAGTGCAGCAAGAAGGAAATTATAACACAGTATTATAGCAAGGAACCAAGTCATCCTACAACCTCCCACCCTGCTAGGGCCTTCCTGTAAACAATCACTTACGAATCCTAACTCTCTGCTCAGCATTCTGTTCTGCAGCTCTGCCAAGATGGTTCTCTCAATGTCTGTTCTTCAGACCCCTTTTGATGTCTGCTGCCTCACTGTCTTCCTCTCAGTCCTGCTGCTCTCAGTTCTGCTTCTCCTTCAATTCTGCTCTTCTTCAATTCTGGGCTCTCCTTTTACACAGTCCTAGCTGGCATCTGATTGGCTAGAACTGAGGTCTCTGATCGGCTGAATATTCCCCTTGGGGTCCTGAGGACTTCACCCCGACAGAGGCTTAGCACCTAGTAAATAGGGGCTTGAGGCCTACTTACAAATAAAGATATAATCAAGCCTAGGCCCACCTGAGGCCTATTGAATGGGTGAGGAAGATCTTTGATCACGTTAAATATTACACAGGTGAGATGAAAAGTGAGCGTGGATTAAAAGTGTAGAGTCAGTGGCAATGAAAAAGAAGGGGTTACCAATGTCAAGGAAAGGCCTCTGATGTCATTCAGTCTATAGACATTTAGTAAGACATTTAGTGTCAGGCACTATACTAAGCTCTGGGGATATAAAGGAAAATAAAAAACAGGCCCTGTTGTCAAGAAACTCACAGTCTGGTGGGAGAGACAACATGCAAACATCTACAAACTAACAAGGTATATACAGGATAATTTGAGCTAGAACTAAAGGAAATTGGGAAATATTTCCTGTAGAAGGTGGGATTTTAGCTGAGACTTTAAGGAAGCCAGGAGCCAGAGATGAGGAGGGAGAATATTCCAGGCATGGGGTACAGCCAGTAAAAATGCCAGGAGGTGAGAGATGGGGTGTCTTATGCAAGGAACTAAAAGGAGATAACTGACAGATTTCTCAAAAGTAGATCCAAGAAAACTAAGCTTTGAAGACAGCCAAGCTATGAAGAGCAAACTAAAGGTCAACAAAAAATAAAGAACAGATTAATGATAAATAAAAGAGCAATAGAGATTCAGAAAACTTCTGCTGAGGAAGGCCAATCCAGTTTTACCTTTCACTATTTATCATGGTCATTCCATTTTTATGATAAAATTTGACGGTCAAAAGCCATTTCTCAGTGATGCTGACATATCTGTCTCTTGAGCAACTAGCCTGAAAGATCATATCAAGAGTGATTTCTATGATATTCCTTTTTCTATAAGATAAAAGACATAAAAAAGCATAGTTGAGTGGAAGAACAACCTATTCACTACAATTACATCTTAGGAAACCTAACCACAGAATTGCTTCATGAAAGGTTGAACTAAATGTTAAATTTTCCTGTGGATCTAGAGATTGAAAGCTGTGGGGTGCTCAGATTGGAGATCTGGAACACAGAAAGAGCTCCATTACTTAACCTTCTAACTCAATGTCTTCTAGGATACCCAAATCAAGATTATTTCATCTAGGGAGATTGAATCATCCATCCTCCCAATTCCTGTTTGGAGTAAAGAAAGTTAGGAAATCAGGAACAGAGAATGGACCTCCCCCTGTCAAGTTACCAAATGAACTCTTCTGGATTGGTAGTGGAATAATATAAATAGTTTCTGAAATACAAGCTAATTAAAGTCAAAGATCCAGGTCACATTCTTGAAATAGTACAGACTTGTCAACAAGAAGCAGTCATAAAAGAAAAGCACAAGTGTATCAAACATTGAACAATAGTTATTAGAGCTTGATTAAGGTCCTTTTATCAATTAGGATCATTGATTCTGCCCTAGAAGGGACCCTAGAGGCCATCTAGTCCAAACACTTCATTTTGCCAACAAGGAAACTGAGATCCTCAGAGGTCATGACTAACCCAATGTCACACAGGTAGTAAGCAGTAAATGAAGGACTGAAATGGGATTTGAACCCAGGTCCTCTGATTCCTAATCCAATGCTTTAGTGCTCACTCCAATATACCATATAAATGACTTTTCCCTAGTCACATGATTGCAATAGAAAAGAGATCAGCCAGGTAAGTGTGGAATAAAATAGAAAAAGGGAAAGAGAATCAGAAGGTAAGAAATCCTCAAAATGTTCAGGGATTTGTCCAGATATCAGGGGCTCATTTGCTTGTGTCCAGATAAAGGAGTCAGTACGATACTAAGAAGATATTTGCTTTACTTATCCCAGCAGTAAATCAACCCAGCTCAGCTGTTGTGGCAATAGCAGGCTCTTCCATAGATTCCCATCACTGGACTTCTAATAGCTCTTTTCACTTTTTGAAGCTCGCAAGTTCGTTCTGTCTCCAATGCTGCTTCATCCAAGATCAGAAAAGAATGAACATGAAAGAGATAGAAGAAACTTGTGACAGCACCATGAGTTTGTGGGCCTCATGGCGACTGAACCATGAGAGGCAATAAGGCAGCCAGTATAGCTGTCATCCTTCCCCTTACCCAGAAATTTACTGACATTCTTCTTACTCAAAAGCCACAAGGGAAGGAGAGTATGTGATTTTGATGCTTTGTGCCTTTTGTATGCATACTCAGCTCCCACTCATTAGCAAATGAAAATGCTTTTCTTCATATAATAATAATAATTATATAGAATATATATTATATATAAATATATATATAAGTAAATATATATTTATATATAAATAATATATAATATAAATAATAAAAATAATAAATAATATAATGTAGTATATTTAGTATATAATAATATAGTATAGTTATATATAGTATATTTAGTATATACTATATATATAGCATATATTATATATAGTACATACTATATATAGTATATATTGTATATACTATATATATAGTATATTATATATAGTAATAATATAGTATCTTTAGTACATAATAATATAGTATATAATATAATAAATAATATAATAATATAAAAATAAAATAAATAAAAATAATAAAAATAATAAATTAATAAATTAATAAATAAAATAATAAATAATTCATATAATAAACAGATAGGAAAGAGTCACAGAATACCTGTGTGTGTGCTCTGAATTTGCAGCAGGGCCCCTCCAGTATGAGTAATCACATATTTCCAGAAGTAGGGTTACCAAGTCTCCAGGGTCAACAATAGGCAGAGCATAGTGCACATGTGTTGAGGACTGCGTTCCCATTGTCCAGTTCCTCATTATGCCAAGAATTTTGCAAAGAAAAAAACTGCGCTGGTAACAACCTTTTGATATTGTTGTTTTCGTCAGCCCTGTGGTCAATATAGAAAACAACTTAGAGACTGGCCAAAATTTATCACCTGACCAAAGAGTTGGCTTCCAAAGAGAGTGACAAGGATGATGAAGGGCTTCAAGAACATTCTAAATGAGGACTGACTCAAGAATCTGGGAATGTTTAGTCTGGAGAAAAGAGGACTAAGGTGGAGCATCATAATTGCCTTACATTTGAAGGGCTATCACATGGAAGAAAGATTCAACTTAATCTACTAACCCTTAAAGGGCAGAACACAGAGCAATGGATGAAAATTAAAAAGAGGAAGATTAAGGCTTAATGTAAGAAAAGAAATTTCTAGATAATAAGAGCTATTTAAACTGGAATGAGGGAAGCTAGGTGGCACAGTGGATAGAATGCCAGATCTGGAATCAGGAAGATTTGAGTTCAAATATGATCTCAGACACTTAACAGTTATGTGAACCTGGGCAAGTCCCTTAACCCTGTTTGCCTTATTTTACTCAGCTGTAAAATGATCTACAGAAGGAAATGGCAACCACACTGGTCCTTTGCCAAGAAAACCCCACATGGGGTCAAGAAGAGTCAGACATCACTGAAATAACTGAATGACAACAACAAAAGCAGAATGGGCTATTTGGGGGAGATGGTTGATTTCCCTTCTTTAGAGGCTTTTAGACAAAAGCTGGATAATCATTTGATGGGAATGTTATAGAGAGGATTCTATTATTGTTGATGCTTTTTTGTTTTTATATCACATTAATTTCTGAATGTATCTCTCCACCACCCAGGGAACTTTCTCTTATAACATAAATTTTTTAAAAAGTTAAGCAAATCCAAGCAGTTCATCAAAGCCATCTTAAAGTTTTTATAATAAAGGAAAGAGATGCATTTTTTAACTCTTCTCTAGAACGAGACTTGGTCATTATAATTATATATTGCTCACTTTCATTTTATTATTCTTTCCATTTTTCATTGCTGTAGTCATTGTATAAATTTTCTGATTTTGCTTCTATCATACTGCATCAATTTATATGAGTCCCTGTTTCTCTGAATTAGTCATATTTGTTATTTCACACAATAATATTACAAAAATTATTCATTCATTACCAAAATTTATTAAGCCTTTCCTAATTAGGCACCTACTTTGTTTACAATTCTTTGTTCCTAGTTCCTACAAAAAGTGCTAGATTGAATATTTTGGCATATTTGTAATTTTTCTTTAAGTCTTACCTGCTTGATGTGTATGATGAGAATCTCTGGAGAACTCTGGGTCAAAAGCTATGAACATTTTAATCGATTTCGGTTGTTCATATATGTGTCTGTGTGTGTTTGCAGAATTCCAAATTGCTTTCCAGGATGGTTGAACCAATTCACAGCTCCATTAATAGTGTATTGGTGTATCCGTCTTTCAACAGCCCCTGTAGAGGAAATTTTTGTTCAGATAATGTGTATTCTTTCCCATCTTTATGATCTCGGTTCTCCTTTCTTCATTCTCCATGCCTTCATGCAAGTCCTTCCAAGTTTCTCCAAATTCTTCATATGTGTCATTTGTTACAGTACAATAATGTTCCACATATTCACCAACTGTAATTTGTCCTGCCATTCTCTAATCGATGTGCACCCATTTTGTTTCTGGTCTTTTACTACTGCAAAGCTTGATGCTATGAATATTTTATATAAAGTACCTTTCTGTCATTGACCTTCTTGGGGTATATTCCCAGTGGTGGGATCACTGAGCCAAAGAGTAGGGACAATTTAGTGAAATGCAATATTTTATTAATGAGATCCATAAAGGTCTCTGTTAACACTGTAAGAACTTTTCATTGAATTGGCCCACAACCCCAGCTTACTTTACCTATCTCTTGGGAGTCTTTTAGTCTGTGGCTTGTAAGACTTTCAGGAATTACTTAGAATCCATAGGATCATTGTACCATATATTAAAATTGGAAAAGACCCTAAAAAATCACTTAATTCATCCCCTTCATTTTACAGATGAGGAAACTGAAGACCAGAGAAGTTAAGTAACTTGTCCAAAGTCACACAAGTAGCATCAGAGCCATGATTTCAATCCAGGTCTCAGAGTCTAGAGCTTCAGACTCTTTCAATTGTATTCTAAGACTCTTAAGTATAGGGTCCAGACCAAGGTATTGAGCTGTGTCTCTTACAGAAGGAAAGTCCTAGGGCCTTTTTCTCCATGCAACTTGGAAGCATGAAGTTTGTGTCCAAAATGGCCCATATAAACTGGAAACCTAGATGGGAAAAAAGAGGATTTACCAGGCTGCACCCCACTTATGCCGGTAAGAACCCAGAAGCTTTGACAGAGTGCCCGGGGGCGGGGATAACTTTGTTTTAGCATTATTTCACTGAGGCTAAAAAATGCCTAGAGGGAAAAAAAATTCTTTAGATTGCTTCATTCTGGAAATCTAGTCTGTCAAACTGAGATGATAAGTCCATCTTGTATGTAGCAAGTGGTTCTCACCATTTATACTATTTTACTCCATCCCCATGCCACAATCCCAAAGATAGATGGGTAGATAGGCAGGAACTGTGCTAGTTATTCTTTTATATTAAAGGATACATCATTGCGTTAATATCCGCCTGTTGTGGATTGCCATGTTTTCATTAACTTATCTCATTTCACTCTATAGTTGCTTGAAGCCATTGGGGGTCACCAGAGACTATGGTGGTTAGTCATTTTTACTTTATCCACCACAAGTTATATTCACTTCTCTCTTTCCTTTTCTTTTTCCTCCCCTTTCCTAACCTTTCCCTTTTATTTTATCCCTTCCTTTTTTCTCCTCTCCCTTCCTTCCTCCCTTCCTTTTTCTTCTTCCCTTCCCTTCCTCTCTCTTCACTTTCTCTCTTCTCTTCTCCTCTCTTCTCTTTCCCTTTCTCTCTTTCCTTTATTTTCTTTTCTTCTCTCTTCTCTTCTCTTTTCCCTTCCCTTCCCTCGCCATCTTCTAATTCGTTCCCCTGCCTCCACTATATTTCTCCTTCTCTTACCTACCAATCCCATAGCTCTTAATCAGAATTTCAGAATACCTCAAATGACCAAGCAAATTTTGGGGTCAATGCACACACTTGGGTCCTTTCAAAATTAAAAAAGACCTCTGGAATAAGCTCAAGAGGCTGCTGACCCTTAGTTCACTATCTACTTGTACTCAGACTTCACTACATTCAAACTGGCTTTTCCCCACCTCACTCTATCCAAAAGAAAAACAGAATAGGAAGCAAAACCTTACCCTAACACATGAATTTTAAGAATGAACATCAAAATAAAGAATTGGCATAATTACCCTGATAATGAAGGTCAAAAATCACTTTGATCTCAATGACCAGAAAACCAAGCGGATAAAGTTCGGTCAATGTTTCTAAAATAATTCCCATTCTTCACTTTTCCAATGGAATCATAGATGGAATTAAGTTTGTATTAGCACCAAAAGGAATCTTGGAGATCATCTGATCTAACCTCCGTATTTTATACATGAGGAAACTGGTGTAATCTTGGGTTGTCTTGACTTTCCCTCCAGTACCCTTTCTACTACATGATGTATGTAACCTTAAAAAAAGCAATAGTAAAAATATGTTTAAAATAAGAAAATATTACATTACATAACAGATCTATGTGTTAAGTGTCTGATGACCCTTGAACAAGTTGTCTAGCTTCTGTGTCTCAACATCTTAGCAAAATCTGGACCCTCTTGAGATGAGGTGAAGAGATGATTCCACTTTTCTTAGTCAATTTCACAAACATTTTCAGGCCTACCGGGTTCACAACACTAAGCCTAATGCTTCAGGGGCTATAGACATGCATAATCTATTCCCTACCCTCAAGAAATTTTCCATCTAGAAAGAAGAAATTAGACAGCCATACAAATAACTATAATATTAATTAGTGCTAAGTGCTATTTGAGATTGTAATCACTAATGTCCATAATTAGGGAAAATACCCTGGGGGGAAAAAGGGTAATACCAGATGGATCGGAACAGAAGGTGATGTTGAATGCCAGGATTATATGGAAATATGTTTTACATGGTTGCAAATATATAACCTATATCAAATTACTTACTGTCATAGTGAAGAGGGAGGTGAGGCAGGGAGGGAGAAAATTTGGAATTCAGAATTTTAGTTAAAAAAAATGCTGAATGCCAAGATTATCAGCCGCCTAGATGACTGTAGGCACCTGTGTTCAAGGACCTGAGAGGAGTAGAAGAGACACTTGCCAGTTATAGTTCAAAACCAAGGGAATATGTCCAAAATTAGGGAATCAAAATATACATAATGCAAGGAATTAACACTCTTTCCCAAAGCAGGCTGATTCCTGCTTTGTTATTTTTATTCCGGAGGTCTTTTTTTTAACTTTGAAAGCACCAAATGTGTTCATTGACCCCCAAATTTGCTTGGTCATTTGAGGTGTTCTGAAATTCTCATCCTTCTATTAATTCTACACCATATACTGGAGACCGTGTTACCTCCCGATGACAGTTATTCCTGCTAAGTCACAAACCCATATAATTACTATAGAATATGATAAGTGTATAGTAATAATACAAAATTCTATGAAAAACTCAAGTAGGGAGAGATTGCTTCCAACTGAAAATATTGAGGAAAATTTCTTGGAGGAATTGCAGTTCAACTGAGCCATTAAGAATAGAAAGGATCCAGATAGCCAAGGTTTAGAGAGGAAGAGTATAATACTTTCTAAGTATGTGAGACATTGACAAACAGTTGGTCAATCGATAAGCTTTACTAACCATTTGCCATTGACTAGTCACGCTGCTACCAATATGGGATATGGAGAAAGGCAAAAACAATCTCTTCCCCTTAAGGAGCTCACATTCTAACAGGAGAGATAATATGCAAAAAAAAAGTACAAAGAAGATACACTGTAAATGAAAAATAATTTCAGAGAAAAAACACTAGGAATAAGGTGCCAGGGGAGGACTAGGAAAGGCCTTTCACAGAAGATGAGACTGGAGCTAAGATTCAAATGAAGCCAAGAAGCTGAGGTAGGAAAGAAAAAGATTCCAGGCATGGGAGACAACTAGTACAAAGTCACAGAATGAGATAAGAGTATTAAGAGGGAGGAACAGCCAGACACCAGTATTGCTGCATTATAGAATATGTTGTGGGAAGTAAAGTGTGAGAAGACTGGAAATGTAGAAAGGGGTCAAGTCAAGAAAGACTTAGCCAAAAGAGGAATTTTTATTTGATCCTGGAGGTACTAGGGCACCACTTGATTTTATTAAGAAAGGTAGTAATATGGTCAGACATGTACTTTAGGAAAATCACGTTGACAACTGAGTGGAAAATGGTTTAGAGAGCAGAGAGATTTGAGGCAGGGAAACTGATCAACTGGCCATAGTGTCATATAGTGCAATAGTGTAGGCGTAAAGGGATGAGGGCCTGCACCAGAGTGATGAAATCAATGAATCGAGGTATATGAGTATACGTGCAACTAGTGCGTATGGAAATAGCAGAGCCAGTCAGTCAACTAGCATTTATTAAACATCTACCATATACCAAGCATTGTTCTAAGGGCTGAATTCAGAGGACTTGGATTCAGGTCCCCACACCGAATAACTGTGTGACCTTAAGCAAGACACTTAACATCCTTGGTGCCAGTTTCCTCATCTGTAAAATAAGAAGGATTGGGTTAGAGGGCCTCTGCATCCTTTCCACTTCTATATTTATAATCCAATGATTCCACTGGATGGTTTTAAGGAACACCAAGTGGTCTAATTTGACTAGAATTGAGGTAAGAGCCATGTTGGGGAAGACCTGGGCCATCCTCACTAAGCAATGGGAAGTCACTGAAGACTTTTTCCTGCTGGAAAGTGACACGATCAGAACTATACTCTATCCTCTGTCCATGATGTGTAGGGTCTAGGGGACTCAGTGTATAGACTGCTAGACCCGGAGTCAAGAAGACTCAAATTCTAATCCAGCCTCAGACATTTACTGGTTGTATGACCTTTGGCATGTTACTTAGCCTCTGTCTGCCTCAGTTTCCTCATCTGTACCATGGGGATAATAATGGCACCCACCTCTCAGGGTTTTGGGGAGGTTAAAGTGAAATATTTGTAAAGTGCTTTGCAGATCTTAAAGCGCTATGGCTATATAAAATATCACTATTATTAAAAGTGTTGGGAGAGGTTAGAGAAAGGGAACTAGTTTAGAAGCTATTACAACAGTCCCAGCAAGAGATAATCAGGGCCTAAAGCAGGGTGCACAAAGAGGGAGGAAGAGACGTGTCTAAGAAACATTGCAAAAGGACCAACATTGCATGACCACTGATTAGATTGGGGGATGATGAGAAAGAGAGTAGTTAAAAATAACTCTAGGGTTTGGAACATAGGTGACTACAACAATCATGGTGTCATTATGAGAAATAGAGAAGTCAGGAGAGGTGTCATTTTGGAGAAAAGGGGGAGAATTTGATTTTGCATATGTTGAATTGGAGTTACTACTCTTGGGTGTCAGTAGGCAGTTAGAAATGTCCCAGGTAAATTATATGTGTACCCCTAGAGCCTGTTGGGAATAAACTAGAGGATAACTACAATGATAGCTCCTGGATAGTAAAGGTATAGTCTCTTGGAGAAGAAATACTTAAGCCCAATCTAGGAGAATTGGAAGATGACCAGAGCTAGAGGTGACCATTTGGTGATCAGATCATGATATTTGATCACACCTACCTGAATAGTCAGGTAAATCAGTAAATAAACATAAATTGAGCACCTCTTATGTGCCAGGTCCTGTGCTAAATACTGGAGATACAAACAAGAAAAGTGAAAAATAGCCACTTCCCTCAAGGAGCTTACAATCTAGTGGGGAAGACATACACAAAAAGAAGCTGAAGAGGGATAGGGTGAAGGTACCCAGCAGAGGGGACATGTTGGAGCAGTCAGGGAAGTCCCCAAGTAGTACAGCCAGGTGGGAAATGAGGAAATGTCTGAGTAGAGCTCCCTCCTTAAATAAAGAGTTTGGAGTCCATGGTTCCACTCTCCAAGCAGAGGGACTGAGGATAGTGATGAAGAGGAGTGCCAAAGTGGATGAGATGTTGCAGGAGGTTGAGATTTTCCCAATAATGAGCTTTCTAGGGCATGGTGAAAAAATCAAAGTCCCAAAGTAGTAGAGCCAGGTGAGAAATGAAGAGCTATCTGAGCTGAGCTTCCTCCTTAAATAGGTTAGAGTTCATGGCCCCACCCTCCAGAATGGAGTATCAAGGCTGATAACTTCCAGGTCTCAAACAACAACAAAAATACATCATTTGATCCTCAGAAGAGTGTTGGGAAGCCATGTTTGATCCAAACTACCTGCTTCAGGATCCTCAGAGTCTTTCTCTGGTTCTAAGATAGGTTCTTCCTTTTATACAAATTCCTTAGGGCATAACCAAGTCTCTCACAGATTGGTTCTGATTGAATACAGAGTCATTGACAGTGACGACCTATGACCAGTACTACTCACAAGCGTATTCATCAGCATAGAATTAAACCTCCAAAGAAAAATGGTGTTGAGGCCCACAATGATTTCGATGCAGAGAATAAGCAGGAGTTAGAACTGGTATGCCACCATCATAAAAGAACCCCACCTCAGGCAAAGAGGTTGCGTGAAACAAGCCGTCACCTCAGTGCTACCTACTTCTCCCCTTTGTAATACATTTGCTACTACTCCGTGGCTTTAGACCTACAGACTCCTTCATCATTTCCTTTATACCCTTTGTACTTGGTTATTACTTCAAGTCCAGTTTGACCTACATAGAATCCTATTACCACCTATTACCAGATCACAACTTGAACCACACCTACAGCCCTGTAGACGGCACTTAATTACCAGGTCACATGGGGAAAGAACATAAACTTGGGAACCAGTGGAACTATATTCAAATCTGGCTAGAACGCTTATTACTCCTATGACCTTGGAAAAGTCACTTTCCTCAGCCTTAGTTTCCTCATCCGTGAAATCAGTGAGTTGAATCAGATGACCTCAGAGGTCCCATCTAGCCCTAGAACTCTCAGCTTGTGATTGGTACCCTAAGGTAAAAACAAAGATTTCAAATAACAGAGATGCAAGTTCACAACTTCAGCATCATCCTCTCTCCCTTACTTCTCATATCCATTCGAATGCCAAATCTTACTGCTTCTATCTCCGTACTATCTCCAGCCAGTGCTCTAGTTCAGGGACTCTTCTCACTTGGGCTATCACGATTGCCTCCTAATTGTCCTCACTGATTCAAATCTCTCTCTGTTCCATCCATCTTTCTGACAGCCACTAAAGTATAGGCCTGACCATGTCAACACTCCATTCAATAAACTCCAATGGCACCTTATTACTGTTAGGATCAATTGCAAACTCCTCTGTTTGACATTTAAAACACTTCACATTTTATCCTAATGCTGCCTTCCCCCTCCATTGACTCTATAATCCAGACAAACTGGCCTTCTTGCTATTCCTTACACTCAGCAAATCATTTCCCATCTTTGGACCTCTGCACTGGCTGTCCCCATGCCTAGAATGCATTCCCTTCTCACCTCCACATCACAGAATCCCTGGATTTCTTCAAGCCTCATTTCAAAAACCATCTTCTGCATAGGGTCTTTCATGGTCTGCTACTTCCTCCAGGGCATTAACCCCAAAGTTATGTTGCATTTTGTTTTGTTTATACCTATATTTGTATATGTTATCTCTCCCTTTACAATGTAAGTTCCTTGAACTTATCCACAAAAACATTCAATATTTTTCCAATTGCTGTAACCAATGGTTCCACATATGGATGGTGGGGTGCTGGCTGGTGGAGAACTTTTATTTTCTTGGTGTTAATTGTTAGGCCAAAATTAGCACCAGAGGCAGAGAATCAATCCATTCTTTGTTGCATCTCAGCTTCAGAGCGTACAGAGTGCCTTGAGTGTACAATCATCTCTGAACAAAAAATCATGTACAAACTTTCCCTCCACTTCAGTCTTGGCTTGTAGCCTTTTCAAGTTAAATAATTTACCATCAGTGCAGTAGCTGACCCTGAAGCTGTATACATCCTCATTTGAAGACTTCTGACAACATTGCTGAAAACATCATGCTAAAAAGCATGGGAGCGAGTACATAGCTTTGCTTTACTCCACCGGTGACCAGGAAGGGGCAAGCACATTGTCCATTATCCAGAACCTGGGCAAGCATGCTGTCGTGAAATTGATATGCAATATTGGTGAACTTCTCTGGGCAACCAGATGCTGTGGATAAGTTCACTTACTTTGGCAGAATACTTTCCAGGGATATACACAAAGATGATGAGGTTGATGCATGCCTTGTCAGAACTAGCTCATTATTTGGGAGGCTCCGAAGGAAAGTGTGGGACAGAAGAGGTTATTAGACTGCCTACCAAACTGAAGGTCTTTGGAACTACTGTGCTGACCTCATTGTTGTATGCCTGCGAAACTTGGACAGTATATCAACACCGTGCCAGGAAACTGAATCACTTCCATTTGAATTGTCTTAGGAAGATTCTGAAGATAACCTGGCAAGACAAGGTACCAGACACTGAAGGTCATTTCTCAAGCTAAATTGCCAAGCATTCAAACTCTGCTGCAAAGAATGTAACTCCAGCGGCCTGACCACATTGTTCAAATGCCAAATGTACATTTGCCCTAAAGGCTATTTTATGGAGAACTTACACAAGGAAGGAGCTTGCATGATGGTTAGAAGAAGAGATACAAGGACTCTCTCAGGGTTTCTCTGAAGACCTCTGGAATCAATTTCTGTCAAAAGACCACCCATTATGGCATGGCCATATCAAAGAAGGTGATGTGCTCTATGAAAATGAAAATTGCAAATAGCTCAAAAGAAATGTGACATGCACAGATTTAGAGTCCATATAGACTATTTGTGCCCAACCGGTGGTAGAGCAGTCTGAGCTCATATTGACCTGATCAGCCACGGTGTACTTTGACTCCAACATGGTGTTTTCATTTTCGTCCTCTTTGAGAACAAAAGACAACCAACCAGCTTCCTTGGAGGCAAGGACTATTTTGATTTTGCCTTTGTATCCCTCAGCACTTAGCACGCAGTTCCTGGAACATAGTAGACATTTAATAAATGCTATTGGATTGATTGATGGAAAAGTGAGAGTTTATCTATGGCTAGGTCAGGAGGAGGTACGTTCCTAAACCCCCCTATAATTGTCAAGCATTACCTATAGAGAGATATAGACAAAAAAGACAACTGAGAGACTTCTGATGGACATATATGAGTATGTATAGGCATTTACCTTGAATAAAGGAGAATATTGCTACTTTGTCTGTGGCCATGATATTAAACAATATCCAACCAAGGAAGAAGGCACATTAACCCCTAGAGTGATTTGCCTGGATTTTTGGGTGCTATTCCTGAAATGTGAAGTCGAGCAAGGAGGCCTTCTGTGCTAGAGGCATTTTTGATCCAAGGGTTATCTATTTAATAGCTGGCAAAATGACTCATTGGAAAAAATCTAAAAATAAACTAATAAACCAATCTAACTGACATACAATCTAGGTAGATGCAGAGGACAGCTTACAGGGTTGACAGTGGACCAATCATATCAGACTCATTTGCTTTCTGTTTCTGAAGAGTAACGTAAAGGAGAAACCAGCTCAAAACATGACATGATGATACCATGGTGTTAATTTTTTACATCTGTAATAACCCAATCCAGGTTCTTAAATGTAATAGTACTCATGCAGTTTCTTAAATGTAGTAGTACTCATGCCTAACTAATTAATCAACCAACAAGCATTTATTAAACCCCTACATTGTGCCTGGCACTATGCTTTTCAGTCATTTTGCAGTTGCGTCTGACTATTTGTGATCCCATTTGGGGTTTTCTTGGCAAAAATACCGGAATGGTTTGTAATTTCCTTCTCCACCTCATTTTACAGATGAGGAAACTGAGGCAAACAAGATTAAATGACTTGCCCAGAGTCACACAGCTAGTAAGTGTCTGAAGCTAGATTTGAATTCAGGAAGATGAGTCTTCCTGACTTCAGGCTGAGTATTCTATCCACTGTACCACCTAGCTGCCCCTAGCACAATGCTAGATACTGGGAATGAATAGACAAAAATGAAGCATTCCTTGACCTCAAGGAGCTTATGCTCAATTGCTGAAAATAGCATGTTCATGTGTAAGGATATGCAAAATATGTACAAGATAAATACAAAGTAATTTGTTGGATAGTGGGAGGCATTTGTAGTTGGTAGGCATCAGGAAAAACCTCCAGATGGAGGTAGTACTTGAGCTGAACTTTGTAGGAAACTAGGAATTCCAGGAAGGGCAGGAGGAAATGCATTGCAGACATATAGAACAGCCAGTATAAAAGCATGCAAAGCAGTGATGTAGTAAGTACCATGTGTAAGGAATGCCAAGAAGACCAGTTTGACTGAACTGTAGAGTGTGTGAAAGGGAGCGGTCTATAATAAGGCTGGAACCAGAGTGTCATTAAATGCCGAACAGAGGAACTCGAACTTGATCCTAGAGGTGATCGGGAACCACTGGATTTCATCGAACAGGAGAGTGAAATGGTCAGATCTGTGCTTCAGGAGAATCATTCTGGCAGCTGTATGGAGGATTGGAATTGGGAAAGACTTGAGGCAGAGAGAACAATTAGGAGGCTACTATAGCAGCACATCCATGTGAGAGGTGAGAGAGACCTGATAAAAGTAAGCTCCCTGAAGGCAGGCATTCTTTCATTTCTGTCATCGTATCCCTAGAACCTAGAACTCTACCTGACACATACTTGCCAAAGCCACGTCGATGATTAATTGATTGAACTAGAGTGGCAGCAATGTGAACAGAAAGGAGGGGACATATTAATGATGTAGAGGTAGAAATTTCAAGATATTGCAAGTGATTGGATTGAATAAATAAGAGCAAAAAGTTAAAGATGATAATGGGGTCGGAAACTTGGGTGGCTGGAGGGTTGGTGGTACCTTTGGAAGAATAAAGGAAGTTCAGAAGATGGGCTTTGGGGGAAAGAAACCAGTGCCCAGGTATATTTAATTTTTTTTAAATAAGTTTATTATTTATTTATTTTAACATTCTTTTCTTTTTTAAATTTTGAGTTCCAAATTCTCTCACTCACTCTCAAACCTACCTCACTCACTAAGAAGGCAAGCAAAATTATATCAATTATACATATGAAATCAAGCTAAACATTTCCAAATTAGCCATATTGGAAAAAAGGGCAAAAAAAATAATCAAAGCAGGAAAAATTATGCTTCAATTTGCACTCAGAGCTTATCAGTTCTCTCTCTGGAGGTAGTTGGCATTTTTTCATCATGAGTCCTTTGGAATTGTCTTGGATCATTGTATGGATCAGAGTAGCCAAGTCTTTCACAGTTGATCATCATTACAAAATTGTCATTACTTTGCACAATGATCTCCAGGTTCTTCTTCTTTCACTTTGCAAGAGTTCATATGGGTCTTTCCATGTTTATCCTTAGTTGTAATCCTGGTTCCTTTGCTTCCATAATATCATATTTGAAGTCCTCCATGAAGTTACTATATCCTGATTAGGGCTCCACAGTATTTGAATTGTTTCTTTCCGGCTGCTTGCAGTATTTCCTTCTTGATCTGGGAGCTCTGGAATTTGGCTTTAATATTCCTAGGAGTTTTCATTTGAGGATCTTTTTCAGAAGGTAATTGGTAGATTCTTTCGATTTCTATTTACCTTCTGGATCTAAGATATCAGGGCAGTTTTCCTTTATGATTTCTTGAAATATGATGTCTAGGTTCTTTTTTTGATCGCAGCTTTCTAGTAGTCCAATAATTCTTAAATTATCTCTCCTCGATTTATTTTCCAGGTCAGTTGTTTTTCCAATGAGATATTTCACATTTTCTTCTATTTTTTTCATTCTTCTGATTTTCTTTTATTGTTTCTTGGTGTCTTGTGGAGTCATTAGCTTCCACTTTCCCAGTTCTGATTTTTAAGGATTTTCTTCAATGACCTTTTGTACTTCTTTTTACATTTGACCAATTCTACTTCTTAAGAAGTTCTTTCTTCAGTAAATTTGTGTACCTTCTTTTCCATTTGGCCTACTCTGCTTTTTAAAGAGTTTCTTCCTTCACTGCATTTTTGTGCCTCATTTGCCATGAGGCCAATTCTGTTTTTTAAGATGTTACTTTCTATAGCATTTTCTGTTCTTTTTACCAAACTGTTAATTTTCTTTTCATAAGTCTCTTGCATTATGTTCATTTCTTTTCCTAATTTTTGTTCTACCACTTGTATCTCTTTCTTAAACTCTTCCAGGAATTCTTGTTGAGTTTGAATCTGGTTAGAATTATTCTTTGAAGTTTTTTTGGTAGGTTTTTTTCACATTGTTGTCTTCTTCTGAGTTTGTCTTGGTCTTCCTTGCCACCATAGTAGCTTTTAACAGTCAAGGGTTTTTGTTGTTGCTGTTTGCTTATTTTTCCAGCCTATTTTTTCACTTTGAACTTTAGGTTAAAGTTGGGCTCTGCTCAATTGTGTGGGTGGGGAGGCACTATTCCAAGCTTCAGGCTGTTTCAGGCTGCTGTTTTCAGAGCTAGTTCTGGGGAGCTGCAAGTGGTCTGTGCTCTCATCTTTACCCAGGAAGGGCCCCTGCTCCCCTGTAGCTCCAAGTACTAGTGCTCCTCTTGGCCTTGGAACTGTAACCAGGACCCTGCTCTCTTGCGATTGATCCCCAGCACCCCGGCTCACCCTGAAACTGAGACTCAGAACTGTATAGAAGCAATAGAGCTTCTAATCAGCACCAGATGCATCCAGTGCCAGCAAAGGGTCCCCTTTAATCTCTTTCTGACCAGTTATCTGACCCCGCCCCTTACCATTTCTGAGCTGAGAGAACCTGAATCTGCTGCTTGCTATAGCTGCTGCGGCTGTTGCAATTGCCGCCGGTGCTGCCATGCTGCACTATGGTGCCACAGACCTCTGCTGCTAACTTCCCCAGCTATAATGGAAAAAATGTCTCACCTTGACCCTTTGGAAATTACAAACTATTCTAATATCTTTGCCAAGAAAACACCACATGGGATCACAAAGAGTCAGACATGACTGCAAATTTTGAGTCGATTGGGTTATTTTAAAGTTTGGAGGGGAATGTTGAGAGAATTTGGCTAAGTTGCAGCCTACACTCAGACATCTTGGCTCCCCTCTCCTTCCCCTGCCATGTACATTTGGTAACATGATATAATAATAGCTAACATTTATATAGTTCTCCATGATTTGCAAAATGCATTATATTCATTCTCTCATTTGATCTACACAACATCCCTCTGAGGTAGGTACTCCTAATGCCCCCATTTTACTAATGAGGAAATTGTAGCTCAGAAGGGCTAAGTGACTTGCTTGATATCTCACAAGTAGTATTTGAGGCAAGATTTGAACCCAGGTCTTCCTGACTCTTAAGTCCGAAACCCTAGTCATTATGCAACTCTATGTCAGTAGTAGGCAAATTGCTGGGAAATTCACAAACCAAATTATTCAAAGCATTATTCAAAACTTGTTGCTTTGGCAAGAGTTTTCAAGAAGATCCAGCGTTGGGAAGGATTTCCACCTACTGTGTGAGAAGCCACTGAGTTTTACCCACATATCAAGTTTTTATTACCTATAATGCATCCAATTTCATAATTAGTTTCCTAGCTTATTTCTTCAGCAAACAAAACCGATCAGAATAATAACGGCAATTTGCATAATGTGTGAAATAATCCACAGTTGGAAAAAACCCACCAGCAACATCCCAACAGCCTACCCAACATATGTATAAAGAGGAACTCAGCAAAACAGGTTTGCTAATGGGCTTTCTCTTTCACATTCTTTTCGCATCTGTTGCACTGACAGAGTATGCAGTTCTAGAATGTCCTTTACCTGACCAGGCATTTTCTTGGAAGAATTATATTATCGCAAAATATGAGACAGACACATAAAGACCTGAGTCTGGAATTTCAGCATGGCATAGGAATGGATGACCAAGCTTCAGAGTCAGTAAGATTCGGCTTCAAATTCTTCCTCTGACTCATGCTAGGTGTGTGACCGCTGGCAAGTGTTTTAATCTCTCAGTGCCCCTAAGCAGTTTTCCACGACTACCTGATGCCTGAGAGTTACTGATCTGCATTTTATTGATCTGAGGTGTCAAACATGCTGCCCACGTGCCACAACACTTCTGAGGGTCCCTGGACCAGAATAAAATGTAATTGGAAAACATTTCACAAAATAAATGAAAATAAAACAGAAAATATTGCATTTTAAAACTAAGTTTTAAAATGTGACCTGCAGGGATTCTTATGTATGGTTTAGTTCCCCTCCCCCTTACCCTTACCCATTTCTATTTGAGTTTGAGACTACTATTGTGAGGGGAATTTCCATACCAGGAATTCCCTACACTGATGAAATCATAGGTCTGGACTGAAAAGCAAATAAAAAGATGTCACAGTCTGAAAGAGAACTCAATTAGACTTCCTGGTCATATAGCAAAGTCCAGTTTTATTAGTTTCATTTTAACTTATTGAAGCTTTTGATGTATCATGAGACACAAATGCAGATGCTGACTTTGGAATGTCTGAGAATACCTCCATCGATATACTTGGTAAAATAGAAAATGGATGGCCAAGTTGTTACATAAATATTTTAGCCTTAATGGAGGAAATTTGTACCAAATGGAGTGGAAAATTAGTTCAACTGAACCATTTGTTGGTATGAAACTATAACTTTATTGTTTCAACTAAGCTCAGTAAGAGCCTAGAAGTTTGGTGGTGGTTGTTGTTATCAACACAGTTTCTAGCTACCAAAGGTTAATGTCCAGTTGTCTGCTCCTTTCCACTCCCAACCCAAAGTCGTCTACCTTACTGCCTGATTTATGTGAGTTACTTCCCCTCTTTAGATGTCAATTTCGTATCAATAAGATGAGAGAAATTAGACCAGAGGAGCCCTAAGGTGCCTTTACTTTCTAATGCTCTGGGAGACTACTAGACCTCTTACTATCTTTCTCTCCTTATACTAAGAGTAACAGAGTGAAAGGGGAAATAGTGCGTTGAAAGGACGACAGGTTTAGAGGTGGGAGACACCTGAAGAAATTATCTAATTCAGTGATTTGGTCTCAGGATTCTTTTGTACTCTCAAAAATTAAGGACCTTGTCACTTAATCTCAATTGCCTTGCCTTCCCCCCTCCAAAAAAAAATTAAGGACCCTTCCCTACCTACCCATCCACCTAGGGCTTTTTTTTTTAAATGTAATTTACAACTATTGCTATTTAGTGTATTCAAAATTAAAATGGCTTACTATTGTTATGAAAATAACTTTGACCTCATGGATCCACTAAAAGGGTCTCATTCCCAGATCATACTTTGAGAACCAATGATATAGTTGAACCCCCTCATTTTACAAGTGAGGAAACTGAGTCCCAAGAGCTCTAAGGGTTTATTCCTTTGCTTTCTCTGTCTCTCCATTGTCCCAGCACAACAAAGTGGTAGTAGAAGGCATAATGACTGGAGAGAGAGAAGTGGTAGAGGAGACATGTTCCCTCCAAACCTTCTCCTGGCTTTCTTAAAGGAATTTAGGACAATCTAAAGATGTTAGGATGATCTAAGGATGACAAGAGATATCAGAATTAACAACATTTTCTACTGAGCATTTGACATTCAACTCACCTAACCCTCTCCTATTGCTCTTTTTACAGTTTATTGCTGTTGTTTTTCAATCAAGAAAATGACCTTCCCAGAAATCTCATCATTGCTCTCTGGTGCAACATAAGGAATTAAAAGTGGGTCATTTGGAGGGCAGGCATCAAAGGAAGTAGGTTCCTCCCCAAGTCTGCCTCCCACCTCCTTTTCTCTAATAATCCGATCTCTCTTATATAATCATAGGATTTGGAAATAAATGAGCTTTAATTTATTGCTTTATTTAACTAGGAGGAAACTGAGGCTTCTCTTTCCTGGAGGAAGTCCCAAGCAGATAATCTAGTCCAGACTATTACTCTTTTTTGAGTACAAATAATTAACTGTATTGTTATTCCCATTGATAGGCAAAGAAAGTACAGCAGAGTAGTCAAAAATTCCTTAGGCAGGATTACAAAGCCTCAAGACTAAAATCGAGGCCTCTTCTGTCTAAGTCATATTGCATTATTCAATGCACCAGCAGATTATCCGCAGTTATATAAAGTAGCCTAGTAATTGGTGGTTTCTTCTTTATCTTTTTCATTAACATAGTTTAAGAGTTTTGCTAAGTGATAGAATTAACGGAAGAGATAAAAGTATGTCTTTGAGTTAAGGCCTCTCCCAACTCTTAACATTTTATATGAGTCTATAAAATTTTTCAGTCATGTCCGACTCTTTATCTGGGGTCTTCTTGGCAAAGATACTGGAGTGATTTTCCATTTCCTTCTCCAGCTCATTTTACAGATGAGGAAAATGAGGCAAACAGGGTTAAATAATTTGCCCAGAGTCACACAGCTAATGAGTGAGGCCAGATTTGAACTCAGGAAGATGAGACTTCCTGACTTCAGGCCCTACCCTCTATCCACTGTGCCATCTAGCTGCCCAAGTCTGTGAAATACCTAAATTCAAACTGAATGTAACAGAATTGCTATATTCTATGAGTTATGGGTACAGATATGGGAGATCATCACTGTTTTAGGTACCTAGAAATAATTTACAATGCACAATTTTGGGTACAATTACAGTACAGAAGTTGTCTTCTAGAAAATCCCAGCCCTTCAAAGCTATGAATTATTCCTTCGTCTTTCATGGGTCAAGTATGTGACAATGGCCTTTGTGATTGGTAGCCAGAAGGGAAAATATAGCTTAAAATATTGATTCTACACAACTAGCCTCCATTTTTCAGGCCTGTAGGAAGAATTTTTTAGGTACTGTTTTCCATAGATATTCTCTGTTCCTTGAGGCACTGTGTTCTTTTCTTTTTCCTCATCCAATTTTGGTTTTTGGCTCTTTCTTTTTTCAATGCTAAAATTTCCCTTTGTGTTCAAAAAGCATGGCAGGCAGGAGCTGAAGAAACTGGGATTTTTGTCAAAATTATATGTTAGCCATTTCTCTTAAAGAGCAGTCCTTGCAAAGTACAAAGTTGTTTCCCAAATGTTGACTTGTTCTCTATACATCTAACAGACTGGAGTCCTTCGTCATCACCACCACCATTGCCAACACACAGACATGGGAAACAAAGACCACACACACACACACACACACAGTCAGCTGAGCTAACCTCTAGTATTTACTTTCTTTGCACCTGCAACCTAGGAATCAACTGATTAGTGGAGGAACCTCCTTCCTGGCCCCCAAACTGAGATAGTTTCTGCCATTACAAATTCATGCTTCCTTCCCTCCTTTACCTTTCCCCTGGGAACAATATTTCTCCTCTTTTTCTTCCTCTTTCTATCATTTCCTCCTTTCCTTTCTTTCTTTCTACTTGTTATTAAATAGAAGAAACGATCTGCTCCAGTGACATAGATTGATAACTTCTCTGTAATTTAGAGTCTTGGAGAATAGCCTGGAGCTGCTAAGCCATTAAGTGATTGGCCCATGGTCACACAGATAGTATAGATAAAGCAGGATTTGAACCCAGGTCTTCCTGACCTCAAGTCCCACATTCTTGTATATATCTAAGACAAAGAGGGCATCCCTCTTCACCAGCAAAGGTTCATCCTGCAGGCAAGAAGCTGGAGGATGGCTGCACCCTGTCTGACTATAATATCCAGAACGAATCTGCCCTCCATCTGGTCCTGCATCTTTGGGGTGGCTGTTAATTGTCAGCTTTATCATGAAAGCATAAATTGCCAATGATAGCATCGTTTAGTACTTATTAGCTCTTTAAAGTCTTGATATTAAGTTTTGAGATTACCAGGTTCAGTAACAGCTAACCAAGTTAGCACTAAAGGTTTTTGTTGCATATAAAAATAAATAAATGAGTTAACAC
>CM053624.1:322646551-322740047 GCA_028646595.1 Phalanger gymnotis | reverse complement strand
CTGGCCTCACGTTCCTGCTCGCACTTGGGTAAGCCCCGCTTCCACAGCTTCCTGCCTCCGCAGCTTCTGGCTTCCACACCTTCTGCCGCCGCCGCTGCCACTGAAGTTGTCTCCCGGCTCACCCCTCCTCGCAGCCGAGCTTCAGGCGTTCTCAAGCCCCGCCTCAATGACCAGAGACCATTGGTTCCCGAGCTGGCCCCTCCTAAGTCACCAATCCACACCCACAAAGGCTTCACACCTGACAGGGCCCTGGGCCTGGGGCTTAGCACTTAACAGCTGAAAGTACTTCCACTCAAAAGAAACAAAAGCCATGCTAATGAGACAATTTTGCTTAACAACACACATGGTTGCCCTGATATACATTGCACATTCTTAGAGCTCACCCTCCTGGGCTCTGGGATACAGAAGCAAATCTCTGGAGGACAGGGACCATGTCTTATAGTTCTTCAACCTATCTCTCTGTATTACATGGTGCTTACTCTATGTGCCAGGCAGCGTACTAAGCATTTTTACAATTATTTTTTTCCTTGGATCCTCACAACAGCTCAAGGAGGTAGGTGTCCCCATTTTATAGATGAGGAAATTGAAGCAAACAAATGAAGTGACTTGCTCAGAATAATGCGGCTAGGATGTAGCTGAGGTCACATTTGAACTCAGGTCTTCCTGAATACCAGCCTAATGCTGTATCTAGTGGACCACCCAGCTGCCAAATTGGTCTGCTTGCTGCTCCCCGTACATGACATTCCATCCCCTGCCTCTGTACAGGATCTTTGTACAGGACATCTCCCATGCCTAGAATGCTATTCCTCTTTTTCCCTACCTTGTAGAATCCCTAGATTTCTTCAGAGCACAGCTCAGGGGCCACCTCCTATTGGAGACCTTTTCTGATCTCCCCAGTTATTACTCTTCCCACCTCCACCAAATTACTTTAAATTTGCTCTGTGTATGTTTTGTATGTGTGTGTTCACGTTGTTTTCCTCCTATAGAATGTGAACTCCTTGTGATACAAGCAAACTATTTTCTTCTGTATCCTGCTTCTATGTGTAGTATCCTCTTGCTTCCTCCACATCTCCCTCCCCCACCCCCCTATCCTCAACAAACATTCTAGGTAAGAGTATGGAAGCTTAAGGTGAGTTCATTTTGGAGCATGCTTGAGGGAGGGGCCTTTCTCCCCATTTGGGAGTATATACAATATTCTCTGCCTGGTCTTCATCCAACATAGGGAGGTTCAATAAGCCTTCTAGCCATGAGTGGATGAGGGGCTGGTACTGAGGAGTGATTATGAATTTTCTGATAGACTAGTCATCTGGGCCCACTAAAAATTCAGGAGAAGCTGAGCTAGAACTGAGAGTTCATACCAAAGGTTTGAGCAGATGATCTCTTGTACTCTTCCCTGGTTGATTTTGAGTAAGGAAAATGGCTTTGAACTGCTGGAAGGGGGATAGGGCAGCAGATTCTGTCTCCCACCTAGCCCAATATATGGTAAATATACGTGAATATACAGTACCTCTCTTGTTTTCTTCTCTTTTGTGTTTATTTTTTCCTGATCTCAGGTGAATGAGTATCCTGAGTAAGAACTGAACAGATTATGACCTTGTGAGCTTCAAAAAGGCTGAGATTCCCTCATCAACCAGATTCAGTAACAGAGACAACTAGTCAGTAGTAGCAAAAGCCCACTTTGAAGAGTGGCCAGCACAACAACCAAGTGACCTGTTTAACTCAGCTCAATAATAGACTGACCCATCAACTGAGATACTGTGTTTTAGAAGGAGTCAGCCCACTTGAGCAAAGGAATGTAGTCCATCACAACACCATACCCAGAAGCAAACTGGATGGGGACCTCCTGACAGGAGGAAAGGACTCCCAGGTCCTGGAGTTACAAGGCCCTACATGTTTGGGAATAATGTGCCTCATTTAAATTCACACCAACTTTTTCTCAAGGAGACTGTGTGTGTGTATGCGCACGCGTGAGTACAGAGTGACCCATCTAGTCTGGATTGATATTTCTGCAACTTCTGTCCTTGATATACCTTTTTAGTAAGTATCAATTTGTGAAAACTGACATTCATTGGTTGATCAATATTGAGGAACATATCAGATAGGAGCTTGTGAAAAATAGTATTAGAAGCTATAACCCTTAACCCCTAGAATCTTGAGGGGAGGAATGGTCAGCTGCATTTGGAGGCCCCAACTGGCCAGTGGAGGTAAGGAGAGTGAGTGTAGATGGCATGGTACATTTGAATAGGGTTATATACTTACTGTAATAGGCGCTCAATAAATGCTTCTCGATTGATGGGTTAGTTTCTTGGTTACAATCTCTCAAAAAAGGGGAAAGTCTCCCACTGCATTCTGGGCTATCACCAGTAATCCTGACCTATTATGTCTTGCCACTGGACTCAGATGATTCTGAAGGAGAGAGTGAGGCTGATGACTTTGCACGGTCTTGCCTCACTTAAATCCAATTCACTTGCAAGTCAAGACACCACCCTCCTGATGTCACTGGTCCTCTTGGAGAATGAAGAACAAACAGCAACAACGTGTAATCTCCCGTAGCACTTCAGCAAGAGGTAGTAAACTAAGAACTCTGACCTAGGGAAGAAAGTCCATTAGAGCCCAAGCCAAGCATCCAAGTAGACCCCCTTTTCTCTTTGGCTCTCTCAACATAACTGGAAGACATCTCTTTCTGTGAAAGGAACCTGTGATTGTTTGTAAATCAGAGCATTGTCAAGGAATGCATACTCTCATCTCGGTTGTTGATTATAATGAGATGAGTCAGGCTACTTCTATTACTTACTGTTCCAGAGATCAATAATACAGGAGATTCATGAAACAGTCACATCACCTGTGTCTCTAATCAGAGATCATAGACAGATGTAAATTACTGCTACCTAATTAACTCGGCAAAAATTGAATAGTAGCTTTTTCCTTCAAAAAACCCTTAAAAAGCATCCTTTCCAAATGTTAATTTTTAAAAAGCTATTCTGTAGGCTAGGATAGAGAGATTTATAGATATCTCAATAAAACTTTTCAGAATGTATGTAACAAAGTATATATTGACTTTGTGTCACAGAGAATACCAAGATTTATTGTTCCTTAAGATAAGTAATAACCTTGACTTTGACTCGGTCAATATTTATCTCACAAGTCAATAAATCCCTGCAATAAATTTCAGCAAAAGTCAACACCTCCTGATGTGAGGCTCCATTTTGTAGGAGACCCTAAAGAATTCAGTATTAGGTCTTTCCTGAGACCCCCCCCCCAGTTGCTAGTATCCTAATTTCCCCTCCCCTTACATATATATATACATATACATATGTATATGTATATATATATAGTATTTAACTTATTTATGTATATATTATTTCCTCCCATAGAATGTAAAATCCTTGAGCGATGAGGCCTTTTCACTTTTATGTGTAGCCCCAATATCTAGCCCAGTTCCTCCAACATGGTAAGTGCCTAATTTTAAAAAAATGAATTGAACTAATTACTACATTGTTCCATTAACCTGTGGAAATATTCTGAGGAGCACTTTATTTTGGAGTGGATAGTTCCATCCAGGATGGCAACATTTAATCCAAATAACTGTACATAGGTAAGAAATTACATACCCCAAAAGTTTATTTTTCAATAGTTGCAACCAAAAACCCTTCTCTTCCCATCCAATTTTTTTTGTGTGTGGATGCAAACTGACTGCCACACGTGCCTAGTACAGGTTTGAGGATAAATCTGTCTGCAAACAAAGAAGATATCTGACACCAGCCATTTGTGCACCAATGACTGATGGCATTTTCTTAGCTGCTTTGTTAAACCCAGTGCATTATGTCATCCTAACTGCTCATAAAATCCTTTTTTTGGTTGTTGTTGGGCAAATAGTTTATCACCTTTTGAAAATAGCAGTGTGTTGTGCGAACAAAAGAGAGACTTTCTAACCAACTGGAAGTGAGGTGTTATTTTCCTACCATCCAACAGCCCTGAAATGCACTGCTTTTAGAACACTGAAGGCATGTAGGACAAATATTTGACTCATATCATTTACTCTAGATTTGTCTAGCTGATGATTGCAGACAAAATCATCTACATATATACAATGTTGTTAATTTTTTACACTATCTGTTTTCCTTATCTTATGCCCAAGCCCTATAGCAATGAATAGATGAGGGCTTACAGGTCGGTTCTGATGACCAGTTAACTTCTGGGAAAGGAGGAGCTGACAGTACAATCTCCTGTTTTAGAGAGAATGGTTGGCTGGCTTGAGCAATACCTAAACCAGATAATCATCAATCATGAAAATGTTTTTCTTACATAAATATCCATTCGAGGCCAAAAGGAACTACACAGTGGGACAAATACCAGCAGAATACAAATACAGCAAAAGCTGTACACTTGAATAAATATTCTTATAAAATAATATATTGTACTTAGGTTGTATAAGATGCTCAAACATCAATTCAGTCAATATTTGTGTAGAAAAAATGACTTATTTGTGAACTAAATTATTCACTTTTCTACCTAGTGGTGTTTTTTTAACACTCTTAAAAAGAATTGGGGACGTAGTAGCTCTGTTTTTCATAGGGCTTATTATTTAGCTCTCTTTGCATAGTGAATGGAGTGCTGGGTTTGGAGTTAGGAGAATCTGGGTTCAAATCCCACCTCTGACATTTACTAATCCTGAGACTTTGGGATAGTCACTTAAACTTTGTAAACTTCATTCTTCTCATTTGTAAAATAGAGATAATCATACCTGTAGCACCAACCTTGCATAGTTCTAATGATGCTTAAATGAGATAATATATGCAAAATGCTTTGTAACCTGTTCTATATAAGTGTTATATAATATATTTTATATATAATATAATTATATTTTATTATATAAGTGTTATATAAATGTCAGTAGGGGCAGCTCGGTAGCAAAGTGGATAGAGTTCTGGGCCTGGAGTCAAGAAGACTTATCTTCCTGAATTCAAATCCAGCCTCAGACATTTACTAACTGTATGACTCTGGGGAAGTCACTTAACCCTGCTTGCCTCAGTTTCCTCATCTTTAAAATGAGCTGGAAACAGCAAACCACTCTAGTATCTTTGCCAAGAAAACTCTAATGGGGTCAGAAAGAGTTGGACACGACTGAAACGACTGAGCAACATAAATGTCAGTTGTCGTATTACAGACCTAGAGCTGGAAGCTGGAGAGACCTCAGAAACCATCTAGTTTAACTCCCTCATTATACACATGAGGATAATTTAGGCCCAGGTAGATTAAATGACTTGTTCAGGGTACTTACGCAAGTATTAACTGTGAGAAGCAGAATTTGAACCTAAGTCTTCTGACTTCAGACTCATGTACCAGGTGATCTAAAAGAAATCTAGCCATGTTTTCTAGTGTAAATGGTTTTCTTGGATAACAATTTTTAAAGAATCAATCAATCAAGTCGATAAAATCAATTTAAAAATCAAGCTGGTCTGGTTGCTTTCTTGCTGCAAATAATTCTGATTTCATACAACATGGGTATTATTTATAACAACTATAGGCATTTCAGAGTAGATTCTGCTGGACAAGCATCTCCTGAAATTGTTGTTCATCCTTCATTCTTGAAGAGAACCAGTGACATCAGGAGGGTGACTTGTAAGTAAATTGGATGTAAGTAAGGCAGAACTGTGCAAAGTCATCAGCTCCACTATCTCCTCCAAAATCATTGGAGTTCAGTGGCAAGACATAGGTCAGGATGACTGGCGACGTCAGGCCCAGCTCCTGAAATTAGTTACTTAAACAAAGTACTAAACATCCAGAAATTCCATTTAGGTTGGCATTCCAAAAATCATTTCAAATAAAACATTAGTTGGATACCTCTGGATGAGGATGAAAATGTCAGGTAAATTATCCTTATCTTAAGTGGGGCAGTGGGGTGGAAAAGGGGGCAATATTGTAATATGCAATGATCCACAAAATATCTTAAAGGAGAATACTTAGGAAAGGTATAGCCTAATGGTTATTATTGAAGCTTGTTCTTCCCACCTCTTAATTAGCAGCACACGATGGGTTTTTTTAACCTCTATATTAATTAGCTGTAGGAACACAAAAGGTAATATTCTCTTCCTTCTCAAGTTCATTTTACAAAGTACTACTAAAATGATTTTCCTTAAGTACAGATCTGACCAGTAAATCCCTCACTTAATCAACTTCAGCCTTCCATTGCTTCTAGGGTTAGATAGAAACTCATCTGCTTCATTTTTAAACCCCTTCACAATCTGGCCCCAGCCCAACTTTCCTTCCTCCCTCTGGTGCATCCTGTAATACAACCGAGCTGGTTTTCTCTCTGTCCCTTACAGGTCACTCCTCTTCTAACTGCTTGACTTTGTACTGGCTATCCCTCAAGGCTGGAAGGCATCACTCCTCACTCATCTTTGCCACTTAGAATCCCTAGTTTCCTTCAAAGCTTATCTCAAGCACCACCTTCTACATGAAGTCTTTCCTGATCCCCCCAACTGCCAGGGCCAACACCACAGGTGTTGAGGGCTTGCCTAGCCCTTTTTAGGACTGCTCATCTGCCTTTGGTGTCCCCTTGTCACCCAACTCTCACCTGTGGCTCCAAGAAGCTATAGCATGAGCAGCAGCCATGCCCTGGTAAAACCATCTTGGTAGATGGGCTAAACCAGGTTAAAGGTAACCAATAGGCCTTAAACCTGTTGGGTAAATTGGGTGGATGTCTACCCCAAGCATGTGAATATTACCGCTGATAGAATGAGTGGGTGAGAATAATTCGTTCCAATGGCCAGACTGGCTCTGTGGAGCACTTAAAGCTTGGTCAGACCTCAAAGATGCCAAGGTCATCCACTCTATCCCAGCCAATGAAGTCATATTGACTTTTGTCTTGCCACTGGACTTTGATGACTCAGAAAGAGACAGGCTGACGACTTTGGGCAACTCTGCCTCACTTAAATCCAATTCATGCTTAATAAGATATGTCACTGGTTCTCTTTGAAAATGAAGGAGGAACACCATTTATTCTGATTGTACTTATAGATGTACTTCCAAGCTCTTTGCAAGTAGAGATTGAGTTTCCTTCTTTGTATTTGTATCCCCACCACCTAGCAAAGTGCCTGGCACACAGCAGGCATTTAATAAGTGCTTGTTGATTGATGGATTGTTTGATTGACAGCCTTCTTCACAATCTCCCCCAAGGGAGGTATGAGATCCCTTGTTGGCAAATAACCAAAGTGTGACTTTACTAGGTGATTTCTTTGCCTATCTGAGGACCAGCTACTGCCACCACTGCACTCCCACCCACTCTCTGGTATTCAAACTGTGACTTATCTGAAGCACAGTGCTTCTAAGCAGAGCTGTGCCTAGCAAGGTTTCCATCTGGGTCAGGTGTCACAAAATAAGTTCCTGGCAAGCAACACAAAATGCTCCCTCAGTTGATGGGACCAATTGAGAGAGAGAGAGAGAGTCTTTGGAACACCAGCAAGAGGCTCCTGAAGGGGTGGAGGAGGCTGCCCTAGATAGGGAAGGAGCAGGGGAAAGAATAGGGTAGGATATGGGAGAAGCTCACATCACACGTGCCACTTGATGGTTTCTTATTTTAACTAATTATTCCTGCTAAGTGGCTGCTAAGCTCTGTTGCTTCTAGCATCTGGAGGACTCCAAGCACTGTCAGGAGCCTCTGAATTTGGTGCCCTGAGGCAAAACTTTGATTGCCCCACCCTAGTTACGGCTCTGATTTCCAGTGTCAGAGTACCTCATAAACTTCCCAGCTGTGTTCTTCATTTGACCTTGTTTTGTATTAAATGTAACTCTAGTCCTCATCTTTTCCACATTAACAATTCCTTGCCTCAGCGATGGGAGATGAATCTATAGTCATTATATATATATATATGTATATATATATATATGTATATATATATATATACACATATATATAGTGACTATATATATATATATAGTGACAATATATTCTGCATTGAATATCTGAAGTTTAGTTTTTGTTGTTGTACCCAGTATTCGTCTGTTGACAAACATTTGTTGAGCTCCTACTATGTGCCAGGCACTGGGCTGTTAACAATTATTATATGTAAAATAAAATTTTAGTCATTTTTTACAGCTCTCAGAACAGTAGAATTAGTTCAAAATTTTCAACATTCTTTTACTTTTTTTTTTCTTAAAATTTTAGAGTGTCCAGCTCCCTTCAGGAGGCATCATGGAGAAGTGCATAGCGAGCTGGCCTAGGAGCTAGGAAGACCTGTGTTCAAGTCTCGCTTCTGATATACATTGGCTGTGTGACCCTGGGCAAATCATTTAACCTCTTGTGTTCTAGGTGTCTCTTTAAGACTAGAAGTTGCAGAGAAGGTACTGACTTGGCATTGACAGAGGGCATTTCCTTATTTGGATTGCCTATACCAGGTCTACTTCCTATGCCTAGCTCCCGCTAAGAATCAGAATAGCTCAACTGAGGTATTCCTCCATTAAGTAAAGCCTTTCCTTACTGTGATACCACCACCACCTTTTAGCTCTTAGCACTCTTTTCCTTCTCCAATTATCTTTAGTTTACTTACTTGTGTACAGATTCAATGGATCAACAAACATTTATTAAGTGCCTACTGTATACCACGTCTACTTCCTATGCCTAGTTCCCTTTAAGAATCAGAAAAGCTCAACTGAGGGATTCCTCCATTAAGTAAAGTCTTTCCTGACTGTGATACTACCACCACCACCATTTAGTTCTTAGCCCTCTTTTCCTTCTCCAGTTATCTTCGGTTTACTTACCTGTGTACAGATTCAATGGATCAATAAGGATTTATTAAGTGCCTACTATACACCAGGTACTTTGCTAAGTGCCAGGAGAACAAAAAGGCAGGTAGGTGGCATGATGGATAGAACATCAGAACTGGAGTCAGGAAGACCTGAGTTCAAATTCAACCTCAGATGCTTACCAGCTATGGGACCTTGGGCAAGTCACTTAACCTTGTTTGCCTTGGTTTCCTCATCTGTAAAATGACCTGGAGAAGAAAATAGTAAACCACTCCAGTATCTTTTTGCCAAGAAAACTCCAAACAGAGTTGTGTAGAGTCAGACACGACTGAAAAGCTAGGCACATTTCTGAATGCTGGGGGTACACTTTACTAGAGCAAGAGACAAGACATCTCAGGTCTAGTGCTGACTTTGCCACGAGCTAGCTGTGTGACACTGGGCAAGTCATTAGTTCTATGGACTCAGTTTCCTTATGAGTAAGATGAAAGAGCTGGACTAGAATTCAGGGGTGGGGCACCTGCTGCCTCGAGGCCACATGTGGCCAGCCAGGTCCTCAAGTGTGGCCCTTTGACTGAATCCAAACTTCACAGAACAAATCCCCTTAAGAAAAGGATTTGTTCTGTAAAACCTGGACTCAGTCAAAAGGCTGCACTTAAGGACCTAGAGGGACACATGTGCCCTCGAGACCAAAGGTTTCCCCACCCCTGGACTAGAAGATCTATAAAGTCCCATCCACCTCTAAATCCTAGTTTCCTATGAATTGAATTGATCCTACGATTTTAAATATTCTGGCTTTGAGCTCTTTCCACTTTCCATGAGAAAAATGACTCTGTACTTCTCTTAATTATTGTTCGTGTGCAAATATTTAGCTGGGCATGAGATATACAGTCATAAAACAACATGACTTTAAAAGCCCAAATCATGTCAGAACAATTACAGTTTTATTAGTCATAGGCCTCATAGAAAAGAGAGAAGCAGTAGGAATATGCATCACTAGTTTTCCTATTTGTCCAGAAGGAGGAAGGAAAAGAGCCTAGCAGAGTCCGGTTAAGGTGGCTGCCCCACCCTGGTCCTGCTACATCCCAGCAAGAGTTATGCTGACTAACTGTATCATGGGAGGAAAAAAGCCCTCAATTCCCTCAACTTGTATTTATTTCGCTATGGTAGGCACTTCTTCACAGTTTATCAGCTCAAAGTGATCTCTGCCTCATCTGATCTCCCAGCACTTTGGTCTCCCAGCACTTTACACATTTTAGTCTGCATTAGTTATCTGTGTACATATCTCATCATCCCTACTAAATAAGCTCCTTCAGAGCCTTCTTATTTATCTTTGCATCACCTCCAAGAACTAGGCTTCTATCCTAGGAGCCTGTGGACCCTTAATGAGTGTTGCAGTTTTTGATAACACCAATAGGGTTGATTTGGGTGGGATCTAGCTGCATATCAGGAAAGCTTTCATTTTTATACCAGATAAAATCCTCCTATCAATGTTATACTGTGTAAAATCCTTATAAAATAGTATTTATAAAATCTTTATAAAATTTATGCTATATAAAATCCTCCTATTGATTCATTCAATGTCGTTATTCAGTCACATCTGACTCTTCGTGACCGCACTGAGGGTTTTCTTGACAGAGATAATGTAGCGATTTGCCATTTCCTTCTCCAGCTCATTTGACAGATGAAGAAACTGAGGCAGACAGGATTAAGTGACTTGCCCAGAGTTATACAGCTAGTAAGCATCTGAGGTCAAATTTGAACTCAGGTCTTCCCGACTCTAAGCCCAACAATGTGCCACATAGCACCCATTCATTCATTGCACAAGCACTTATCAAGCACCAACTGTGTGCCAGGCACCAAGGATACAAAGATAGTCCCTCCCTTTAAAGATCTTATATTCTTCTGGGGAGACATGTACATAAACAATTGTTTAAAATATGTATGAAATAAATGTAAGTAATGAGGGAGGAACTAGTAGCTGAGAAATAAGGAAAGGTTTCATGAAACTAAAAAGTTGAAAGAGGAAGAGGTATGTAGCTGAGTACATTCTAAGTAAGAAATAACCTCTCTCCCTTCCTTCTTCCCAACAGAAGATACTGGGGACTATGAACCATGACATTGAGATTTTATACTTATAAGGGGTGTCTCCTCCTTATTGCTAGTCAAATGCTGATCCAACAACAGAGAATCCTACAATATAGGAGAATACTGGGAATGAAATGGAATGGGCATTTATTAAGTACCTATTATGTTCTACCTCCCCTCTCCATCACCATCTTGTTGTGGCAGAAACTATGATCTATACCATACAGGGTTACTCAAGACAGACAGGTCATAGTGGAGAGATTTCTGACAAAAGGTGATCCACTGGAGACAGAAATGGTGAACCACTCCAGTATCTTTGGCAAGAACACCCCATGGACAAAACTAAAATGGTAAAAGAGACGAGATCAGAAGATGAGCCCCTCAGGTTGGAAGGTGTCCAATACATTACTGGGCAAGAGTGGAGGACAACTACAATTAGCTCCAGTACTAGTGTAGCAGTTGGGCCAAAGCTCAAAGGAGGCTCAGTTGTGGATGCATCTGGTGACTAAAGGAAAATCCAATCCTGTAAAGATCAATGTTGCATAGGAACCTGGAATGTAAGATCGATGAAACAAAGTAAGCTGGTCAACAGGAGATGGAAAGATTAAACATACACATCTTGGGTGTCAGTAAACTTAAATGGATGGGAATGGGTGAATTTAATTCAGGTGATCACTACATAGACTACTGTGGGCAAGAATCCAGTAGAAAAAAATGGAGTAGGCCTCATGGTCAATCAAAGGGTAAGAAAAGAAGTAGTGGGGTATAATCTCTAAAATGACAGAATATCTGTTCAAATCCAAGGCAAACCATTCAACATCACAGGAATACAAGTCTATGCTCCAACCACTGATGCTGAAGAGGCCAAAGCTGATAATTTCTAAAGACCTACAATATCTTCTAAAGTTCTAAAGACCTACAATATCTTATAAAAATAACACCAAAAAAAGATGTTGCATTTATCATAGGGCATTGCTTAAGATTCTGCAAATTAGGCTTCAGCAACATGTGAACCGAGAATTACCAGAACAGGCTAGTTTTCAAACAGGCAGAGGAACTAGAGACCAAATTGCCAATATTCACTGGTTTCTGGAGAAAGCAAGGGAGTTCCAGAAAAACATCTACTTCTGTTGCATTGGCTATACTGAAGCCTTTGACTTTGAATTACCACAAAATATATCAAGTCCTCAAAGAGATGGGAGTATCAGATCATCTTACTTGTCTCCCCAGCAACTTGTAATTGGGTCAGGAAGCAACAGTTAGAACTGAACATCGAACAACTGATTGGTTTAAGATTGGAAAAGGAGTATGATAAGGCTGTATATTGTCACCTTATTTATTTAACTTATATGCAAAGGACGTCATGCAAAATGCCAGGCTGGATGAATCAAAAGCTGGAATTAAGGTTGCCAGGAGAAATATCAGCAATCTCAGCTATGCAGACACACCATTCTCATGGCAGAGAATGAAGAGCAGTTAAGAATAAGAAGCCTCTTGATGAGGGTGAAAGGGGAGAGTGTAAAAGCTGGTTGGAAGCTTAACGTCAAAAAAAAAAAAAACCAAAAAACTAAGATCTTGGCAACTGCTCCCATCACTTCCTGGCAAATAGAAGGAGAAGAAATGGAAGCAGTGTCAGATTTTATATTCTTAGACTCAAAGATTACTACAGACAGCGGCTGCAGCCATGAAATTAAAAGACACTTGTTCTTTGGAAGGAAAGCCATGGCAAATCTGGACAGCATACTAAAAAGCAGAGACATCACCTTGCTGACAAAGGTCCGTCTAGTCAAAGTTATGGCTTTTTCAGTAGTAACGTATGACTGCAAGAGTTGAACTATAAAGGAAAGCTAAACGCCACAGAATTGAGCCTATTGAATTGTGGTCCTGAAGACTTTTGAAAGTCCCTTGAGTAGCAAGGAAATCAAATCAATCAATACTTAAATTAATTCAGGCTATTCACTTGAAGGTCAAATATTGAAGCTGAAGCTTAAATACTTTTGCCACATAATGAAAAGACAGGACTCATTTGAAAAGACTGAAGGCAAAAGAAAAGGATGACAGAGGATGAGATGGATAGATGGTGTCATGGAAACAACCAACATGAACTTGAATAGACTTTGGGAGATAGTGGAGCATAGAAGGACCTGGCATGCTATGGTCCACGGGGTCGTAAAGAGTCAGACATGACTGAACAACGACGTTACATGCTATGCACTGTTTTAAGTACTTTATTATTTCATCTGATCTTCGCAACAACCCTGTGAGAAGGGTGCTTTTATTATTTCTATTTTTTAAAGCTGAGTAAACCAAGGCAGGGGCAGCTAGGTGGCACAGTCCTGGGCTCTGAAGTCAGGAGGATCTGAGTTCAAATTTGGCCTCAGATATTTACAAGCTGTGTGACCCTGGGCAAGTTATTTAACTCTATTTGTCTTAGTTCTTCATCTGTACAATAAGCTGGAGAAAGAAACTGCCAACTACTGCAGTATCTTTGCCAAATGGGGTCAGGAGAGCTCGACATGACTGAAAAGACTCCACAACAACAAACCGAGGCAGAGATTCAGTAACTTACCCAGGGTCACACAAGAAGTATCTGTGGCAGGATTTGAACTCAAGTCTTACAGAATCCAAGCTTAGTGCTCTATCCACCGCACCACCTAACTGCCTCTAGCTGGGTCCTGATCAATCAATCAATATTTATAAAGTGCCCACAATGTGCCAGGTACTGTGCTAAGCCCCAGAAATGCAGTCTCAGGAAATGACTCATCAGCAAGGCATACCAGCCTCTTCCTGGTTCCTGTACCTCTTTATGCTGTCAAAAATCAAGCCACTGTACCCCCCATTTTGACTGACACTTTCTCATTCACTCCTGAATCCAGAGTCACTTCTGGGCCTGCACATCCAAACATTCCCTTGCTTACTCTCACATTAACTTAATAATTTTTTAAGTAAAGGTTTCATAGTTGACTTTTGTTTTTACATCATAATTATTTCCAAAAATATCCTTCCTATCCCCACCGTAGGACCTTCCTTTGTAAGAAAGAAAAAGAGTTAGGCAAAAAAAATCATCAATATAGTAACCTCCTTGTCAGTATATGCTATATTTTGCCCCTGTATTCCCCCAGGTCTCCGTTGGAAAGACAAAAGTATATTCTAATATTTGTTCTCTTGGATCAAGATTGACTCAGTCATTGCTAAATCTAACCTGCTCTAACCTCTCTCTTCTCATTCACAGTATATTCAATACCTATTCAATATTCCACTCAACAAATTCTAACACAAACACCCAGGAGCCAGGTCTTCTATTGATGCACATACCCTCAATGACAGGCATCAAATGATACCACAGGACATTCTTTGTAATCTGAATTAACTCCATATTTAAACACAACTTAATTGCTTTTGGACAACCTTTAGGAAATTTTTCCCTGGACTTCAGAGCCCAGAATTAGGGCGGTGTAGTTGGCTCCACTCACAGAGCCATTCACTTAGTCTTGAAAATGTTTTTAACTGAGCAACAGGCAGATGAGCCCCATAAGTGTATGTGAGTCTGTGTGTGTGTGTGTATGTACAGTTCACTTTCTGATGATTTACTTTTATGATGCCCAGCTAATCACACTCATTTATGACTTTTGTAGCACATATGACAAGAAACCTCCAGCTGTGCAAACTCACTCCCCTCAGTCAATCTACTTGCATATGAGTTCTGGATAAGGGTTCCCAGGGGGCTCCCAGTCTCCATATGATCCCCCATAGTCTCTTTCCCCAGGGTCTCAGCTCCAGGCCAGAATTAGCACAGTTCTATCCTGAGATTGAGTAGTACAAGAAAGGTGTAGAGGGAGTGGAGCCAAAATAGGGAAGGAGAAAGAAAAAGGTGGGAAAGGGAAATCGTCTTGTGATTAGGAAGTAATAAGGCTGATTTTCTTGTGTGGCTTGTAAAACTAGCTCTAAGGGACCCCATGACAAAATTAATAGAGTGATGAATTTGGAATGAGGCTGGCTTGGGTTTGAGTCCTGTCTCTAACACATATTAGCTGTATGACCATGGGCTAGTAATTTAACTTCTCTGACCCTCAGTTTCCTTATCTGTAAAATGATTAGAATTATTGATCTGGCACAAAACCATCTAGTATAACCCCTTCATTTTATAGATGAGATCTAGAAAGATTAAATAATTTGTCCAATGTCATACTGGGGTTACACAGCAGATTAGAACCCAGCTTCTGTGCTTCTCCGTACCCACAGCTCATTTCAAACTACTATACTGCTTGAAATCCTCTGAGGTTATGAGTTTGGATATATTTATAAAAAGAAGAAAAAAAGCCAAGCCAATGGCATCATCTTATAATCATTCTTCATATTTGGTCCATAAAAATAAACTCCTTTAAAAGTTCTGATAAGAGGCAAATGCAGGCTCCAGAGTTAGATAATCCATTATCATAAGGCAACATGGCAACTTGTAGGCCCTGGGGCCGAATGCGTTAGACTTTTTGATTTTGTGGCCTTTGATTTTTTTCCACCAGTCAGCCCAAAGCTTTGTGACTTTTGGATATTAAAAAGAAAACCATTAGAAATGGTTAAAAACAAAAATAAACTTAAAAAGCTTTGATACCTAAAGGGGCAACCACCAATTAATTGGAAAATTCATTATATGGATTTAGAAGTAGAAAGAGGGCTGGAAGTTCACCTCCAATGTGACCTTTGACAAATCACTTAACCCCTCAGAGCATGTTTGCTCATATGTAAAAGGGAGATAACAAAGGCTATGTTGCTTACCTCACCAAAGAAGATAATGTATGTAAAATGCTTTGCTAGCCTTAAAGTGCTGAATAAATGCCAGTTATTATTATGGAGAACAGCTTGTTCCCTGACACTGGATAAATGAGATGTTACTGCATGCATGTGTATATTTGTCCACCGAGGACATCTTGCCATCTGTCCTGCCTCTCTCCACCTGGAACTGTAACCTCCCAGGGTCATACCTCCAGAAACTATGGCTGGAAGAGTTAATCCACTTAGCTTTGGAACTTTTCTATGGGGCTGAGCCGTCTGTCCTACTTAGTGAGAGTGCCAACTCACCAAACCCAGCCCAGACCATGCATCTCCCTTGGATATCTTGCCATCATCAATGAAATAGCATGCAAACCTTTCAAAGGTGCAGTCCCCTTCCACTGCTTGCTTCTGGAGAGGTAATCAAAGTAATGCTTCCATTCCTTCCAAAATGGGGGTGATAATAGACTGCCTGATGGCTTTATTGGTCATTCCTATGTCTCAGACCAAAATTCTTTTCCCTGGGGCCACCACTCCCTCGTATATATGGTTTCCCCATTAGGATATAATTTCCTTGAAGGCAGGGATTTTCTTATCTTTGAATTTCTAGCTCCAGGGCCTGTACAACACCTGGAACATAGTAGGTCATGAAGAAATGTTCATCCATTCATCTACATACAGATTTGATCCCTGTGTGCACACCCAAATATACACATATGTGTATATATATCTGTGTGTGTGTGTGCGCGCACGCGCGTGTGTATAACACACACATTGTCGGGGAAAGACAAGTAAAGCATGATAACACAGCAAACACTTCTTTTCAATGTCTCTTTACTTATAAAAAGGAACAGCCCATTGTCCTTGCACATTTATGATGAATAAATCCACCACTAAGCAATTAAAAATATCCATACTTGGCCAGCAGAAGCATTGTTTGATATAATGAGCACAAACATTCGCTCAACTGCTCTCCAAACAGGACTTTGTTTTTCATTGTCCTGAGTAGTGTTTGAGGCATCCATCGGCAGATTTGGCTCCAGGGTGGGTTCTATTTTCTGTAAAATGTCACTCTGAGGACAAGCAGATTCACCCTCCCAGGCTTTGTGCACTGACCAACTGAAGAATGTACCGGTGTAACAACTTAAAAATGAACTTTTAAGCAGATTCTTTGGAGCAACAATTGGCAAAGTGACAACTGGCAGGGAGGCTGGCTCAAGCAAGGCTCTCCTTGGAATGAGGCTGAAGTAAAATCTTTGCTAGCTCAATAAATGCCTCTAAATAATTGTAGCTATGCTATTTAATCACCTTAGTTACTTATTTTGTATTCTTCTACTGCTTCTATATCTTTAGTTTTAAAGGCTGTGAAAGAATGGAAATAAGACAGTTATTGGACCTGTGATTTCATTGGTTTAAGGGACTCCTGGGTGAGGAAACACCCGCTACTGATACAGGTCTACATTTTCTCTTAAATCTTCACTCTTAGAGAGTTGCCTGGAACTCTGAGAGGTTAAAATAACTTTTGAGCATCACGGAGCCAGTATGTGTTAGAGGCAGGACCTGACCCGAGGTCTTCCTGGCTTACAAGTCATACTCCATCTGTTTCTTTTGTCGGAAATAGATCCTCAAATTAAATTTATTAGATGCTAGTGCCCTGCTATTGCTTGTAAATTTTAGTCTGCGCATGGGACTTTTACTGAGGTAGAGCATACCCAGTATAGGGACTCTCACCACCGATGCAGAGGAATAATTGATTTACAATTTAGAATCTTCCTAAAAGATGGATGTACACTCCCTGAGGGCAGAGGATATCTCATTTTTGCCTTGGCATCCTCTGCCCCAGCCCAGTGCTGGCACGTAATAGACACTTAATAAATATGTTCATTGAGTGATTATTTAGAGTTTGGAGAATCAAATTTATTCACATGGTTAATGAGTTAGAAGCCGGACTCCAAGGAACCAGGCCTCCCTAAATCCAAGGCAGGCCCTCTATCCAAAACACAAAGCTGCCTCTGGGTTAACAGAATAGAAAGTTAAAAAAAAAAAAGTAAAAAATGGCTGCCAGGTGTTTTGATAATTTTAGAAACAGAACTACCCAATGTCAGGGCCAGACAGAGTGAAGGAGTTAATAGGTCAATTCCAGGATCATAGTTCCAATACCACATTATGTTTGTAAGCTATTTTTTTTTTCAACAAGAGGGTTTTCCCCCTTTGTCATTAACATATAGGCGCGAGGGTTTTTGCAGGAAGGGCAAGTTTTCTTTCATTTCTCTCCTGTTGTCACCCATTATAAAGCTTGGGGAAAAAAAGTAGGGGCTTTGCAGAGTAAGAAAGTCACTATTTGGGGGGCTACAGTCTTCTGACATTATTCAGTAATGGTTCACAGGAACGAATGCTGGATTTAGAGTCAAAGGACCCGAATTCAAGTTCTAACTCTCACTGTGACCTTCGAGTCACTTCCCTCCTCTGAGCCTCAGTTTCCTCATCTGTAAAATGAATGCTGGATTGGATAACCTCAAGGGTCCCTTCCAGTGTCAAATCTGTTATTTTAGGAAATTAAACGTCTTAGAAAACTTTGGGATACGCAAAGGAGTCTCTGTAGTTCCTTCCCCTTCCACTAGGTGGCTCTCTGGGGATACACTGGACCCAAAGGTACAAAGGAGTGATGGACTGCGGGTGGGGAGTGGGGAAAGAGGGGTGTAGCTCTCTGCTCTCTCTCCTTGGGAGCTTTTCATAAAGGGAGGCTTTTGGCAGACAGCACGGCAAGAAAACAGCAGGTCTAGTTCTATGCCAGAGCGTTAAGACAGTGTAGCTTCTCAAAGTATGGGAGCCTAAGCTGAGAGATGTTTGATATTCACCATCAAGACAGACAAAGTAAAAGGTTCAGAGGTACCGTCACATCTTCGTGTTCGGATTTGTGTAACCAGGCTTGAGCATTACCAGATCCATGAAATGCCTTGCATTTGGACAATACATTTTACTCCTAGACACACATTACTGGCTTTGGAGCTGAATCACCTAGTCCAATCTTCTCTCATTTACTTTAATTTTTTAAAAATTTTAGCAAGCATTTTTTTCCTTCCTCTACAAAGAAAAGAAAAACAAAGCCCTGATAAAAAGTATGCCCTGTCAAACAAAGCAACTTCCTTCACTGGCCATATCTGAAATATGGGTTTCATTCTACATAGAGTGGAATTCTAATCACCTCACTGTCAGGAGGTGGGTAGCATTCATCACTGGTCCTCTGGGCTCATGCTGACCCTCTCATTTTGTGGATGAGGAAGCTAAGTGACTTATCCAAGGCTGCGCAAGCAGTTTGCATTGAAGCTCATGCACTCTGACTTCAAACCCAGCACCTCACTGTTGTCTATCTTATACTCTATATTATCATGCCCATCAGCATCCTTCTCCAATGCCTCAACAAAGCTGGAAAGCGACTAGAGTGGTGAGTGGAACAAGTGTTGGATCAGAAGAATCCCACCTTTAAGACTTCCTAGCTATCCAAGTCTGGGCTGGATTCATCCCCTCTCTGAGTCTCAGTTAGGTAGGGATAAGAATTTCTGCGGTTATGAATCTCAGGAGGTTTTTGGAATAACTGAGATAACCTATCTAAAGCCCTTTGTATAATCTGAAAAGCACCATGTAAGTGTGAACTTCTCTTATTAAAGATTATGCCAGTAGAGGGCAACATATGAAAGAGGGGTTCATCATCAGGTCGGCTTCAGGGTGATTTTTTTTTTTTGGAAAAAGTCATTCAGTAGGGTTATCTACCAAGGATCATCTATTAACTACTATGTGTGTGGGGATGGGGGTGGAGGGGTTGCAATCTGTATTAGTGGAAGGACTAAACTATAAGTCCTTTACATCTTGATTAGTCAATGAACAAATATTTATAAAGCACCAACTATGTGCCAGGTACTTCTAGGAACGAAGAGAAAAGTGAGACAGTCAATAAAATTTATTAAGCACCTGACATATGTTAGGCACTGTACTAAGTGCTGGGGATACAAAAAGAGGCAAAAAATAGTCCCTGTTCTTCAAAAAGCTCATCTGTCCTCAAGGTGCCTATATCCTACTAACACATATCTGGGAGGGAACTCTGGTCTGGGCAGGGATTGGAAGTAGCACCTTAGTGCAACAAATTGTCAAATAATTCCCAGTAGCAACAGTAATATTGTTCTCTGCAGGGAGTAGAAGGGGGTTAGCAGCAAGGTAGATGGCAAAATGCCTATACGGGCTAGATCCTTGTAGATGGTTGAATCCAGGGGATATTCTTCTCATACTGTCCTAACCACAAACTTAAGCTACTGTTAGGGAAAGAGTCTTCCCATTCTTCAGATAAGAAAACCAAAGTACATTGGCTTTAATTGCCTTGTCCAAAGTAGTAACCTTACCTAATGGAAGAGCCTGGACTAGAAACTAGTTCTTAGAATTTTTAAGCTGGAAGGGGCCTTAGGGATCATGTGATCCATTTTTATAAAAGATATAAATGATACTTGTCCACGTTTTCATAGCTGTTAACTGACGCAGCAAGGCCTAAAACCCAATTCTTGAGAATCCTGTGAAAACACATGAAAACCACAGTTTGAATCCTTTCTTGACCATGAGTAATCTTTCAAACCTAGACTTTTCAGGCCTCTCTATATGGCTCTTGCCACGTCTTGGACATGTTTAGGTTGCTGGTTGGAAGCGTTAGCATTGTTCTAGAATTGAAGGATGGAGGGCTAGAGACCCAGTATCATACTTTAAGTTATTGCAAAGCTTCTTATCTTCCTCTAGGTTCTAAATTCATAGTCATCAGTGCTGGAAGGGGCCTTAGAAGTCATCTAGTACAGTGGAGTCAAACTCAAATAGAGACAGAGGGTTGCATACTGACTTAGAAAAACACAAATTAACATTATCTATGTCCTATTATATTTTTGTTTTGTTAAATATTTCCCAATTATGTTTTAATCTGGTTCTGCCCCCACTCCCATGAGTTTTGCAGCAGCTTTAATCTTGTCCATCATGCCTCTTACCCAGTTCTTACCCCCCATTCTACAGATGAGGAAAAGGAAGTTCAAGGAAGTAAACTGATTCTTCCAGTCACATAGTTGTTAGTGCCAAAGCTAGAGCTTCAACTCAATCTCTGGTTTAGTCTTTCTGCCTCGTTTTATCAGGGCAGCTAGGTGACAGAGCAGATAGAAAGCTGTGTGCCTAGACTTAGGAAGACCTGAGTTCAAATTTGGTCTCAGAACTTACTAGCTGTGTGACCCTGGACAAGTCACTTAACCCCATTTGCCTTATTTTCATCTGTAAAATGAGCTAGAGAAGGAAGTGGCGAACCACTCCAGTATCTTTGCCAAGAAAACCCAAAATGAGGTCACAAAGAATTGGACATGACTGAACAGCAACCAGTTTTATCCCTTTGTCTTCAAGCTACAGACCTCAGTGTTGCTATGAGGAAAGGGCTTTGCAAACCTGAATATCCTCTATACATCTGAACTGCTATCGTCCAAGGGTCTCTTCCCATCACCAACATGATTCCCTCCCAAGGCTTGCAACAGTGTACCTTCAGGGAGGCACTGCAAAACACATGGAGTCGTTAAGACAGAAGGGTTCAGAGATCTGGTTCCAAGGCCCTCCCTTCCCATCCAAGGGCATTTCTATTCATGTCAGAGCTATGTGTGAGTGTGGAAAGGAAGTTTGTTTTACCATCTGCCTGTGTTAAGGGAGTGTTAGTCTAGCTAACTTCCAACAGCAGTGAGAGGAAACCAAAGGCAGTCTAAGTATATGCAAGCCAACAAATATGCAATTTAGCTTTACAGCCTGTCCCCAACTTGTGAACACTTAACTTAGAAAGAAGCCAATTTATGCACAGCCAGTACAAGAGTCAAGTCAATAGAGTCCAAGGAGAATCCAAGTCAGTCTCTCCCTTTCTCTCCCCACTAATTTAAAACACCTTGGTGTGTTGTTGACCTAGAGAGGTACCTTTTCTTGTAGAGGTATAAACTCATATTATTGTAAGGGTGTGGTCGAAACCACTCCATTTTGGCTCTGGTGCCTTGACTAGGTGAGAACACTTTCTGATCAATACAAATGGAACTGAGTGTGAACAAACAGAGCCTGTGCAATGCCTTTGTGTGAAAGGCTGGGCCATGCTCTATGCAATTAGTATAAAAGAAAGAAACTATCTCAGAACCTGGGGAAGGGATTCAAGGGGCTGAATCAGGTAATCAGTATATCTCTGAAGAGGGAAGAGAGGGCTGAGCTGTAGAAGAGAATATGGAGAAGAGTCATTAGTGAGAGAAATCTGAAGAAAAGGTCAGCTCTTTCCCCTCCTGTCTATACACAGACACTACAATATAATCTGCTGTTTCATTACCCAAATGTTCCCAGTAAACTGAATTTTGATTCTACCACCAAGAGGCCTGAAGTCAACTAGAGATAGATATAAATGTAAGGTGGGGCAGAGATTCCAACTTCCTACTAGGTGTCAGGGAATTTTCCTAAGTGGGGACTCAGAACAGCTTCAATTTAACTCAGAACTTTTTTTTTTAAATCTAAAACAAACTTCATAAAGTTGAAGAGAAAGGAACCAAGTGGAGGTTAGGGTCCCAGATTTAAAAGGAGCTAATTATTATAATAGAGGTGTTAAAACATTTTAAAAGTGTAATGGTCCAAGCCTCCCTTTTTACAAATTTTCATGGGGCGAATGCTCTGGTGAGGGGTCTACAAAGAAAAAAAATGAGAAGTCCCCACCTATAAGTAATTTATGTTCAACTGGAAAGTGAGACCTAGAATAAGAGCTTAGAGGAGTGGTAGATTTGGAATCAAACCTTTGGAATCAAAACCACATTGAATTATATCTGTGGCATAGGCCCTTTTGCCAGGCTGATGAGATCCTTTCTCAGAATGTTGTTATTTTTAAAATTCATAATTGAAGGAAATGCTACATTTTGGGTAGAGATTAACAAAAATAAAGATGTAATTTTTTTTTCTGTCCTAATTCATGGACCTACTGAAATCTATCCCAGGTTAAGAACCCCTGATTTCTAGAGTTCCTTCCATCTTTAAATGCTGTGTCCCTACGATCCCAAGGAACTTGCCCAAGGTCAGACAGAACTGTGAACTTTTTCCCGCCTTTTCTCATAACCAGACATTGCCTCCCCTTTGGGTGCAGCTTAACTCACTAGAGCTATTAGTCCCTCACTCAGGTACAATCTGGATTAAATAGGCTTTTTATAGATTCACCTGGGATCCTAACCAGAGTATATAATCTTGCTTTTATGGGAGGGCAGTTCCAATTAAATGATGTATAAAGTTTTGGAAAATAAAGTTTGTTAACTGGGGACGTTACCTCTGTGCTCACGCGCTCCAGCCCTGCCTCTCTTTGGCTTGCAAGAAGGGAGCTGCTTCTCTATCCAAATTTGGGTTCTTGGAAGAAAAGAGATGGTAGAAAACCCGGGTTATTTTTTAACCTTTCAATAGATGTCTCTTTCTGTGCCTGACCTGAGACTCTTATACATAGTATAGAGGGCTAGCTTCCTAGTCATGAAAAAAGTGCCCGAACAAAAAGCCACGGGTGGAAAGGTGAAAAGGACCAGACCTCCCTTCTGTCTTTTAGTGCCTCCTCATCTCCGTGCAGACAGATCCCCGGGGCTCCAGACAGCAGCGGTGGCTGCAGGCAACCCACAACGCTCCCTGGAAGCCCGGCCTCCGTAGCAGCAGCAGCAGCAGCAGCAAGCAAGAGGCAGCAGCAGCAAGCAAGAAGCGGCAGCAGCAAGCAAGAAGCGGCAGCAGCAAGCAAGAAGCGGCAGCAAGCAGCAGCAGCAGCAGCAGGAGGAGGAGGAGGAGGTGGCGAAGGAGTTGGAAGAGGAGGAGGGGAAGGAGGGACTGGGAGGAGGGGGCGGAGGAGAAGAAGGCGGGGCCGGCCGGGTTTAAAGCCCATTAAAGGGGGTGGGGGAAGTGAGGGAGCCCGGGAAGGGGGTGATAGATCTTGGGTTGGAGAGTCAGCTGAGCCTCTCGCAGTGAGAGCCCAGAGCCCGATCCTCGGAGGAGGAGGAGTAGAATCGCAGGCGGCGGCAGCGGCAGCGGCAGCGGCAGCGGCGGCAGCCGCCCTATCCCCAGGAGCTCCAGCGGCGGGAGGAGGAGAGAAAGAGAAAGAGGGAGAAGGAGAGAGGAGAGGGAGAGACTCCGGCGGCGATTGCGAAGGCGAAGCCGCAGAAGTTTTCTTGAAAATCCTTTTGCTGCCGACTACGTGCCCGGGCGTGCGAGTCTTCTGCGGACCGACTGGGCAACTACGGGAATACCCAGTTCTGCCTTCCAGCTCCGAAAGTGCCAACCTCGCCCCCCCCCCTTTTCCCGCTTTCTTCTGCCTGGAGTCGGTGCCGCTCGCCACCCGACCGTCGAGCGAAAGCTCCGACCAGGGGGACCCCCGGAGCCAGCTGTGAGCAGGGAGGGGGCCCAGGGGCGACCCCGAGGAGGCAGCAGCAAACGGCACCACCAGCAGCAGGTAGGCATGCAAGCATGCATGTAGGCATGCACACCCGAGAGAGCGAGCCGGAGTTCCTAGCGGCTCCCGGCCCGTCGGGGTAGACCCGCCTTCCTCGACCTCACCCCGCTCGCCGAGCTTGCAGAAGTTTTTTTTTTTTTTTTTTTTTTTTTTTTTTTTTTTGAGGGAGGTGAAGAGGAAGGTGGAGAAACCACGGAAGGCTGATTGCCCGGAGAGGCGATTGCCAAGCGCCCAGGAGGCCCCCTGGGTCCTTTTCCTTGCTGGTTCGGGGTGCCGGTGTTGTCTGTGTGTGCAGGGGCAAATGCAGGAAAAGTTGTTTTCTGCAGCCCCTTCCGTCCCAGCCCGGTCCCGGGCCCGGCCCGGCCCAGAGCTGGCAGAAGCCGCCCGGGGAAGGCGGCCGCCCATTGCGCCTCTAGCTTGTCCGCGGAGCCAGCGCGGGCGCGGAGGGCGGGGAGAGGAGCGCGGAGCCAGACCCCCTCCCTGACCAAGCACGGGGCAGGGGTTGCAGCTCCTCAAGCCGCTGGGGACCGCGGGGTGGGGTGCCCGCTGCGCCTCGGCGCCTGCGGGGCCAAGATCCGGGCTAAGTTGGTCCGCAGCCCCGCCTGGCCCGGCTGGGCAGCGAGGTAGCCGAGGCATGGCCCGCTCGCCCGCTAGCCTTCCGGTCCACTTCCCTACCGCGCCGCTCACTACTGCTCTCTTGACCCCTTGGGGGAAGTGTTGAGCCTGCTCGCATTCTTCTATGGGCTTGTCGCAAGTGAAGCACCCCTCTTTTTCCCCCAAGAGGAGGAGGAGAAAGGAAGAAAAAGGCAAATGTGGGGGGGATCGGGGCGGGGGTGGGGGGTTAGATTTGCCAGGCTGGGAAGCACTGGGAGCTACGGAGAAAGGAAGAGTGAGAGCGGGTGCCACCGGGGTGTAATTGTACTCTTCCCTCGCCCCCCGAGAACTGGGATTCCGGTGCTTGGAATACACTTCACTGGAAAGGGGAGGGGGGCATCTTTGTATCTGTATTTGTTGTCCTCACCGCTGTCTATTTCATACCGTGTGCTTATGTGTATTACATAGATGTGTCTGTATGTGAGCATGGGGGGAGGGAAAGGGAAGGAGGTGACATCCTTGCATCTGTATTTATTTTCCTGACCGCTGTGTATTCCGAACCGTGTACTTGTGTATTACACACGTGTGTGTGTGTGTGGGGGGGAGATGGATATGTGTGTATGTGTGTGTGTGCCTGTGTGCGCGCGGGCGCGTGTGTGTTAGTATTTAATTGAGTTCTTGGAAGGAAGCTCAAAAAGTTGAGAACTCTCACTCCCCCGTTCCACCTTCCCCTCCCCCTCCATCTTCCCAGGACGGCTTTTCAAGAAGTTTAATTGCACTTAGAGCCGGAGCAGGTAAGATACAAAGATGTGGCTCGATTACTCCTTTAACTGCCAACAGTGGGAGCAGGATTAGACTGTGACTGTTTTCGAGAAGGAAATTTCTGATGCAATTCTCCGCCTTCGGTAATTGCGTCTCCAAACCCTCTGCTTCTCTTTCTCGACTCGGTCTGCTGACGGCTGCTGGAGCTAGCCGGCGAGTATGCAAATGGCAACTAGATTTTGAGAGGGAGGAGAGTGGCTGACCGAACTTTTTTTTTTTAACTTAAACTTTGAGGAGCCACAAGTGACTTTTACACCATCGAGATTGGTTAGAAATCAAAGAGTGCTGAAGTTTAGCAATAAACAAGGAGTACTTCCCCCTACGATGTATTTTTAGTCTTATTTTTATTACAAACCCAGTTCCAAACCTTATGTAAGAGGTGCCAAAAAATCCACTCCCCACCCCCCTTTACCCCCAGCCAAAAAAAAAATTCAACTCTGGCAAAGTATGCTTGCAAATAAATGTGCGTTATAACCACCACCTTTTCTTTATTGCTGTTTTAAAACTGCCAGTAACTTAGGGATTGAAAATGCTGATTCAGCACTTGGGAGCTCCACTTATGTCTGCAGCGGTACTGTTTAAAATGTTTTGATTTGTTGTACTAGGAACATATGTTGTTAGTATGACAACAAACCTCTGAGCCTAACATTGCCATGTAAGGACTTTTTTTTTTTTCATCCTTCATTTGAGTAAAGTCACAAGCTCACCTTCCAAATGAGAAAAATAAGGGAGTTTGGCATCAGGTAAGAAATAGTGGAAATTGTGTACAGTGAAAATGGTTTAAAAAAAATCCTTCTTAAAGGGAAGTGCCTTTTTTTTTTAGTGGTAGTTAAGAACAAGCCTTTAAAAGCAAATTCAAATCTTTCCAGAAGTGAATCAGGACTAGATTCCCCACCCCACCCCCATTTAAAAAAAATTTAAAAACTGGGGGCTTATTGGACTTGATGTCCCAGTTGTACTTTGAGTACTTGAAAGAGAAGGGTAACCAGGCTAATCCCAGGATTAAAGGAGGTGAATTATAAGGACAGGTTGAGAGAGGGAGAGAAAAAAAGCCCCCAGCAAACTAAACATAGGCAGATGAGTAATACTGAATAGGGAAACAAAATCTCTCTGAAACACCAAATTACAGAGTCAGAATATAGTGAGGCATGATGATATAACTAAATCATAACTTGGAGGAAAGAGGCCACACAATTTTTTAAAAAATGAAGACCAACCAGGAGACTTAATACTGATGCTCAAGCAAGCCTTGAATATTTACAACCTATAGAAACCATATCCTGACTTGAACAAAGAAGTCTATTGTAGTTTCCCCTTCATCTTAGACCTGTAAAATTCTTAGTTTGCATAACTGATAAAGTGTATTTGCTGATTTCAAAGTTGGCATAATTAAAGAACAACCCACTTCCTGTATATTCTGTCCAACTCTAGCTGCAGGGGGGGAAAATAGAGTGCTTGGGAGAATACATTTTAGTTTATTTTGGAGGCTGTTTAAGTTGCCAGTTTGCTAGGAACCCTCCATCTGTCTGCAGAAAACTTGGGCTCTATTTTCATGCTCCCTTAGAATGAAGTTTGCATACTTGCATGTTCGTGTGGGTACTCTTCATGTTCACCGAATAATCCAGATAGATCTATTTTGCAGCCTGTTAGAGCAACATGCAATCTCATCATCTTATGAGAAGTAAATATTTGCATCATTCGTTCAAGTAATCAACATTAAGTTCAGATGTTTATTTAAATCAACTTGCCTGACGAGCATACTGAGATTACATTTTTTATTTCTTACAACTCCACTGTTGGCCTTTCCTGTATCACAGAGTGGCATGTAAGAAACTCAGATGGCAAACACAATTTCTTTTTTAGAACTGGAGCTAAAAAATTAGCCTCGGAGAGGCTTAATGGACAAAGGAGCTGTGCAGTGAGACCCTTTTGACAAGATTTTTGCATAATTTATTGGCTGGTGGTGCAATATTTAACACTTGGTACTTTGAGCGTAACCCTGCATGTTAATAGGCTTATACCAGAAGTGAGTGAACTGCTCTTGATTCACTGAAGCATTTATTTATTTGTCTTTACGTTAAAAGCCTTGGTTAGTATCCCATCTGATTTAAACCTAATAGGTGATTTTACTTTTGCAACATTTACATAAAATAGCCCAAATCATTGGATTTTCCTCAGCTTTAGTTTTTGAGCACACTGCATATTTCAATCACTGTGACATGCTGGGTAGAAGGCCTGCCATTAAACCTACTTGTAGGGAGGAGGGGAGCCAAACTTCCCCTCCCTTATTGTTGGGTGAAGTCATAAGAATGGCTGGTTTGAAAATGGCACTTTTCTCTCTGTCTCTCCCATCGTCTGTCTCTCTCTCGCTGCCATCTCTAGCCCTCTGGGCTCTCCTCCTCTTCCTCTTCTCTCTCATCCCTGTCTGTCTTTCAAGAGGGAAGTAGGTGGTTTATGAGGACTTTCACATATATGTGTCATATAAGGTTTCTTTCCCCTTTTTCTGCTTCCTTGGAATGTATTAAGAGTTTAAACTTCATATGGCCCTATTAATCAGTTCAGTGCTGTTCATGAAAGGGAGGAAAATTGAGATGGGAACTCTCTCTTTGTCCCCAAATGGCAATCTTGAGCCCCTCTTGTTTAAGGAAAGTTGTATTAGTTTGTTGAAACAGCAGAAGACAGACTGCCTTAATTTTAAAACTGTTTACATTTGTATAGAGAGGGAGAAAATGGACCATAAATAAAATCTAGCCATCTTTTTACAGCAGCAACCTTTTGGGGAAGAGTACTTTGACTTCTTAATGAGTTAATTTTGTTATTGGGCCACTTTGACACCAAATGGAGCCAACTTGATCATATAAAATTTAACAGATCTAAGCCTCCCTTATTTTTCTCTGTTAGAAGGTAACTGAGTGCAGTGTGGGGGAAAAAAAAAATCACATACCTGTCTGTGTCAGACCCAGAGTTTTGTTGCTATTCTAACACCATAGTATGCTAGAACCCATTTGTAATAAGGTTCATTTCTTGTATAGAAATGACTTGTCTAATGCATAGAAGGTGAAAGGCCCCCTGGAACACAGTTATACACAGTAATAGCCTTTGGGGTGTATCCATTAATCCATTATCACGCCTCACACCAACATTATGACTTAGGAGGGTACTTCCATCAGTAGTTATTCTGACTGTTATGATGGCCCCCAGGGTGGAGGTAGGTAAGAGTGTAGACAACTGGCTGGAACATGAATGTGCAATATTTAGAATTACAATTAGCCTGTGATCATAAATACAACATAAATTCAGAAAAGGCTGTTGTATCTTATTTGAAGAATTGTATCTGCCATTTTTCTTTTGCTCTGGGCAGGGACCCTATGTAGTTAGTTGAGTCTTTTGGATATAGCATTGAGTAGATGAAAAGGCAAGCAGTGGCCTTTTTTTTTTTTTTACAGGTTTGAGCAAAACCTGTTTCTTATACAAGAGTATAACCAGTTTAATCTACTCTGAAAAGTCTATCCAAAACCATGTGCCATTTATTTATTCACCAAAAAATAATCTCAACAAAAGCTTTGTCACTTTTAAAATTTCTCAGCTCTTCTAATGGAATCCTGTTTGTTAGCAAACCCATGAGTTTCTGTGTTGGCCTTAAATTTTGGTGTTGCCTTAGAATAACTATTGTCCCATAACCTTTGCAGCCAATGAGATGTAACTGCCGCCCCTCCCCCGTGTTCATGTCCCCCTCCTCCCAACCCCACCCCTATGGTCATGATAGATATGTTTGACTTAGCTCGGTATTCCCCATGCCTCCTTCTTTTCCTGAAACAGGAAACATTCCTAGCTAAAGCATGGGTAGAAACTAGAATCATAGCTCCCGGAACTAGAAGGGCAGGCAGGAGCCATATAGTACAGATCCTTCATTTAATAGATGAGGAAACCAAGGCCCAGGGGGATTGAGTGACATGGCCCAGGACACAGTGGGTAGTAAGCATCAGAGACAGAATTAGAACTTGGGTCTTCTGACTCCAGGCTGGTGTTCTGTCCTCTGTTCCAAACTAAACATCTTCCACAACCAACGTGTATTTTGCATTTTAGAAGATCCTGCAGGGGTGCTTTTTGTTTTAGCCATGTAACAATATTTTTTTTTCCATAAGTCAATCAATAGGTTTGTGGATTTTTAGCACTCCTTAAGATTTGATCAGAAGAAATTACCTGGAAGGTTTTCTACCAGCTTTAAAGTTCTATATACAGGCTAACTTATTTATCTGATTTGAGTAATTGGACAAAAATATGACAGCGATCTTTGTTTCTGACTGATGTTACATTATATTGCTCCAAAGCGTCCTCTTTGAGGCCACCTCTTTGGGAAGACTTTAGAGGCTCTGACCTTTTCTTGTCTTTCTCAAGCATAGGACATAGTGTCTGATTGGTTCTGATACCACAGAAATACTTCTGATTGCCTTGATTTTTTTCTTGTGACTTGTAAACTGGAAATAAACATCTACATGCACTTTCTCCACACACCCCTGTCTCTTCCTGCCCCCTTTTTCACATGCACCTTCAAGAACACTCCTTTGGATATATAAAATATAAATTCTGGCATATTTGGCCTTGGATCCAGGAAGATCTTTTATTAAATGCTGCCTCTCAACACCTACTGACTGTGTGACCTAGGATATGTCACTTAAAATGTCATCTCTCTTCTGGTGGAAGAAAAAGTGCTTACCTAACATTAGGGAGTTTCTTTATCTGGGAGTTGCCTACAACAGTAAAATTACAGGAACCTGAATTCTTGTCTTGATGTTTGTTAAAACATTTGATGAATTACCTTGTAGGCAGACCTCATGCTGTATTTCAGTTTTTTAGATTATAAGATGGGGAGACTTGGAATTGTATCCATTGATTGTCTCTTTAACATGGACTAATTCTGTGTATAACCTAAGCCCTCGACAGTTTGAGATGTTGCTTTTATTCTCTTAAAAGTTCAAAGGCATCACGTGTTTCCCTCCCTTTCCCCCCACCCCTTTTTGTTTTTAATGTACTGAGCATCCTCAGATGGATCTTCAGTCCCTGCCAGTGAAGATCCCAACCTCTCTGTGGCATAAAATGTAAATTCGTACTGGCTAGCTTTTACATAGCGTGCTGAGGTTTGGCCAGAACCCTATACATGTGTGACTCTTGGTTATCACAACAAACCTACAGAGTAGGTACTCTTATTATCCCCAGTTTACAGATGGGGAAGCTGAGACTGAAAGAGGTTCGGTGACCCTCGTCCACAGTGACACGGTTAGTGTCTTGAGGCAGTATTTCAACTCTGGTAAAAAAAATAAAATTGGAGTCAGCTAGGTGGCTCAGTGGGTAGAGCGCTGAGCCTGGAGTTAGGAAGACCTGAGTTCAGATTTGGCCTCAGACACTTGTTTGCTGTGTGACCCTGGGCAAGTCATTTAAATTCTGTTTGTCTTAATCTACTGCAGAAGGAAAGGACAAACCCCTCCATTTTCCTTGCCAAGAAAATCGCGTGGACATTATTGGTGTGCTACGGTGCCCGGGATTGTGAAGAGTTGAGAGTGACTGAACAGCAACAATTATAATCAATAATAAATAGCTAACATTTATATAATGCTTAGTTTGTGCCAGACACTACTGAGCATTTTATTATAATTTTCTCATTTGATCCTTATAACAGCCTTGGGAGGTGCTGTCATTATCCCTATTTTATAGCTGGGGATATTGAAGCAGACAGAAGTTAAGTGACTTGCCCAGGGTCACACAGCTAGTAAGGCTCTGAGGTGAAATTTGAACTCTGATCTTCCTGACTTGAGGCCTGGTACTTTTCCCTATTGTACATCCCCAGGTTCCATTCCATGTGAACCATTCCATGTGAAAAAAGAGTTCATTGGTTAAGCCTTGGTCTCTAGTTTCAGGGCGCTATCTAGATCACGTCCAGAAAGAACCTGGGTTTCTACCCAGGGATTTGGATTTGTTGTGGCTTCCCTGGTGCTGCTGCTCTGTGCTTCTAATTGACAAGAATTGGCAATCAAGGTGGAATGGTGTTAATATTTTCCTACCTTGATTAACAAATCTCAGCAGATGAAGCTCCAGGTTGGCCTGTGAGGGGATGGAAGATAAACTGTGCATGAGGAAGTAACCAAGGAGGAGGAGGAAGCAGCTGGAGCAATAGAGGTGTGGTCTCTGGTACCTCTTGCAGGTGGGCTAGGACTTGGACAGGGTCAGATTCTTGTATAAGCAGCATGTTGGGCCTCTTGGAAGTGGCCAGTGGTCTGTAAGATAAGGGGGCTGAACTAGGTAAACCTCATAATATCATGACCTAGGACTCTTAGTGGCCCTTTATTCTGTCATTTTTTTTTGTATTTTATTTTTTGTTTTTGTTTTATTGTATTTCATTTTGCATGAAAGAAACTTTCAGTTCTGCACAGCCGTAAACAAGAATGGAATCCTTTCTGGAAGGATCGTCATGTGTTTGCTCTTTATTAGCCTTTTGGCAAGTGAAGTCACTTACTCTTGTCTTATCTGACAGATTTTTCATATTCTCTCATGACTGGGAAAAGCCTTAGGCTCCCTTTGGTGAAACTATCTTTCTGGGACTAAGGATACAAAGTGTGATTCTAGCTAAATGCCTGGGTTGAAATCAAGGACAGGTGAATCTTGGGAGTCTCTGTGCCCTACATACAAGTGGCTCTGTGGCATCTCTCTGAAAATGGGTCCTAGGCAACCTATGGGTCTTGAATCCTATAGAAAACAGGTTAGTGTAACACCTATTTCAAAAGCCATTCTGACAGAGGCTATTGTTACTGTTACTCCTTCTTTAAGAGCCAGTTGGAATGTTTAGGATTCGGCTATTGGGGCTGTCAAATTTTGAGAAACCTGAGAAAAGTGAATATGGAGGATTTGAGAGAAACTGAGATAACAGAAAGAGGATGAGGGAAAACATCTTTCTTGGAGAACTGTTTTAACTATCATTTGATGAAGAAACAAAGATAGTTTTCTGAGGAGAGAATATGGAGAGAAAGAATGTTAAGGGTCATAGTTGGAAAAAAGTGGAAGAAACTATTCCTGTCACTTGTAGAAAAAAGTTAGAGGAGGCAGAGAGAAGATGCAGATATTATTTTTCTCTTTGAAATTATTATAACTTTACCTTTTTAAGAGATTTCATTTATTATCCCAATCCTACTGAAAAAACATAGTTTGAGACTGTTTTTAGAAGTCATCTTCTGGTTTGAAGTAAATGGCTATGATTGTTTTCACAACTAAAATCCTATACATAATTATCTGTGTATTATTATTGATTTCATTGTTAGTAAATTATATGTTTAGTAACTTTAATATTTAATCTTAGAAAATTTAGAGATTTAATATATGTAGGGATGTATAACTACTATGATAAAGGCCATTTTTCTAGTTTATTAATTAAATAATATATGATGAACTAGAGGTGGGGGCTCTGAGCTTAGTTGAGTAGTTGAAAGTTGGACTTTTATTAATTAAGAAACATCTAACCACATTTCTGTATTACTCTAGAAAAGGGGTGGGGAACCTGTGGCCTTCTAGGTCTTGGGTATATGGCCTTTTGACTGAGTCCAAGTTTTACAGAACAAATTATTTTTTTAAGGGGATTTGTTCTGTGAAGTTTGGATTCAGTCAAAGGGTCTCACTTGAGGACCTAGAGGGCCACATGTAGCCTCAATGCCGCAGGGTCCCCACCCGCACTCTAGAACTAAGGATGATGCGATTAAATATAGGACTGAGTCAAGTAACAGGTTGAAGGGTGACCCACGGTACTAGTGACTATGGTTGCTCCTGCCCATAACTTGTTAGATTAGATTCTCTCCTCTTCCCAGTTTTTTTGGTGACCTTGAAAGCTACCGGATTGGAAAGAAAATGTGGGCCAGCAATACCATTCTGATGATCATTCACTTTTCTATTCCTTCATAACCAACCCATTTTTCTTGAAGTCCTTGACCACAGGACAGGTCCAAATCTGAGTCCAGCCAGGTTCACTGAGAGCTAACTGGCCCTCTCCTCTCAGCTACGAGGTGTTGAAAGCCATTCAGATTCTTGGTAGATCCAGATAGTAAATGCTTCTTTTTGTTTATGTTAGCTGCAGGACTGTATTGTGTAACCATTTAAAACTCTTTGTTTATTTAATATTATGTAATGACTATAACTTTACCCAGATAAACCAGGGACTAGGACTCTGATAAGTATTAGACTTTATCTGATTGGTGGGCATTGTTGGGAGAGAAGGGGGTTGGGGCAGGGAAGTAAAAATCGTGCCCTGGCATGGGTACCAGGGGAGAAAAATCCTGTATGGCAAGATAATCATTAAACTGTTTTGTGCCAAAATGTCATGTGCCATAAAACATTTATCTTCAGTTTTGTGAGGGCTTATTTTAAAGAAGGCAATGTGATAGTTATGTAGAGCCCTACACCTACAGTCTGAAGGCCTGGGTTCAAAATCTGGCAGTGTCTTTGGTTAGCTGTGTAAACATGGGCAACTTCTCTTCTGAGCTGCAGATTCCTGAACTGTGAAATTAAAAAAAAAAGAAAAGCATTGTACTTGGATGATTTTTAAGGCCTCTTCCAACTTTAAATACAGGACTTTGCAAAAGTTTTGGTAAAGATTTAAGCTATAATAGCTTGACCTGGACTAGAATTTTTGAAACACCCCATAGGTTATCTTGTTTGCTCCCAGTCTTAGGAGCTAAAAGGAATTTAGTAGAAAACATTTTAAATAATTTTAAAGCTTAATGAAAACATTTAAAATATATTAATAATTTAAATAATAATTATCTTTGTTGTAATGGACTTGATTTCCATATCCTTTTAGGTGGCGCAAACTGGAGACAACAGATCGACTAATCACTCATTTTGACGTTAGTTTCAGGAATTTCTAGTTCAATTCCTTTCAGGGAGAGCTAAACACAATTTTTTTTTGTATACAAACACTGAGGATATCTTTGCCTTCACTCTTCAGAAAAACAAATAATCAAATCACCTGTTTTACAAGTTTATTGTTCCTTTGATCAACTGCCATTTGTCTAGTCAATTGCAGGAATTCCTGCCAGCATTTTGATATAGACTTGTCTGAGACAGCCAGACACACAGGTAGCTATTGTCTGGGAAAACAGTCATCTGCATTACCAGGCACCATCTTAGGAGAACCCGAATGAATTAAAGGCTTTGTGTGCGTTTTTTTTTTCTTAAACTACTGAAATATAGTGAAATGATAAGGGCAATTTTGTACATAATGGAAGCAGGAAAGACAAAATAAAAATAAAACAACAACCACTCCCCCCCCCCGCCTCCACACACACACACACACACAAACCTGAGATTAAGCCTGGAGAGTTAGTAGAGTATGTACAGTGTAAGAGTGTGTACAGTGAATGATTCTCCCAGCTTGAGTCTGCAGTCCCAGTAATTTGCAATTTAGGCTCCCATGAACACTGGTATTCTCATCCCTTTCACCCTATGGGCTCACTCATCCCCCTCACCTGCAGTGTCTTAGATCTTGTTTGAGCAGATCTTATGGTTCTTATGAATAAATAGTGTGTTTCTTGCAGAGAGGGAAGAGAAAAGATGGGCTGTGGAATGAACACTATGTTTGAAGTGGAAGATATGGGTTCAAATGGTGACCGTGCTATTTAATACCTCTGTGACCTTGGGCAAGTCAACTTACTTGAACTTTCCAAGCCTCAGTTTTCTCTGCCACAAAGTGAAGGAATTGGTCTATGTTGTTAGAATGACCAAGAAGCTTGGCTTTAGAGAAGAGTTGAGAAAATGAGCCTCTTTCCCTTCTTTGTGCCGAGGTAGAATATAGCATATATTGTTAGATTTAATATTTGGTTGGTTTTGTTAAGTTGCTCCCCCCACCCCCACTCCTTTTTTTAAATTTCCCTAGCTGTTAGCAAAGAATGGCTTATGGGGTAGAAGAAGAGAGGAGGAATGTATTTGAAAATATAGGTGATGTAAAAACAAAATATATCAATAAAAAATTTAAAGAAAGGAATTTGGTTATATATGATCACCCAAGTGCCTTTCCAGACTGTCATCCTGTGTTTCCTTGAGTTTTTTTTCTTTCTTTCCCTTTCCTCTTTGACAGCCTTCCATGCAACCCCACCCACTACTGTTCCTTTGCCAGGTTTCTGAAGCTGTACCATTGTTACAAATATTTGACTGTTTTCCTCTTTGTTAGTAAAAGTGGCAAATAGTTAACCCTGTATATGTTATCTTCCTTCCTCTTTCTTTCTCTTTCTTTCTTTCTTTCTTTCTTTCTTTCTTTCTTTCTCTCTCCTTCCTTCCTTCCTTCCTTCCTTCCTTCCTTCCTTCCTTCCTTCCTTCCTTCCTTCCTTCCTTCCTTCCTTCTTTCCTTCCTTCCTTCCTTCCTTCCTTCCTTCCTTCCTTCCTTCCTTCCTTCCTTCCTTCCTTCCTTCCTTCCTTCCTTCTTTCTCCTTTTAAAAACAAAACAAAACAAAGCATAACTCATAGACTGGTTTTTTAGCTCTGGAGAAATAGCTGAAAAGAAAGAGAAGGTGACATGCTATCATTTGGGAGAAGTCTTGGTAATATTTATTGAACCTGGGAATATCAGATTAGGTTCTTATAACCCAGGGACATTTCTTTGGTCCCAGAGCCTCCCGTTTATTTATAAAGTAAAATGTTCAGGAACCAATCCGAAAATTCTGGTGAAAAGCACTAGTTTAAATAAGATTAAACACATACAGATGAAGTAAATGATTTAATCCAGGATTAAATCATTTGGTATTTATTGATAAATGTGGTTTAAAGAACGGCAAATAGACAACCTAGTGTGATAGAATGAGAAGACCTTGACATGGAAGACTTGATTTCTGTTCATGGTCAGGAACCAATTAACCCTGTGATCTTTCTGGGCCTTAGCCTCCCCATATGTAAAATGAGGAGTTGTACAAAATGATCAGTAAGATTTCTTCTCTTCTGCTATTCTGTAATTCAGATACATACACTATGTCTCAAAAATCTTAGTGTAGTTTTAAGATTTAATAACTTCAGGAATATAAATGCTACAGACTCGTAAAAAAATCCTATCATTCGAAAACTTAATTATTTAAATTCCTTTAATGCTTAGTTTTGTGAATTTTGAATAATAAATTGTTAATTTTAACAAGACAAGTGAGTCACCCTATCATGCAATTTCATGGGCCACAGTTACTGGATGAGAGCTCTGACCTTTGGATTGGTAAAGGAAATCCTTTTGCTTGGCCACCTTGGTCACCTGATCTATCCCTAATAGACTGTTTCTTGGGGCATCATGTCACCACAGTTATATATGCGTCAAATCCTCATCTGAAGAGTGATGATTAAGGTTAGGCTTATAAATATAGCCCTTTCAGTCTCTGAGCAGCAGCTGATAAAAATTTTTATAAAGTTAGAAAACCTAATGAACATACCATTATTAAAAAAAGTTAATTAACCTTTCAGTTTAGAAAAATGTTTGTGGCATTTATATTTCTGACATTAATGCTTAAGCACCAAGACTTTTGGGGACACCATGTATATTCAAGACTAAAGTAGGTTTTGAAATTGGGTTTGTCAACTGTCATTCACGTAGCACACGGGTTGATAGAAGGATGTATTTGTTAAGCATGGTAGTTGGAGTTGGAAGTTGTTTCTTATTATTTCTTTGATTTGTGGGCAAATTATTTCATCTCATCTATAAAGTGAGAAAAATAATAATGATGAGTATTATGTATTTTATCAAGTAATTGTGAAGAAAGCACTTTTTAGGCTGAGAAGTGTGTAATATTATTACTATTATTGCCTAATAATAATGGGCAGAAGAACTGACCTAAGTGCCAGAAAGACCTGGGTTCCAGTCCTGCCTCTGACATAGAGTTTCGTGGCCCTGGGCAAGTCATTCGGTGTCGAAGTGAGGGCTCTAGGCAACTTCCCGAAGACTGAAAATTTCAGAACATTGGTAAGTTTCTGTACCTGGAGTTCTTCCTCCATACCAAAGACATCACCCACGTGGTACAAAGCAAAACTCAAAGACATAAGTTAGGAGGAGGATGTTGTAGGAAGAAAATAATGAAACATGATCAGTGGTCCTCCTGTTACATAAATTCTAGACATGTTTGAAAGACTTTCTTTGGTGGTTCCTTGAGCTGAGCCTTTTACTGTTTGTGGTATCTTTTCTTCACGAGGTCCTCTGGTCCTTCACGAGTTCCTTTGCTAGAAGAGCGCTTCACCCTCGTTTATTGCGGCTGATTTGTTGCACAGATGTCCTTTCCTTAGCACAGAGCTAGGCCAGAGTATTTTAATTGGGTACCAAATCACTTGGCTCTTTTGATTGGATTATTGTGGGAACAAAGCCAAGGTGGGAGTCCCGGGTAGGTAAATTAGATTGGCTCAGTTATAGACAATACTAATAAATTTTCAGAAGTGGAGAAGACCTTAGAGATTACCTTAGAACAACCTTTCAGTTTTGCAGAGGAGGAAACCGAGACCTTGAGAACGTGTAGAAGAGTTGAATTTCCCTAGTCTGACCATGGCTCTTCCTTAGAGACCCCCTCCACTTTAGTAAACTCCAGTGGTCCCTGAAGATCATCAAATACAAAGTTGCGTGTTGCAAAGTTAAAGCTTTTCACCACCTGGCCCCTTCCTCCCTTTTTTGGCATTCATTCACGTTACTTCTCTTGGCTCTCTTTCTGATTCATCCAGACTAGCGTTCTTATTGCTTCTTGTACGTGACCCTCCATCGAAGTGTCTCTGCATATGCCTATGTATTATTATATGCTTCAAATATTCTACTTGTCCCATTTCCTCTTAAGAGCACTGGGTTTCTTCAAGAGTCTGCTAAAATACCGCCTTTTGCACAAGGCCTTTCCCAGTCTCCCCAGCTGCTAGACGATCTTCCGCCTACTCTAATGTGTATCTTATGTGTAAAAGTTTACGTATATGTTGTCTCCCCTGTTCAAATGTGTGCTCGTCGAGGGTTTCGCCTTTCTTTGTATCCCCAGGGTTCAGTATGGAGCCTGGGCCATACGTAGCCTAGGATCCCTGACTCCAGACATTAATTACTATGTTCCCTCCATCTTACTTGGTCTGAAGAGGACAGAAAGCAAGCAGTGTGATGCGGGGCTGGGTTGGAATCCAAGGACCCACTTTTGAATCACTTTGGGCAGGTCTCTAAACTCCTGGGCTTCAGATCTTCATCTATAAAATGAAGGGATTGCACTGTGTGATGACCACCTTCTCGCTCTGAATCTGTGGTCTTAAATCCATCACCACTACAAGGAAAAAAATAAAATCAAAGCTAGACTTTACTTACTGATGAGGTAATCCCTTAATAAATCCTGTTAATAAAAGGATTTGTTCTGTGAAGTTTGGATTCAGTCAAAGGGCCACACTTGAGGACCTAGAGGGCCACATGTGGCCTTGAGGCTGCAGGTTCTCTCCCCCAGTGACTTAAGGTATACTTTGTGTGAAAAGAAAACAAACCCAGACTAAGAATTAGTGGGTATTCATTTTTTTTTTACATCAGCTACTTTTCCACAGAAAGAGAATTATGATTAAGTAACATTAAGACCAAAGAAGAACCTGTTGTTTCATAAGAGGAATTTAAATGCTATCAAACTATAAATTAGAATTTATTAACTAGCCTGACTAGTTGATCTTTGGATCCAATCTAATTCAGGGAATTTCTTGTAGAGTGAGAAGCTTGCCATTTAGTGTCTCATCAGAGTTTCAGTTGCAAGTTGCTGCTGTCAAATTAGACCTCTGTGCTCCGTCGTTGAACACTTCCTCAGTGGATTTAGGAAGGAAGGTTTTGGGTAATGCTGGTGACTGAGGCCAGTCTTTTTTTCCACTCTCAGATTGATCCACACTTAAATAGGTAGTTATACAGAAACAAAGGACGATATGAAGGGTTGTTATTTTATGAAATGATTTGGAAGGAAATTACCTAGTCCAGTCCCTTACTCAATGCAGGAGTCACTTACAGTATAGAATCTTAGAAGCCATTGAATATCAGAACAGGAAAAGCCCCATAGATAATGATGCCCAGTATCCTTTCCACTTCCCATTATATAGATGTAACTGAGGCCTATAGAGGTGAAGTAACTTGGCTGAAGTCACACATCTAAGGAATAAAAAGAAACTTGATGAGAACTCGGGCCTCTTGGCTTCTATAGGTGAAAGAATATTGGACAGTACTGCTCCTAGTCCTTGATAGGTGGTCTTCCAGCCCTTGCTTGAACCCTTCCAGGGATGAGCGCATACAAGGCAGTACGTTTCATTTTTGAACAAGTATTATTTTCATAAAGTTCTTTAATATTGAGCTTATACCAATTATTTTTTCCACTTTTACTCATAGGTCAAAGTAGAGAGAAATTTTTCGTTCTTCACATGTTATGTTGCAATATAACAGCCCTTCAGACTGTCAAATGTAACTGTCATCTTTTTCTTGAATCTTTTCTCTGAATTTAAAACAACCAATTCTGTCAACTGCCCTTCATTGAAATCCTGTTTGGTTTTTAAAGCCGCACAGCCTGGCTCCTTCCTCCCTTTCTAGTTTCCTTCCACTCACGCCCCTCCCCGCTAACTTTCCAATTCAGCTACTTCTTACTGCTCCTCACACCCTGACACTCCTGTCTTCTTTGTGCTTTTTCTTTTTCTTTTTTCTTTTGGAGGGAGGAAGGCAGGGCAATTGGGGTTAAGTGACTTGGCCAAGGTCACACAACTAGTACATGTGTCAGAAGTATATGAGGCTGGATTTGAACTCAGGTCCTCCTGACTCCAGGGCCAGCGCTTTACTCACTGCACCACCTCGCTGCCCCCTTCTTTGTGTTTTTTTTACCAGCTGCCCCACCATGAGGAGGAATGTTCTTCCTCCTCAAGCCAACCTCCTGGCTTCCCGGGCTTCCTCTAGTACTCTGACTCAAGTCTCACCTTTTGCTGGAGGCATTTCCTCTGATATGACTTCCCATTTAAACCATCGCTATCTCCTATGTTAATAGTTGTTTCTCCCTGTTAGAATGGGAACTTCTTCAGGGCTACGAGGGGTTTTTTGCTTTTCTCTGTATCCCCAACATTTAATAAAGTGCTTGCCTATAGTAAATGCTTATTTAACAAAGATGCTTGTTGACTGCCTCAGCTCTACATGACTCGCCACTCTTTTTTTTTTTTTGTTTTGTTTCGGTTGATTGGGAAGACAGGATCCCATGTACAAATGGAATCTATGTAGTTATAAACAAACATGAAGTTATTTCTCTCCTTAATCTACCCATTGGCCCAAAGCATTTGGCAGTGGGAGGAGGGTCACAGTGACATAGAGGACTGATGACTAGGATTTAGTACTTCTGAGAGAGGGGACAAACAGTCTGTGCCACTTCAGGAGTTGTAGGGGGAGGTAGGCCCTGCTAGAAGGGAAATACAGTTTTGGAACCCTAGGGCTGGTGGTCTGTGGGTTTAGTTATAATACATGGTATTATAAATTAATTTTAAGTGAGATGCAGGTAGGTGAGGTTTAGAGAAGGCTTGGTGGGGAAATACCCCCCTCTACCTCCTTTCACCATATGCTAGTTAGAACTTCGCAACATGCATTATGATACATAGGGCAGGAGATATAGAAAGATAGTGGACCTTACTTCATCTTATTTAGAAGAGAAAAAACCTGGTGATGTTTCAGAGGGAGATCCTGGCATTTGAAATAGCAATTTCTTTACTCATCTCCCCTGACTTGAAAGGGTTGGGGGCAGGGAGGGGGGTATTAGATTTTTCCTCAGAAGGCATAGGTTCAAATTCTGGCCCTGTGTGACCGTGGGTAAATCATTTAACAGCTTTAAAAAGAATCTGTAAAATAAGAGGGCTGGACTCGATAATCCTCACTATTCTATTTAGTTCTAAATCTATGACTGTCTGATCTTTTTATCGAGTTCACCCATTGTGCTGGTTAGCAGTCAGTTGGTGGTACCATACATTTTGAGGCCCGGGGTCACCATTTCCCATCTCTTTTCATATCCAGTGATGTTGTGCTGCCAGCGGGTGCTGTGGAAGCATGGTACTAGTCTTTTTCAAATAGAATCAACCTACTTTCTGTTCTTGGTGCACCCATCCGCCTCTTGCCTTTGCACAGGCTACTCTCCATGTTTGGAATGTACACTTTCTTCTTCACTTCTGACATCTTAGGATCCCTAGTTCCTTTAAAACCTCAGTCCAGCATCCACCTACTCCATGAGGAATTTCCTGCTGTCCCCTTAGCTATTTATGCTTTCTCCCCTCACCCCTACCCCCTTCTGGAATTCTGACCTTGGGGCCCATGATGTCCTGATTGGTGAGTGCTTGTTCTGCTGGCTCACTCTAATTAGCCCACCCCACCCATATTGATCTTTCAAATCATCATCGAATCAATACTGTCATTGCTACCTAAAAAGGATTTTGTCATTTACTCTTCTGTGGTGCCCTTAATATCTCTCTGTAACACTACTACATTCTCCCTCTTTAGAATGCAAGCTCCTTCAGGATAGGAATTATCTTTCAAATTTGTATATCTGTCACTTAGCACTATGATTGGCCCCCTGGTCCGACCTTAACATGTTTTTCAAAAATTCATTTATTTCTAAATGTTGTGACACATCTCCCCTTTCTCCCCCCCCACCCCCCACTCCCAGCTCTTTAAAACAATCCGTTTTATTTCTTATGTCTCATTGCCTAGCACAGTGCCTGGCACTAGTAGGCGCTTAATAAATAATTTTTGATCTCAGATATTCAGTTGTCCACAGTGTGACTTTTACATTTAAGTTAGTTTCTTTCAGGTGCTTTGTGACTAAGTAGGTCAGCGTTAATGATCATAGATAGATTGAGTTTTAGAGTTAGAAAGATCAGTTAGTACAATCTTATTTTACAGATAAGGAAATTGAGGATCCCCCCCCCCCCCCCGCCCATGTCACAGAACGTTAAGGGCCCTAGCTGGGTCTAGGACATGGGTCTTAGGACTTTTTTCTAGCATCTCCAGCTTTCCTTGGGTCAGATGCTTGCAGTAAGGACTTGAAGAATAGCAGGCTTACACATCGAGCTATAAACACAGGAATTCCTTATAAACACAGGAATGCTTATTTATGGATGCTTCTCCTGGTCTTCGATGGTGATTTACATATCCTTCTCTTTACATCCATTAGCATTATGAAGAATCCTGTGTTTGGGGCTGGAGGGCTGGCCTTAATCTGACCCTCAATGATATTTTGAACCTGGAGAGTTGAGAGAGAGAGAGAGAGAGAGAGAGAGAGAGAGAGAGAGAGAGAGAGAGAGAGAGAGAGTGTGTGTGTGTGTGTGTGTGTGTGTGTCTTAGGATTAATTCGAGAGAGAGACACAGAGAGAGAGAAAGAGAGAGTAAGAGTGTGTGTTAGGATTAATTCCAGCCTGGATGGGGCTCCTCTCTAAAGAGGACCAGATTTCTCCTTTATTTTTCAAGATTCTTCTTACCTTAAATCAGTGGGTTAAGTGAAAACTAATCTTGCAATTGACTAGCTCCATTTCACTTTCTGTCAATTAACTGCTGTCTTATTGAGGGGGTGGGGTGTGAGGGGGAAGAAGGATATCCATGGCCTGATAACTTGAGTTCTAGTGTCAAAAACTGTCACCTTCTGAAGGTGGGGTGGGGAGGGGAGAGGGGGGTTGGGCTTTTTAGGAGTGCTTGCCTGAGTCCTCTGGACTTAGTGAGGTCTGGCAGAATGTGCAAAAACAAACCTTTTGTGGGGTTATTCTTTTTTTTTTTTCTATCTTTAAACATACTTTGAAAAAGAAGTTGGCCAAGTTGTTAGAATGTGTGTCATTCAAACCCCTTCCCCTGCCCCCGCCCCCACCATGGAAATTAATAATTATCCCTGGATGCTGGAATGATTTTTGTTTTGCCCCATAAAATGGATTGACCAAATATGGCATACTCACCCTTCCACTCTCCCATTTTCTGTTTCTCTTCATGGCCCTTCCCCATCTGTATTTCAAAACAAAACAAGAAAAGATTTACCCCCATATAATTCTGTTGTTTCACTTAACCCACCCACACCATGCACTTAGGATTCTCTAAGCAGAATGTACTTTCCTTTGAAAAGGCAGCTCAGGGGTTAAATTAAAGGAGCAAGAAGGTTTAATTTACCACCAGCCTCTTTTATAGTTCTGGGCAAAAGTCAAGGATCAGTTGTTGTTATTGTGCATTGAAACTGATGGTGACTTGGCCGCTGTACAAAAGAAAAGTCACTTGATTCATATTCTCTTGAAGCAAGATGGGAAAACACAGACTTCATTTTGGATGCTGTGGAGAAAATGCCAATAAAACTTGTTAAGAGCTCTGGTAATCTGGAACTAGGGGCTGGGAGGGTCGGTTCTGTCACATCATGGTGTGTTGTGAAAAGAGAGCTGGGCTTTCATTTTGGACAGTGATGAATTGGAAAGTGAAAGCCTTTGAGCTGTGTGACCTTAGGCAAGTCACTTAACCTCTGTGACTGTCAGTGTGAGGATTAAATGAGTTTTGTATACGTGGAGGCAGCTGGGGTACAGTAAAAAGAACTCCCAGTTTTGAGTTCGGATCCCGGCTCAGCTTCTTTTTGTCTGTGACATCAGGGGTCACTTTTGGCGGCTGTAAATTGAATGGATCTGGGCTACATAAATCTCTAAAGTCTGACCTCTCCAGCTCTAAATTATTATGCCCAGCTGGGTGGCTAGAGTACTGGGCCTGGAGTCAGGAAGACCTGAGTTCAAATGAGACTTCAGACACTTACTAGCTGTGTGACCCTGGGCAAGTCACTTAACCCTTGTTTGCCTCAGTTTCCTCATCCATAAAATGAGCTGGAGAACGGAATGGCAAATCATTTCTAGTATCTTTGCCAACAAAACCCCAAATGGAGTCATGAAGACTGACTCAACTGAAAACCAACAAAAAGATTGTGGGCCTCATGTGGTCAGAGGTTGTTTCTTTTCTCTAATACTTAACATACCTGAGTATTGTTTATCTGATAACCTCCTTTATGCATAATGCAGTTAAGAAGTAAGCAAGAAAAAAAAAAAAAACGTTGAGCTCTTTTCTCCAGAAGCTCATGGACTTAAGCATGTTAAGAAACTCCATCTAGTCCTCCCTCAGAATCTAGTTGTATCCTCTTTAGATGCAATTAGGACAAGATCAGCTTTCCATTTTTTGAGTCTACAGCTGAGAAACGCTAGATGGCCCCATTAGAAAAGAGGGACGGATATGTCTAGAGATACAGGTAAGTAACCAGGGATTAGCCAGAGGAGCCACGAAAAGTAGACCCTAGAACTAAAAAGTGTAGGCTAGGACGATTTTTAGGAATGAAGGAAACAGCATCTATTCTAAGTGCCAGATACTGTGCTAATCAATCACTGGGATACAAAGAAAAGCAAGCAGGAGACAGTCCCTGGTCTCATATAATTTCTATCCTAAAAGGGAAAGATGACACTTACTGGAGTGTCGGCCAGGAAAAAGGGGTCTTTTGGAAAAGGCAATGAGAGAGATTGGAACCATAGGGCAATTAATGAACTTGTCCTTATTAGGAAAAGCAGTGTTGTTTGATTACTGTCCTAAGAGCTAGGAGCTGAGGAGCAGAGAACTTTGCAAACCTTATTGCACCCTGAGGACACTGTGGTGGTACTTTAGAATGAATATTAATGATAATGCCCCCGAGTTAATCCAGAAAAAGGTAATTTTTGTGTAGCATAATCTACTTTAAAAAGCAGGTTTATATGTAATATCTTTCAGGAAGATTTTTCATAAAAAAGAATAATTTAAAATTGAGAAAACAATTTTAAAATAATATTAAATACAATTTAGAAGCAATTCTGATTTAAAAATTTTTTAATTTAAAAATAATTCTTGATACTTTAGCCATATAGAATACTCACTTATATGGAATACTTCCTTCCCTTATGAAGTTAGATAAGTGGACACTCATTTGGAGTCAGGGATCTGAGTTTGAGGCCTGGCTTTGATAACCACAGCCTGTATAAGTTTGGCAAGGCACAACCTTCCTGGGCCTGAGTTTCTTCATCTTTGTAATGAGGGGGTTAGATGGCCCCTAAGATCTTTTCTAGCTCTAAATCTAGGACCCTATGGAAAATGAGGCTTGTCACATAGTAGGTATCCAGTAAATACTTGGCGAATTGGTAAAATTGATCCTATGTGGCTGTGGGTTTTCTTGTGATGTTTTTATATCCAGGATCTTTATAGATACAGTTGCTTGGCGTACTCTAGATAACTCAAATATTACACAATTTCCAAGGTGAACTGTGTATATATTAGAGCTTGGATGTAGTAAAATAATAATCAAATGAAAACTTACACAGTAACATAACTATTCAAGATATTTCTTTGATAGTACTTTGTGCAGTGAAGGACCTGTAGCTACAGTGGAGTAAGTGGTTGGAGGGATCTCTCTATTTTATTTTCACCTAAAGTAGAGACGCTAGGCCTTCACATGATGGAGGCTATGGTTGCTATTATTTCCGTTAGTGAGGAAAATGAGATGTTGGTCCAGATAATGAAGTAAGTGGAAAAGATAGGTAGTGATTTTTGCTCATAAGCCTTTGGAAATCACTATGCTGTTATGAAAGGAGTGGAAATAGATATTGGAAAGGAAGGGTCAGGGATGAAAAGATATAGAATGTTTTGAGTGTAGAAAAAAGATAGAAAAAAAAACTTTCCATGAGCGAACAATGGTTCGTCTACTCTGTTCTCTTATGTCCGTGAAGACTGTACCATTTTCAAAGGAAGATAAAAGCTGGGCCCTTTTAGTCTACCCTTAGGCCTCACATCTCTCTCTGTCTCTCTCTCTCTCTCTCTCTCTCTCTCTTTCTCTCTCTCTCTCTCTCTCAGGCTTTAGTAGGTGACTATAAATTATTTAGTGGCCCTAATGGCTCAGTGCTCCCCAGGATTCATTTAGACAGTCTGCCAGGAGGGGCACCAGGCCACTTGGCATTTTCCACAGCCTGGCACACTTCCACTTAGGTGCTTACTGGACTGGGGCCCACCCCTCATCATACTTGTATACCCAAAATGGTTCCAGATGCCCTGGGACATGATTTAGAGCCCTGTGGGTAGGTTATATTGGGTTCTGAGCTATCAGAGATTCCATATAGTTTTTTTTCCCTCTTCTTTTTGCCCTCTAGACCCAAGGATTTTTAACTTGGAGTCCCGTCCAAAATTTAAGTATTTTGATAATTTCATTTTAGTATCATTGGTTTCCTTTACATTCACATATATTTTCTTTTATTCATTTAAAGACATTATTCTGAGGGGGCGCCCAGAGACTTTTTTTAACCAGATTGCCAGAGAAATTCATGATGCAAAAAAAGTTAAAAACTCCTTCTCTGGGAGAATTTAGAACTCTCCAGGGTGGGGGGGATCTAAATTAATTTACCTTCTAACGAGGGGACTGACTGGAGCTTGGGGCAAATCCTTTGGAGTTAGGTGCCCTTTTTCTTTTGCTTAAGAAAAAGTAGTTACCCGCTTCTTAAGACAAATATTAGCCCTCAGATATTATCCTTCCTCTTTTTTAATAAGAAGATTCCTCTAGGGAAGAGAGTTGAACCTTTTGTCTTATAGACTTTGCTGAGGGGGAGAAGTTTCTATGTGAAGACAGATTAGGGACTTTCTCTTCCTTGGCTGATAAAGTTTTGTCTGTGACCCTTTCCAAATGGAAAAATCAAGGTGGATGATGACCTGTTTAAAAGATTATAATTCCAGTAGTCCAGAAGCTAATCCTGCCATTACACTCCCCCTCCCCCCTTTTTTGGTTAGATATAGCTTGCAGTCTTGGTGGCATTAATCTGAGGGGCGAGAGAAGCTGATAAAACATTGAATGCCAGCATAAAAAAGGAAGCACCAACTAGATTGGCTTAAGAGTAGGAGGGAGGTCTGGGAGGTATGGACTCAATTCCTTATCATTCGCCACCACCCTTCATCCCCTCACCATCACCACCAGTCCTGGGTATATCCTCTCCTTTGAGGCCTTTCTCTTTGACTTGCTGTCACTCTTCAACATATCCCTTTCTATATATAGTGATCTTAAAATAGCTTCTAGCAGGCCTAGCTCTCTCAGAGACAAGCAGATTCTATTCCTCCTGGACCTGGCTTGTCTTTGAGTCAAAGTAGAGGAGAGAAGGAATTTGCTTGACACCTGGTAGGCTTAGGCATGAATGAACTTGGACTTGTCACCACTGTACAATTTTTTTTATCTCCCTGATTTTGGACCAGTCTCTATTTTCAGTCTAGAAGGGAAAAAAACAAACGGTAAAAGCTCTGACCAATCTCTTAGTGATAACAATTTAGGGCAGATTATCCCATAGGGTCTTGAGCCACCTGAGGCTGAGGTGATGACTTTTTGTATGAAAATTAGAAAAACTGGATAAATGGTTTTTCTCCTTCTGATGGATGCCAAGATGTGTCCCTTATTCAAGTGGCTTGTTAAACCACTTAGAGCAGTACGGGATGGCCAGAGCAAACATGCAGGTGGAGGTGAGCCTACGGGAGCCGCACGACTGAGCCACTTTTCAAGGGTGAAGAGCCTCATGGGGCAATGTAGGGCATAAATACGAGACTAAACCTGACCTTAGAATAGTAGGCTGTTGTTGAGGCCCCAAATGCAGGCGTGCTGAAAATGAGGCCTGGGTGGGCCATTGATGTTTTAGTGGTTTAAACTCAACAGTGATTGACATGTGCTCTGTTATCAGGCTTTTTGAAGTAAGAATCCATTTCTTTTTCTTTTGTTAATAATGTTCCTTTTTTAAAAGAATCCTTTTCATAAAGAAGGGTTGCCCTATAGAGTAGTGATAGAAGACAGAGCAGATGAATTAGGCCGCTAAACTTTCTCCTAGAGCATGGTAAAAGGCAAACCTCTTTAGTGATGTTTAGAGGGTTCTGGGGACCATCAATGAGCCTACCTGAGGTACCTGATGTCTAATTATAGCTATATAATATAATGCTTTAAAGTTTGCTCTCGATCCTTACACCATCCCTATTATGTGCTATTATTGTTCAGTGAGGATAACTGAGGCAGAGAAAAATTAGATGATTTACCCAAGACAGACAGTAGTTAGGAATTTCAAGTCAGATCTTTCTGACTCCCAAAGCTAGCACTTTAGTCATAGAAGGTGGGAACTTTCTATTCAATTTGGGATACCACTAGATCATAGATTCATAGATAAAGAGCTTGGAAGGGCCAACTTGTCCAGCCCTTTCATTTCACAAAAGGGACCGAGGCATAAGAAGGGTGAGTGACTTTTCCAAGGTTATACAGATAATATTAGTCAGTAAGCATTTATTAAGCACTTTCTGACTGCCCCGCACTCTTGGAAGCTCTGCTTATACAAACCAAAAGAAAGACTTTCCTTGCTTTTAAGGAGATTGCATTTTAATGGGGAAGATTATACCCAATAGGGAGATGAAGGGGGAGCTTGATGGTAAAGCCCTGAAAGGAATGAGGAGGATGTCGGGGCTGAGCCCCTCCCCAAAATGGAGCCCTCTGGAAGAACTCACCAGTGGGAGATAGGACTTGGCTCTAGATCGTCCAACTCTTTCCATCATGATGTTAGAGATTATACAATATAGAGATAGTCGAAATGGCCTATCAATCACATTTGTCACAGTCGTTGTAGATTTTCATCGTCAAGCTCCCAACTCTCCTCTGTCCTATGTTTACTTTCAGCAGATGATGGGTAGGGGCTGTTTTATTTCTGTTTGTGTATCTCTAGTGCCTTGTATAGTGCCTGACACAAATCATATGTTTAATATAATACTTATTGAATGACCACTCAAGATCATTCTCTACGATCACCCTCAGCTCCATTTGAACTTTTATTTGTCTTCATGTTCTCCAGTGGAGACAGCCAATCAATTGGTAAGCATTATTAAATGCCAGCTATGTAACAGACAGTGTGCTAAGGCTGTGGATACAAAAAAAAGAGTAAAAGACTAGACCCTGCTCTCAAGGAGCTTATAATCTAATGGAGAATCTAAAGATTTGGAAGGGGGATCTCTGAGGTCACCCAGTCCAATCCCTAAATGAACAAGAACCCCTTCACGACATGCCCAGCCAGTCGTCATTCAGCCTGTATTGAAGACCTCCAGTCGGGGTAAGGGAATGGGTTCCATAGAGCCCGTTTACCTCCCAGGATAGCATATCCCATTTTTAGATAGTCCCAATTGTTAGGAAGCTTTCTTTCATATCAACCCTTAATTTACCACTGTGCAGCTTTCATTCCTTACTTATATGTCTTCTGGGGCCAAGCATAACAAATCTCTCCTGCCTTTCATACGAATCATCCCATGGTCTCTTCTGTACACTAAGCATCCTCTTTTCCTCTGGTGCTAGCTAACCCCTTCATCCTGTTCCCAGATGTTTCCTCAGTGCCATTGCACTCATTCATTACCTTTATCTCATCCTGAATCTCTCTTCTGGCTTTTTGCCCCTGTGTGCCTACACTTGTATTTGGTTCTCGCCCGTTCTCACCAGAAAACATCCTTTGACTCATCTATCCTCTGAAGCTATCACCTTTTCCTCTCCCCATTTCAGTGCCAAACTTCTAGAAAGGGTAAAGGTAGGTTATGCTAACTATTCCTGCTTTCTCACTACCTGCTCGTTTTTCAGCCCCTTGAAAATCTGGATTCCACTTCCATGTATCAACTAAAACTATTCTCCAGGGTCACATCACAAAATCAAAAGCCTTCCCTCTTGCCCCAGCCCTGTTGTTTCTCAGCTTTATATTTTATACGTGGCTAAAATGGCACATTTCCCCATTTGATTCTGCCTCCCGGCAGAAGACTTGGAGATGTCTGCTCAGATTTTTGGAATTGATTCCGTTTTGCCTCATGGTGAAGGGCCTCTTCCCCTATAACATTCATTAACAGTGATTTCTTTTTTGTTTGTTTCTCCCTCCTGACACACTTTAGTAGATATTATTGTTTTCTGCTAGGATTAGGAAGGAATTGAATTTCTGGCTTTGAACTTGTGTTCCTGAAGAGTTTAAAGAACCTTTTATTAACAGACTCTTTTAATCAGCAATTTAGAAATAAAAACCAACAAATATTTTACTTTGAAGACCAAGCGAGGACATTTATTTTAAAAAATCTGGTTGATTTCCCCCAGGTTTATTTTGGATGTAGGTAAGAATTATGAATCAAGGCTCAGTTTTCTTCTAAGTGTAAATGAAGTCCTTACATTTTTTTCACTGGTAACATTTGGGAGTAAATTTGACGAACGCTTCAATGACAGAGTTTCTTTGAACTTTGAAGCTAGAGGCAACCTTAGTCATAATTTCCTGGGAATGTTTTTGAGGATTTCCTTTGTTGTTTTTTTGTGCTTGGCATGTAGAATTCTAGACTTTTAGAGGTTGGGTTTTTAGAATAATTACTCACATTTATGTGAGACGTTATGACAACCAAGTGCTCGGCATAGTTTATCTCATTAAACCACACAACCTTGTGCAGCAAGTGGTGTAGTATCATTGTAACCATTTGTCAGATGAAGAAACTGAGGCTTAGAGAGGTTTATCCCTCTGGCCCCCAAATCAGGGAGATTCGTGACTTAAACTGGGGTCTTTTGATTTCAAGCTCAGTTTTTTTTTTATTATGCTATTCCGTTGGTCTTTTTATAGAATAACCAGTCACTTTAAAAAAGGAAGGATTTGTGTGAATTTCTTTTGAAGGGCTCTTCTCTTGCTTATCTTATTCTTTCTGAAACTGGAGCTGCCCTCTATCCTGTGTGTTGTGATCCCTTCAATGCAAGACTTAGCATTATGTTTCTCCACCCCTACACCTAAACTGTATTTTGTTTATATCCCTGTTCTTCCCTCCTATATTCAATCAGTTGCCAAATCTTGCTGTTTCATCCTTGTTGACCTCTTTTCACATCTGACCCCCTCCTTCTCTGCCCTTCTACAGTCCAGGGCTTCTTCATCTCTTGGTTAGGTGATTGCAACAGTCTTGGTCTTCCCTGCCTCAGGTCTTTCCCCACTCCAGGGCATGTTCCACAGACCTGACCAGGTGAGGCTCCTTTTCTCTCACAAAAGCCTCATACAACTTCTCTCCAGTTGGTATTTCCAACCTCATTGGTCATATTCTCCCATAGGCCTTCCACAGTCAAACACTGTGTACCCATTTCCCAATTTGTCTAATACCTTTTAGCATTTAAGAAATTTTATTTCTGCCTTTTGTCTAGCCACTAAGAAAAACTTTCTAAAATGTATTTATCACATTTATCTTACCCACTTAGAGTGTGTAAGCTGAGGGGAAAAAAATTAACCCTTTTTTGGATTAACTTAGGGGCATCTATATTAACATTTATTATTGTACTGTGCTATGCTACAGCAGTGCCCTCAGGGTGCTCTGGGAATTGTGCCATTATAGGCTCCTAAAATAAATGACCTGGCTTTTGTTTTTCAGTAGTTTTTCCAGCTTCTGTCTGGCTTTCTTCTGTCTTTATTCATTGTTGTCACTGTCTTTATATTTCCTCTTCTCTTTTTAATTTACTATTTCTTAGGTGTAGACTCAAAAAAATGGATGGCTAATCTTGATATAAGTGTATCAGAAGTTAGGGTAACTAGATTATAGGTGAGAGGTATTGAGATTCTATAAGTCAAGTTCAAGAGCTTTGGAGAATTCACAAAAGATTTAATTTTGGCTGCTCCAAATTCCTTTTTTGGTGGGTGAGGGGCCTTACTTCTTATCTATATTATGTACAATTGAGGTTACCAAATAAGTTACCTCCAGGTAAGTGAGTTGTTGGTATCTAAAAGACAGTCTTTCCCCCAAGATATCTGCGATTTTCCTGGGCATGATAATATTAGCAATTATATTAGTTTTCAATTTTGACAAAATGTTTTAAATAGAATCAGAGGATTTTGAGCTGGAAGAGCCAGACCTAGACAGCCTTTGTAGTGCTGTGGATCTCAGTGGATCTCAGTGGATCTCGTGAGGAAACTGAGGTCAGAGTAAAGCAGTTTTTTCCCAAAATCATATAGTTATTAGCTAGCTTTGTGTCTATATTAGCAACTAGGGCCTAGATTTTTGTTCTAGGACTCTACCTTATCAAACAATACTTATTGCCCCATCACTGTTATTTCCTAGTTACCTTTGCTGTCAAATCAGAAAATTGAATGAGGCTTTTGTTCACCAAAACTACCTGAAGTAGATACCTTGGAAATTGTATAGACTATTTGAGCAACAGGAGCATAAGAAACTAAAATATTACTTTGTATAGCTGGGTTAAATTTTCCTCTTCCTTTTTTTTTTTTTTACTTACCTACCAGAAGGAAAAAAATATATACAAGCTTTGCTGTTTTTTGAGTTCTCAGACAATGGATCAATTTAGAGTTAATTAGTTCCAAGTTAGAAAAGAATTTCTCCCCTTTTTCTCATGAAAGCTGGCTTTATATCTCTTCACCAATCTCATATAAATCCAGGTGCTTAAATGACTTCCAGCAATTCAGTGGAGGGACTTTCTTTTAAAAAACAAAAAAACAAAAAATCTTATCAGCAAACACTGATTCTGCACCTAAGTCTTAGAATTTGTTTTAGTTGGCTTTATGGAAGGATTACAGGCTCATAAATTCAGGGCTGGAAGGAGCCTCAGATCATCTAGAAGATGAAGAAATGGAGACCTAGACTGATAAAATAGACATACAGGCAAAGAATGGCATAGCTGGGATTTGAGGCCATGTTCTAAGTCTTTATCTTTCTACTACCTAGAGGTTATAAACTCAGTAATTAAAATTACTTTGATGTTGAGATTATTGAAAAGAAAACAGCAAAAGGCTGGAGATGCTCACTGCCTTTTCTTAGGTAATTCATACTTCGATGTTTTTATTTCTGTCATCAATTTTGATTACGTTTTTTGACATCTGTTATTCTCAAGCTATGATAGGGGTAACTGATGTTAAATAATCCGTGAATACTCTTTCACTCGATACATGTGAACTTGAACATGTTTTCAAATTTTATAACTTCAATTAGTTCTCAATTTACAGTAGCTATCTCTTACGTTGAAAAGATAATTCAAACTTATATTTCATTAAGAAAAAAAAAGTTTTGTTTGTTATTGGTGATCTCATCATCTCCGCAGTTCTCGCTATTAAAAGTGGTCTCAGACTAATGTCACATTTTAAGATTCAAAGAAAACACTGCTAATTAACCCTTAGATTTTATGTGATAAACGAGTGACAGTGATATAGATCTGCAAAAACTTGTTTTCTATTGATGTCAGTATACTCACCTAAAAAATTGAGTTCATCACCAAAAATACACCTAATTAGATATCGAAAAATTATGTAATCCTTATGTAGACCCGGAAGGGATCATAGAGATAGTCTAGTACAACACCTTCTACAGATGGGAAGACTGAGGTGTAGAGCTAAGTGGTTGTCCAAGGTCACATGTTGTACATGGCAGAGCTGATATGTGCCAAAGAAGATAAAGACAGAAGGGCTCCGACTACTCCAAAATATTCATATTGGCAGGAAAAATAAAAACAACCAGATGACTCCATGGAGTCAAGATGACCTAATTTTGACTGCTGTTCCAGACATTAGCTGTATCTGAAAGGGTGTGCTGGTTGTCGCCGTTGAGCCACTTTTCAGTCGTGTCTGACTCTTTGTGACCCCATTTGGAGTTTTCTTGGCAAAGGTACTGGAGTGGTTTGCCATTTCCTTCTCCAGCTCATTTTACAGATGAGGAAACTGAGACAAACAGGGTTAAGTTGCTTGCCCAGGGTCCTACAGCTAGGAAGTGTTTTGAGGCCAGTTTTGAGCTCTGGTCTTCCTGACTCTAGTCCGGGCACTCTATCTGGCCCTGGAGCCAAATCTAGCCAAATTCAAATTAATTGCAGTGACCAATTTCAGTCCCTGAGAACAAATGATTAAGTGTATTTTGTCTTGGTTGAGGAAATCAGTAGCTTCAGGATTGGTGTGTTGCATTGACAGTCCTTTGGTCTGTCCTGTTTTTCTTTTTTCTTTTTTTTGGAAATACACAAAGACGCTGTACCTGTTACTCCAGTTGAGAGTATCCTGGACCTAACCTAGAGAAAGAAATGGACAAACTTTGGCAGCCTATTTTCTGTAGCACATCTTATCTTTATAATCGAACAGCTGAGAGGCTTGAAAAACTTAAGATTCTCCTCTATTTTTCATTAATTGCAAACAGAAATAACAAAACAAAAGATAGTTTTTAAAGCTTTATGCAAACCATATATCTTACATTATGCATTATAATTAGACAAGTCTCTGATAGCGATGGCCTGAGAGCTCATTTTAAATTTTGCCTCTGACACATGACCCTGGACAAATCACCAAATTGTCCTCCCCTTCTCTCTCCTTAAGCTTTTTTTTTTTCTGGTGTGTTGTCTTCTCCATGAGATTATAAGCTCCTTGAGGGCAGGTTCTTTCTTTTCCATATTTTATCCTCAGGGCTGTATACTCGGGATGGCAGGTTCTTTTACCTACTTTACTATGAAACACAGCTGTTTCAGGAGTCAACAGACTTCTTTAATTAAACAGAAAAAAACACAGAGAAGAGAAATAAAGACCAACAGACAGGGCTCTGCTGCCTGAATCAAAACAATATTGCTATGTATACTTTACATGCACCGCTGGATCGAGAGAGCCTTTACCTCTGAGCAGTTGGGGAGCTCTGAACCTATGGCTACTCAGGGTCTTGACCAGGGAATCACAACATCCTTCTTGTAAGAGAGCCCCCAAAGCAAAAAACTCACCTCTTAGTATATACAATCTTTCAGCTAATAGGCTCAGAGCCAGTACCCTGCTGACTCAGTGTCTAATTAGAAATTAACAAAAAATGTACAAGCAAGTAAGCTTCCCTTAATGGGCTCCACAGGAGGCCTATTGATGGATGGGGGAGATCTTATTCCCCATTGACCCTACAAGGGCTTAGCATAGTGCCTGGCACATAGTAGGTGTTAATAAATGACTTAACCTCTCAGTACTCTTCCTCTGATACTATAAGTGACAGAGTAGGTGCTTCCCTGCTTTGGTAGTTTCCTCATCCAGACATTGTGATGTTCCCTGTATCAATGTCATTGTAGGTTCAGTCCCTGTCCCCTATCCCGATGACATATAACAATAATAGCTGGCATTTATACCACACCTGCTATATGCCAGACCCTGTGCTAAGAGCTTTATAAATATCACTTCATTGATCCTCACAACAACCCTATTATCCCTATTTTACAGATGAAGAAATTGCAAAGAGATTAAATGACTTGTCCACTAGTTACACAACTAGTGAGTGTCTGAGGCTGGATTGACTCCAGGCCTAGTATTCTATCCACTGTGCCATGATGCTGCCCAGTACAACTATGCAGAAAACTGAGGAGCGGCATTAAACGAGATGTAAAACAGGCTCTTCTAAAGATGTTCACCAGGGATACAAGATGTCCTGCACTGTCCAGACAAAAGGATTCTCTCATGGTTGCCAGGTTCTCCAACTATTTATTACATATGACATTGAACTAATTGCATGAAGCTCTCAAAATGTAACAAATCTACCTCAGTGAAATCCATAATTTATGAGATTGGCATAACCATTGACACAGCAGAAACAAAGTGGATGAAAAATACTAATTCCAAGTTCTGGTGCACAGTTGGTTTGGCAGCTTGTTTAATTGGCACATATCTATATATCTATATCTATATATATCTATATATCTGTGTATCCCCCTCCCTACTGAATATGAAAAATAAGCTGGGCCCACAATTGAGTAGTTGAGAGATCCAGGCTATATTGCATTTGGGAAATTGAGAAATGCTTCCAGTGATCCCAGTCTTCTGGTTGTGGCAAAAGCCATATTATATAATCATTACTACCAGTGTTGCTATCTGGCCTAGAATCAGGGAGCCATCACTATCTCAGATCATAGGAGCATGTAGGATAGGAGCATAGGATTTACAGTAGAAAAGAACTTAAAAAGACATTAGGTCCAACCCCCTCATTTTACAGATGAGGAAGCTGAGGCTGAGAGGTTAAGCCATTTACCCAGGGATAAAAAAAGCTATAAATTATCTGAGGTATTAAGATGGAATAAGGTCATCCAGGAGATTAGACTATATTCCTGGCCTAGATTTAGAATGCTTTAAGGTACTTGTGGACTACAAAATGTAGTCAACTAGCGTTTATGCAATAGAATAGACTTTACTCATGCAAAGGGAAGAAAAGATCCAGTTCCTAAGGCTAAAAAAGATAGTAATTGGGATAAAACTATTCCACATTGACCAAGGCAGCCAGCCATGCTGGATTGGGAAGGCTTCCACGGGGTACTGGGAATTCTGCTAAAACCTCTCGTTTATGCCTCTGGCAGCAAGGAAACCAAACCTATGATGTAAGCCCAGCCTACCTACCCCCCCCAAAAAAAAGGGAAATCAGCCCAGCCTACCTACTTAAAACAGCCGCCCCTCCCACCACCGAGGCGAGGGCATCAGAGGCAGAGTGGAGAGGTTAACTTTGGCAGGGAAGAAGGCCACCTCATCCTCCCAGGCCAGAGGGAACTAAGAGGAGGATAGGACCAGAGGGTGGGAGGATAAAGACAGCTCATGATGAGTGGCTTTTGGGAGGGGAGAGGGCTACAGTTGGGAGCTTGGGACAGTGTGGGGGAAGGTTTTGAACCCCCATTTGGGGAATGTAATAGGAATACATAAAAGAAGCTTTTCAGTGCTGAAAAAACAGAGGTTAGCTGGAACCAGCTGATGAATGACTGACTACTTAACTCCAGTCAATCCTGTCCTTTGATCTGACTTTGCTTATCTTGGTGATATTGACCTGTGACTTCACACCTGGACCAGCCTTAGCCCATGCTCTTCTCTGAGCTTGTGTCCTGCCTCCTGATTGGGCTGCGTGTTAGCCTAAGGGAAAAGCCCCCCTTGGGCCGTCTGGGTATTGGTTGATCTCTCTTTGTTTTGACCTCTGCCTTTGTATTGACTTGTACCTCTGTCCTGCCTGGCACGGTTGATGGAACCTCCAGCCTGTCCTCTCACACAGAGGCCTCCCCTGTCATGGAGAGCAGTTGGACATCTGTCATACCAGGTAGGACGGGGACACAGGATGATCTTTATCAACTCTTTTTATATACAGAATTTTCATTTCAATGAACATGAATTTATTGCCTTTTCTCCTTTTCCCCATATATTTGTTAGAAAAATTTTGCTTTTTCTTTAAACTTAAAAAAAAAGGAAAACAGTCTTTATTGACGCTAAACAAACTATGTCTTGTCATTCTTTTTTAATTTAAGATCTCATGCTGGAGGAGCTCTTTCTTTCTTCAAGATGCCTTGGCAAAGGGCATTTGGTGGGAGGGGCAGGGTGCCCCAGGGGGTGGGAGGGCTTGTGAAAATTTCACAAAATGTATTTCATTATTGGGAATAGGAGCCTTAGAAAATAGCAGTGGCTAGAATTTCATTTTGAAATGGAAATTTAGAAAGCAGAATTGACTTATTTTAAGTAGTGATTTGTATAAGCTCTTCTAAAACTAGTTATTAACGGCTAAGATCTCTGTGTAATCCCCACAGTCCCAACTTGCTGGAGTCTTGCCAGATGCAGTCAAGCAAGAATCTCAGCTCCTTTGCCTGACCAGGCAACCAACTCACCTCCACTGGAGGTTTTTTTAAATTGGATTATATAGGTCAGGTGATGCATACCTGTAATTAGGAAATCTGCATGAGAATGTCTAGATAGATACGTCTCCCTGGAAAACTATAAAAATTAGATCAGGAAGCAGCAGTCATTCTGTAGAATTTTGATTACGCCATTTGGTAAAACTTATTTTATTTTGGCTTGGTCGTTTAAAACTTTGTTCCGTATAACATTTGTCGAAATCCCGCTTTGTGAGTAAAAAATAATAATTCATTTTTAGATGGGGGAGAGGTGTATAGATTCGGGTATAGCTTTCTTCCAGCTCTTGAGAATTTGTTGTTGTTGTTGCATTGTTTCAGTCGTGTCTGACTCTTCATGACCCCATTTGGGGTTTTCTTGGCAGAGATACTGGAGTGCTTTGCCATTTCCTTCTCCAGCTCATTTTACAGTCAAGGAAACTGAGGCAAACAAGATTAAATGACTTGCCCAGAGTCATACATCTCTTAAGTGTCTGTGGCCTGATTTGAACTCCCAAAGATGAGTCTTCCTGACTTGAGGCCCAGCGCTCTATTCACTGTGTCACCTCGTTGCCTTATACCAGAATGGTTTTCCATTTCCTTTTCTAACTCATTTTACAGATAAGGAAACTGAGGCACCTTTTCCAGCTCATTTTACAGATGAGGAAACTGAGGCAAACAGGGTTAGTGCCTTGCCCAGGGTCACACAACTAGTAAAGTGTCTGAGACTGGACTTGAACTCATGCCTTCCTGACTCCAGGCCCTGCCCTCTCTCCACTGTGCTACTTCACTGTCCTCCTGAGATTTAGTGATTACAAATTCTATCTATTCCATACCCTTTGTTTTACAGGTGAGGACATGGAGTTCTACAGAGGTCAGATATCTTGCCCAAGGTTCTCATGGCTAGCTGCCAACGTTTTTCTTTATTTTTTTAACCATAAGGGTTTGGATAAAGGCTTTATAGCAAATGGTAGTTAAAATCTGACAACTGACAAGGTTAGGTAGTCGGAGCAAGGTTAGTATCTGGTGCTGTGATATTTTTATTTGCTACATTTGAGTATTCTCAGGTTCTGTGATCGTGAATATACTCCCTCCCCCATTTAAATTGGAGATTGTTCTTCAGATCTTTACGCAGGCAAAGCTGTCCTATGTCCAATTTTATTTATACTGCTTTCCTTCCTCTCCCTGTATCTCTGCCCCATGCTAGCTGGTGCTCAAGCATTCATGCTATTATTAAGGGAAAATATTTTTAGCATATTCTAGTAATTAGAATGATAGAATTACAAAATGAATAAGTAGAAAGGTACCTGAAATTGGTAATGATTCCTTCCGTCCTTTCTCTCTTCTCCACCCAACAAATTACTTTGTGTATATTTCACTTACTATGTTCATATTACTGCCCCCCCATCCCTCCCCCCCCGTATATTATAAGCCTCTCGAGGTCAAGGAATGTTGTCATTTTTCTATTTGTGTCTCTAACAACTACTACAGTGCCTGGCACATACATAGCAGGTAATTTATAATTGTTGAGTGAAAGACAATCCATTTTAAACCGTTTGATTTTACAGCTGAGGAAACTAAAAGTTCAGAGAAAGATTGAACAGGGTGCCCATACGTCACCCTGTGCTTAAGGCTTACCGTTAGGTATTCAGCTTAAAATCTGAGGTTCTTGAATGAGAAGTAAAGGAATTCTAGTCAGAATTGTGCCATTTAACTATCTGGGTGACTTTGGGCCGATCACTTTATCTCGGTTTTTGGGTAGGCAGTGTGGTTGTGGAGTTAGAGGACCTGGGTTCAAATCATTACCTCCTGGTGGATGTGGTGGAATACACCTATAATTCGAGGGATCAGAGAGAAAGAGGTGGGCTGACCTCTTGAGTTCAGGAATTCTATGCTGGGCACATTAAATTCAGTACCAGAGTGGTGAGTCCATGGTGGGGATGGACATGGGCGCCAGGTTCCTTAGGGAAGGTCAAACCCCACCAGTTTGAGCATGGAGCTAGTGAAGTCTCCCATGTACATCAGTAGTAGGATTGGGCTTAGTCCTGATTTGTGTTTCAGTGTAGGTTAGGCAGGGAGACCCAGGCCTTTAAAAAACAACCAAAAAACAAAAGACATATATTACCTGTGAGCTTAAAGAAGTCACTTAAATTTTGTCTTTTGTAAAACTTAGGGTGTTGAACTAAAGAAGGGGGCACTTGAATTCTCTAGCTATGTGTAATGATGAGGTCCGACCAAACAATCTCTGAGGTGCCTTCTTAGCCTTAACATATACATGCAATCCTGGATTCCATTTCTTCCGGAGGAGATTATTTCAGTCATGTAGATGTGTAACCAGTATTTATTGTGGGAGAGAAATATATGGGGGGGAAAGGAGGGAGGTTCAATCATTAAGGCACAATTCCATGTATTTAGATTGGTGGGATGTGTGAATTCTCCATACTTGACACATCCATATTCAAGCGGAAACACGTACAAAAGCAAAGCATTCCAAAGCCATTATAAATAACTTTTAGGGATCATTTGCTACTTTGGATTCTCCATGGCACCAGCCCTCTCCCTCTGCACAGATAATTAAAAGTTGACTGTATTTAAAATAAAAAGGCTGCCACCTTAGCCCTGGGGGCGTACGTATTATATTAAATGCCTGGTATGTCCATTTGTGTTAGTACTGGAATTTTTGGCATGGTTTGGTGACATACCAGCTTTTGCTAAACAGATATTTTTAGTATGAAGTTAAAGCATGTAAACAACGCCTCGGTTTTGTGAGGGAGAGAATGGACTTTCAGTGATGCTTCTTATGTATTTCTGGATGAATAACTAACTCCCAGTAAGCATCGATGCCTTCTCTTTCTTGCTTGTGACTCCAGGCCTTGGAATCTGTGCTTTTGAAACAACAAACCTCTTCTTCCTTCACCCTCCCTCCTTTCACCAAAAAAGGGAAAGGCGGGGGGGCACAAGAGTGGAACCTTTCAACAATTCTTAGAAACAGTTTTTACAGGAAAGTGTCTATGTTGGATTAAAGATTCACATGATTTGTAGTCAGTCGGTCTACAGCATTTAATAGCCTTATTGTTTCTAAGTATAAGGCAGAAATTTCTCTGGAATTCCTAGAAAGGGAGGGAGAGCCACACACAAACATACACAGTAGAGTCAATAAAGCTTCATATTCAGTGAGTGCGTCTGCAGGAGGTGGGGGGGCAAGGAGAGGGGAAAGGAGAGGTGAACCAAAGGAAGCCTGACTTTATTACCTGTCTTATTTAATACTGTCAAGCAGACTTGTTTATTTGGCTTGGAGATGTTCCCGCTACTTTAAATTCTTATTTATTGAGTCTTAAGAGTGCTAGGTACTGAAGGGGATACAGAGATAAATGGGCCCAGGTCCTGACATCCAGGGATTTTTAATCTAGGGGGTCTACCAAATTCAGTAAACTCTTTTTAGGTACCCACAATGTGCAAAGATAAAGTAGGACATAAACCAGGGGTGAAAAATCTGAGGCTTCCAGGCCACATGTGACCTTTTAGGTCCTTGGGTGGGGCCTTTCGACCCAGTCTTAGTTTTACTTAACAAATCCTTCTGTTAAGGGATTTTATGAATTTTGTGAATTTTGTGTTTTGTGAATTTTGGATTCAGTCAAGGGGCTGAAACTAGAGGACCTAGAGGGCCATGTGTGGTCTTGTGGCCTCAGGTTCCCCACCCTTGACATAAATCCTACTCTCAAGAGTGAAAAAATGGCCAGAAAATAACTTACAGAAGGGAGACCAAATACGGTAAGCAATCTCCATGATCTCCAAGCAGAATAACTTGAGAAATTTGAAGGAAGTAATCACTTTTACCATGAGGGTGTAGGGAAAGACTTTATGGAAGTGGTTGTTTCTCAGTTGGACCATTGAAGAAGAGAGGGTCTACAACTGACAGGGGATTTTTGAGAGTGGAGAAGGAGTCTTCTCAATAGAGAAGGGGACAGATGAGTTAGCAAATAATTGATTTAGGGATAGTATAGCCCTAGAGATGAGGTTTTGTGGGAATTTAGAATGCTCGAATAAAAGTAGTTATCAGATAAAGTGGGAAAAGTAGGTGGGAAGGCTGTCTTAGGATAAGTAGATTTAGATGGCATCTAGTCCAACTTCTGTTTTATGCATGAGGAAATTGAGAATTGAGACCCAGAGAGGGGCTATGACTTAACCAAAGTTATACAGGTAGTAAGTGGCAGAGCTGGTACTAACCCAGATTCTCTGACCCCAAATTCTGCTCTTTCCATAAAAGGATAAGAGAGATAATATTCTCAAATCCATAGTAATCAAAGCTAGAAGGGATCTTAAATACCATTAAGTTCAAATTCTTCCTATTGTTAATATGTAAGGAGCAGAATCAGTTATGTGAACCTAGAACTTCTAACTCTATGCTTTTGGCCTGAGCCTGAATGTGTCATTTCCCTTTTACGTCTCTTTTATAAGTCTCCTATCACATCTTTCATTTATAAAAAAAAAAGTGAGCTGTATGTCTATATTCAAATATCTCATTGTCTCTTCTTGCCATGTATATAAATATATTAGTGTTTGGTTTTTCGTATTTTGCCATTAAGCTGACCATGGGATTTTAAAACATGACAGTTAACTTTTTTCTGTCTCTTTGGTTGTGTTATCAATTGATTTCTTTTTAGAAATCAGTTTTATTCGGGCATTTTAAATTTGGTTTCACAGATGCTAATGTGTACACACACCTGTGTGTGAATACACACATGTATGATATATACACATACATATAGTGTATACGTATACATATATTACACACACATATACAGCTCAGGTGAGTTTTCAAAATTTGGACCTTCTGCACTGTAAGTACTTAATCAATGTAGAAATTAATTAAATAAGTCTTTGATTCAAGAGGGCAGGAGTTGTTAGTCTTAATTCTTAATGTTATTAATCTTAATACTTTTATACAAATAAGTTGCACCAAAGGAGTACAGAATTTTTTAAAAAGAAAATAAAAAATATAAATTGGTTTATGAAGAATCTTCTACTTGTAAAATATTTTGAAAGAGTATTATCCATGTTAATTTTTTAAAGACACAAATTTATGTCTTGTCTCAACCACAGTAAATACTGTCCTCACTGATAAGAACTTGTCACCCAGGAATCTCTGTTTATATTTTGAAGAAAGTCTGTTCAGTGGGTCCATATCAGCCTTTAAAATATGTGGCCAGTTTCTGCTCCGACGGTTGGGTCAGAAGGCCGGGGAGAAAACGGGCCGTTGTAAATATCTCAGTGTTTGCATTTCGAGCAGGTTTTCTCACGTCTGTTTTTCTCAGTGAAACAACTAGGGGACGCAGTGGATAAAGCACAGGGCTGAGTCCAAAGTTGGCTTCAAACACTTATTGACCCTGGACAAGTCACTTAACTCTATTTGCCTCAGTTTCCTCATTTGTAAGATGAGCTGGAGAAAGAAATGGCAAACCACTCTAGTATTTTTGCCAAGAAAACTGTAAATGGGGATGTGAAGAGCTGGACATGACTGAAACAGTTTTTTTTTAAGTACCTAGAATTTCAGTGGTGGGCAGCTTTCCTGCTGCTAATTGAGCATTATGGTGGTTGTAGTAGTCAGCTGGTGGAGTGGCTGTATATATAGTCCACTGTCTTTTAGCAATAAATTTCTGCATTTTTAAAAAAAGTTGCAAGGGCTTATTTTTGTATTTGAAGTGAAGCAGTAACTCCCTTGTCTTGGGAACATAAGCAGGGTGGCAGTTTCTGTAATAGGGTAAGGCCAGCCAGCAGGTGTCTTCAAGCCCTCTCACGGTTGTCAAGGTACCATGGTGGAATCATCACCATCCGCTTCTTAGTTTTGCAGATTTGGCCTGAATCTTATCAACTCGCTCAGAAGTGATCAACCTCCAGGAAGTTGCTTCTTGCAACCCCAAAAGCGTATGAGAGACAGCTTTCTAAACCACAGTGACAAATAAGTTACACATAAATGTAGGATAATTACCTCCTGTCCAGAGTGTTCCCTTGGTTGTAGGGGTCACAATGGATAGAGCATTGGGCCTAAAGTCGGGAAGACCTGGGTTCAGATTTGGCCTCAAGAAACTTACAAACTCTGTGATCCTTTGTTTGCCTTACTTTGTTCATCTGCAAAATGGGGGTGATGATATCACCTTCCTTCCAGGGTCATTGTAAGGCTCAAATGAGATAATGATCGTTCAGTGGTTAAACATAGTGCTTGGCCCATAGTGAGCTCGATATGAATGTTAACTATTAATGTATCATCATGATCGTCATTGTTATTATTGGAAATCAAATCATAGAATGTTACTGGGTAAGGCTTGAATTTGGAGCAAAGGGGCAGGATATCCTTATGAGATATTTCTAATAAGCTGTAGTAGCCTCTTGAATTGGCTTCTTCTACTTGAGGGATATTTCTGTCTGATGAATGGGGATGGTTCCTTCAGTATCAATATATGTACTCTCTCCCTTCGACAGTTTGGAGGAATACTGACATTTAATTCAACATGCATTTATTAAGTGACTATGAGTTTGCACTGGAGGAAATATACAACGTTTAGATAAGGGTCCTACTTCTTGTGGACTTATGGACATTTTCTAGTGTAGGCTTTTGACACACAAATAACTATAATTCAGAATACTCTATAGTTAAAATAAAATTAAGAGTGTAACAGGTAATAATCATACTCATAATTTTGAAGCTGTGATTTTGTAGTGTATGTCAGAGGCAGCACTTGAATTCAGGTCTTCCTGCCTCAAAAACCAGCTCTAGGTCTACTATAACTTACTGCCTGTTTGTGTTTTATAGAGACAGGTCAGCCTTATCAGAAGGGACTCCCCAAAGGTGTCATGTAGTGGAAAGAGCAGTGAACTCACAAATTAGGAACCTAGGTTTTCATCCTGGCTGTGTAACAACCAGGTTTTGTTATGAGGCAAATTATTTAAGCTCTAAGGGCCATAATTTCTTCATCTGAAAAATGAAGGTCTTGGATTTAATCGAAGCTTGGTAGCCTTTCAGGAAGAGCAGCTATTTGGGGCAATATTCTTAGAAAACAGCTTTGTGGAGAGTTAAGTTCATATATATATATGTGTACATGTATGTATGTCTAGACATGTGTGTGTGTACATAGATGTGCGTATATGCCCATGTGTGTATCTACATATACAAATATATACCTGTGTATAGACACACACAAATATAGTTTATATATACACATAGATGTATACACTATAAACATACAGAGAGTGAGAGTGTAGGTATGTAGGAGAAGCAATAAGTTTAGTTTAGGTAGTTCAGACAACTCCCTAGGATTTATCTGCTAAGTTATAGAGAGCAGTTGTATCAGCATTTGGTAGGTTGAGATAAATTGAATTCCCCCCACCCCCCAAAGAATTAGTCAGGCTGATGAAATCACAGATCTTGAGCATATATGTATATATCCATTAAAGCAAACATTTGTTAATCCCCGATTTGGGACAGACACCGGTACAGATGCTTGCTGGGAACATGAAGACAAAAAGTTTACAGCAGCCCCCTACCTCCAAAGGAGTTTACATTCTACCAGGGGAAGACAACATACTCATGAGATAAGTAAATATAAAAATGTATATACCAGGTAATTTATGGACACGGGCACCAGCAAGTGGGGAGCTCACAATAGATAGTCCTTTTGTGTAGATGGTGAGTTTAATGTGACCCTTGAAAAAAGCCAGGGATTTTAAAAGGCAGAGATGAGGATGGATGACATTCCAGTAGCAGAGGAAGCCCATGCAAAGAAAGCCAATCAAGTGGGAGATGGTATATCATGGATGGGGAACTCAGTAGAGGACGGTGTGGCTGGAATGTAAAAGACAAATGTGCAGAAAGCCTGGGAAGGTAAACTTGAATGCCAAATGGAAGTGTGTTTTTTATTCTCGAGGTTAGAGAATTTCATTGCATCTTCTCAAGCGAGGGAATGACATGGTTAGACCTTCGCTTTAGGCATGGAGGCTGCTAGGTGGTATCATAGATAGAGTTCTGGACTTGGAGTCAGGAAGACCAGAGTTTGAAGCCTGTAAACAGCTGTGTGATTCTGGACAAGTCACTTAGCCTCTCTGGGTGTCGGTTTGCTTATCTGTAAAATAAATGGATTTTAAGGTTCCTTCCAGCTCTAAATCCGTGCTCTCATCACTGTAGTAGGCATGTGCAATGTGGATTAGAAAGGGGAGAAAGTGGAGGCAGAGGGATCATTTAGGCATTTGTTTTCTAGGCAAGAGGTGATGAGGGCCTGAACTTGTTAGGTTGTGGCAACTGCTGTGTGAACTAAAAGAACAGAAGTGAGAAATGTTGTGATAGAATGGGTAACACTTGGGCAGCTCACAGGCTATAAGGGGCGAGGGAAAGTGAATAGTCGGATAGCTTCCAGATAGGCAAGAGGGAAAGGGATGGGAGTATGGAAGACAGATTGGTTAATAGTAGGGGTATTGGGAAGGGAGCAAAGCAGAGTCAGAGTAGGGGTGTTGGATTGGGGACACACTGAAGCAGGGAGAGACTAGAGATTGCAGTGAAAAGAAATACATTTAGGAGAAATGAGGGGCAGGGAGATGAGGAAGTATAGGAGGTTGTGGTGAAAAGAATTCCCAAGTCCTTTATTATGGAAATAGAACACTTTTGGGCGATGGTGAGATCAGGGATAAGATGGTGCCTGTGTATACCTGAGGAATATCATATGAGTAGGTTGGTGAACTGTTAGGCCTGGATCTTTGAGGGAAACTCAGGATGTATATTGAAGATTCCAGGTAAAAGACTAGGGGTTTGGGTGGTAAAGAAGATGGTGAGCCAGGTGTGTAGATGTGCTGGAGGAAGGATGAGATTATGACCTGATGGCTGGTAGATAATTGTGACCAGAATCTAGATTAATATAACTGGATGGAGCAAACCTGGGCAGTGGGAGTGGGCAGGTGAGGAAGGGTAGGGAGGGAGAGGGCTTTGCTGAATGATTGCATCCGAGGAGATTTTTTGAAAGTGAAAATAAGTAAAAAAGAATTCTTCTGGGTTTATGAGAGAAGGTATTACTAGACAGCATAGCCACCTAGAAATGCATTGTCTTCTAGGGGGAGCTAGAGCTTTATGAGATGCAGTGAGGGTAGGAACAGAGTATCTAGGTTGAAGAGAAATTTGTTAACGATAGAACTAGGTTTCTAAGGTCAGTGAAGGGAGGAGTTTGGAATATGATGAAGATTTGGGAGATGTGCTGTTATCGAAGTGGTTAGGGGTGAGAGAATGGGTAACTTCATCTACTTAATCTCTGGACTTCAAAAAAATAAAAACTATATGAATGTGAAGATAATGTCTATTAATACTTATTAGAGAAGTTTTCAGTTGATAGAAAACAGTTCAAAAATGAGGATAGAAGAACCAAGAAATATTCATCAATCAACAAGAATTTATTAAACATTTTTCTGCTAAGCATGGGAGATATAAATCTAAAACTGAAACAGTCCTTTTCCACAAGGAGGCTTAGTAGGGAGATAATACATTCAAAAATGAGCAATTACTCTGTGTGTATGTATATATTACATACACATACACACATACATACATATACACATATACCTATGATTGCAGGAAGGGCCTGTAGTGACTGAATAAATTACGAAAGGCCTCTTTCAAGATATGGCACCTTAGCTGAGCCTTTATAAGAACTGGGAGTTCCAAGAGGTGGCAATGAGGAGGTAGAGTGTTCTAGGCTTAGGAAGGCCTTTGCAAAAGTGCAGAGGCAAGAAATGCAATATATGTGGAAAACAGTAAAGAGGCCCCTTTGACTGATATATGAGGTATGTTGAGGGGGCAGGTAATGTATTACTAGTCTGGAAAGATAGACTGGAGCCACTTTGTGAGATGCTTTTAATGACAAATAGAGGAATTTAAATTTTAAAGGTTATGGGAAGCTACTGAGGCTTCTTGAGGAGAGGAGTGGCCGCGGTCATATCTGTGATTGAGGAATTTCAATATGGCAGCTATGCTGAGGAGGACTAGAAAAGGGAGAGACTGGATGCAGAGAAATCAAGTCAAAGGTTTTTGTAATAGTCCATTGGAAAGTTGGTGAGGCAGTGAGGGCTTAGATCAGGAGGCAGATTATGGTATTAGCAGAGAGAAGGGGATAGATGCAAGAGATGCTGGAGGTGGAATCAGTGAGACTTGGAAACTCATTGGATGTGATGGTGGATAAATGAGTTGAAGAGTTGAGGAATCCCATGTGAGCTATTTAAGTAGAAGAATGATGGTGCCCACAACATAAGTACGAAAGTTAGGAGCAGGAGTGAGTTTTAGGAGTACAGATAATGAGTCTGAGGCTGAGTGGGACATCCAAGCTAAACAGGAACGCTAGATATGAGATTGTGCTCAGGAGAAATATAACAGCTGAGTGTATAGATTTGGGGAGATAACTATGGAGGGATGATAGTTGAATCCATGGAAATGAATGAGATCACCAAAAGAAAGAGTGTAGAGGGAGAGGAGGAGAGGGTCCAGGAGAGGATCACTGTGGTATATACTCCTACAGAGGGAGCAGGATGTGGATGGTGATATTGCAAAAGTGACCAGGAAAGATTGGTCCAACAGGTAAGAAGAAAAACAGGACAGAGTGTTGTCATGAAAGTTAAGGGGGCATCCAGAAGGGCTATGTCAAATGCTGCAGAGTTCAAGAAGAATTAGGATGGAGAAAAGGCAGTTCAGAGATTTTTGGTGACCTTTGAGAGAGGAGTTCCAGTTGAGTGGTAGGGAAGGAAGCCTGATTCCAAGTGAGTGAGAGGTGAGAAATTGGAGTCAGTGACTGGAGATAGCTTTCCTTAGGAGTTTGATTCAGAAAGGCAAATAGAACCACTGTACCTTAGGAGAGGATAACTTGAGAATATGGCAGGGTTGAATGAAGGCTGCTTTTTTGTTTTGTTTTTAGGTGGGTAGAGATCTAGATTAAAAACAGCAGGGAAGGAGCTAGTAGATAAAGTGAAGTTCAGAGTTAGGAAGGAAGATGATATAATCAAAGGAGGTTTTCAGGCAAAGGCTAGATGAGTACTTGTTGCAGATTTAGCTAGCTCTGATTTTTTTTAGGCATAGATTGGCCCAGATTGCCTTTGAGGCCCTTATAATTCTGAATTTCTAGGATTCTTTGGCCACATGTACCTTTTCATCTCTATTAAATTTTTAAGAATGGTTTATGTAACAGATTGAGATTACCTTTGATGAATATGGGAGGGAACAGGAGGGCTTTCATGAGCGATTTTTTTTAAGACTGGATTTCCTCATCTTACCCAAACTGCAGTGCCAGGCCTACACATGGACCCTAGCAGTCCCCCACTCTTGATCATAACCTGCTCCATTTATCAATTTGGGCTTGCTTTCCCCTTCTTAGGCAATCTGATGGCTCCCACTCCGGGGAGCTCACCATATTGAGGCTGAACTTATCGTAGACACCCAACACCCAGTTGCTTTCTGCTCAGAACCCCCTGAGCTCAAGACATCTGCCAGTCTTAGGCTACTCCGGTAGCCAGGATTACAGGTGTACCAGTTCACTGCAACTCACAGGTGATTTTTCTGTGGTAGACAATAAGGCTCTTTTATGAACAAGACATTTATTTTCTTGGCTCCAGGCATTTTCTGACTGCCCTCTCTGCCTGGAATGCTCAGTATCTGATCGATAGTTTGGAAGAACTGAGTTCACATCCAACCTCAGACACGTACTTAGTTGTGTGACCATGGGCAAGTCACCTAACCTCTGTTCCTTCTTTGTAAAATGAGGTTAATAAAAGCACCTCCCTCCCAGGGTTGCTGTGACAATTAAATGAAGTAATAATTGTAAACTGCTTGGCACTTGCTTAACTATGTAGATGTTTACTACTACTACTACTGCTACCTTCCCTGTCTTCCTTTTAAGTCCCAGCAAAAATGCTGTCTTTTTTTTTGGAAGAGGAAAGGCAAGGCAATTGGGTTTAAGTGACTTACCTAAGGTCACTCAGCTAGTAGGTGTGTCAAGTGTTTAAGGCTGGATTTGAACTCAGGTTCTCCTGACTTCAGGGCTGGTGTTCTACCCACTTTGCTACCCAGCTGCTCCAAAAATGCTGTCTTCTACAGGAAGCTTTCCCAACCTCTCTTAGTTCGAGTGCCTTCCCTATGTTCATTATTTCCTGTCTTTATCCTGTATATAGTTTTTTGTACGTAATTTGTTTGCTTGTTGTCTCCTCCGTTAGATTGTGAGCTCCTTAAAGGCAAAGACTGTCTTTTGCCTCTTTGTATACTCACTGTTTAACAATAGTGCCTGGCACGTAGTAGGCTCTTAATGAATGCAAGTCGATTGATTTACTATAAGGCTTCTGCGCGGTGACCCAAGAGAAAGTGGTTTAACAATCCACAGTAGAATGACAGAATGGATTTTTGTGTTGCCAAGATTATATCAGAGAAATGAGATGTGCAGCCTATTGAGTTAGTACAATTGTATACATGTCTTGGATGTGTGCTAGAGATGAAGACAGTGGCCTGGAATCAAAACTAGAGGAGGAGGAATTTGTGCTGGATCCTGTTTGGGGAGATCTGTTGACCTCCTGATGGTTCTATGGTGTTCATCACCTCCAAAGCCCATCTTTGAAACACTGGCATTCTCTCAGGAACGCTATAGGACTGAAGATGATACACCACCCCCACCTCAGAATTAGAGTTGTCTGGAATGATATGGTGGACGTACCTTGTAAAGTAGCATAAAAGAAAGAATCCTGTGATTGGAAAAGGAGGAGAGTTTATCAGGTCTTGACAGTGAGGGGTAATAGATGGATGCCAGAGTCAAGGATTTTAGGATTTAGAGCTGAAGGAGACTTGAGAAATCATCTAGTCCAACCCAGGAATGTTACAGATAAGAGTACTGAGGAACGCTATGGAGTTGAAGTGACTTATCTCTGGTCATATTATCACGGAAGTAACAAGAGCTAGATTTTAAATCTCTGCCCTTTGACTACAAATCTATGTTCTTTCCACCAAGAATTATGAAAAGAACCAGAGGAAGGCCTCTAATGTACTGTGTATATTGTACATGAAGGATTTGTGGAAATACATGAATAACACGTGCACAGAGCGAGATATAGATGGACTGCTGGTACCCTGTCTATGAAATAAAGGGTTCAGTAAAGTAGAAATGTGCGTCTGTGTGTATTTGTGTTTATGGATAATATTGAAAATTATTTGAAATAAATTCTCAATTAATACAAATAAATAATGTCAGTTATGGAATATTCCTCTAAAACAGGGCTAGTATTTAACCTTTTGTGTCATGGACCCCTTTGGAAATCTGGTGACACTTAAGTACCCCTTCTCGAAATTATGTTTTTAAATGTATAAAATAAATTACACAGGATAACAGAGGGGACCAATTATACTGAAATAGGTTATCAGTTTTTCTTTTTAAAGTCTTTGGATCCAGGTTAGGAATCACTGTAGTCTAAATAAATCCTAACATTAAAATATTTACATTTCGATTTTTAAAAGTAATATTACATATGTGTGTGAATGTATACAAACATAGATCGATTTCAATGATCGATTTTTTAAAATGCTATATTGTATGGATATATTTCTCTACTAATGCAGACAAGCACCTTCTTAGTAGTATTGGTCTTAGGGAGTTTCGGGGATCAATGGGAGGGTAAGTCACTTGCCCGGAATTACAGAGTTAGTATGTGTTAAAGGAAAGACTTGAACTAGGTCTTCTTTGTCTCCAGGGCCAGGTCTCTGGTATTCTCAGGTATAATTCTCAAATATAATTATTTGTCATCTACCTATATCTAAATATTCGTTAACATTATACCAATTTATTTTTTCCCAGTTATACATTTTTGCTGTTTTTATATTTTGTTTAATGTGCACATATTAATATAATAGACCACATCATAACTATTGCTGGTTTTCAGAAGGCCCTTGTTTTATAGTATGTTATATATTTGTGTGTGTGTGTGTATATGCATGTATGTGTGTATATATATACATATATATATATGCATGTATATATTTTAGGTACTGAAGGAACGATTCAGCTTTTAATGTTGTATTAAATATTGTTAATAAATGATTACTCTTTCTGTAGTCATCTTTATTATGAGTTTATCGGATTAGCTGATTGCCATCTTTGAAATTAGGGGAGAGTCTGGTTGGCCCTTTAGAGCTGAGGTGTGGATAATTGGGGTGGGAGGAGCAGGGAGCTTGTCTGTAGGGAGCCCTGGGTGGGGGATGGAGAAGGGATTGCTGAAGGGGTGGATGATTAAGGAGAGGAGGCCCTGTGGGGGCTTTGTTCTGTAGGAGGGAAGGAACTTGAGACTTCTAGTTCAGAGCTCTATTGGTTTCCAAGGCTAGGGTTTCTTGGTTTCTGGCATCTAACCCATTCAGATGCTAATGAGAAGAGTCTACACTATATGGATTCATTCCTTTATTTTAGCTAAAGGTAGCATATGTCCCAATGACTGACATTTATGGAGTACTTTAAAGTTTTCAAAGTGCTTCGCATACATTAATTATCTCACTTTGAGTCTCACAACAACCCTGTGAGCGGGGTGCTCTTTCCATTTCACAAATGAGGAAATGTAGGTTTGGCAGGTTTAAAAGTGCCTGCTAGTAACTGTCAGAGGCAGGATTTGAACTGAGATCCCCTTAACTCCAAGTTTAGCATTCTGTCTACCAAGCCAGGCCACATCGCCTTTTCAGAATATAAATGCTCTTAATTCTAACATGGTGCATATGAGCCAACTCCCCAACTAGACATAAATCTAAGGTTTCTTCCAACTTTTAAAATTATTTCGATTTATATGTGAGTTACTATTTGAAAGGATTCCTTAAGATGGCTAATCATACAACAATAACTTAGATTGTATAGCCCTTTTAATCCATGGTGTCTAAATTCTTTTTAGTTTCTGTCACAATCCTTGAATGACCTTAGGATCATAGGATTTATGGAAGGATCCTGGGATATTGAGGATTCTTCTTACTCTGAACATTTGTATTTCTGGTTTGTTCATATATTATTCCGTGTAATATATTGTAATTTATCGGAGGGCCAAGAACATGAAGGAAGGGAGATTTTGTAACAGTCATTCCATCATTTATTACCCTCCCTCATCCACGACATATTTGTATAAAGCACAGATTCTTAACCTCAGGTCCGTGAACTCGTATATTTGGCTAGCTACATTTCAATATAATTGGCTGCTTTTTGCAATCCTATTTTATGTATTTAAGAGTGCTTTTTTGGAGGAAGGATCTATATTGCCCAGAGGGTCCGCTGTACAGTAAAGGCTAAGAACTCTGCTGTGAAGGGTTGGGAGAGGGGTAGGTATTAAGGATGGGAGCTAGGAGAGTGAGAATGTATTGAGGATGAGAGGTGTATGAAGTGATGAAGCTATTCCATGCCCATGTTATGGCTGGGAAGTGGATGTGGGTTAGATGGCTTTTGTGTTTGTGTAAGGATAAGTATATTGAGAGGGGGTTTGTTTGGTGCCGAAATATATGGAACAAAGGCCTCTCTAGGAATACTTCATCACTCTTTGGAAATAGCTCTTGGTTCCTTTTCAGTCAGTGAGTCATAAGTGGCTGGCACACAGTAGGCAGTTAATAAATGTTTATTGACCAATTGAAATAGCCCTTGGATAATTGGCGTTATTTTTTTTTATTTGAGCGTGGTGACCAGAAGCGGATGCCGTATCTCAGTGTCTCTGTAAGGTGTATGGATTGAGGAAGAAATAGGCTTTTCTATACCATCTTCCTTCTCTGACATGCATCAAAATCCCCAATCCATAATAAACATAGGAGCCCTGAGAGTGGCAACACCTTTCAATGCTTAGACCATAGGTCCTGCTTCTAGCCCAGTCCTCACACTCATCATCTGTGGAAGCAAATCCTGTGGGGAAAGGGCCAGCAATCTCCAATGAGTACTAACCAACTGTCATTCAGAGGGCAAGAAAGCCAGCCCAGCTGAAAAATTGAGTCAAACCTATTAGCTATATTCTGGTCACAGGATGTCTAGGAAACACAGATTCTCGTGTATCTGGTTGTCAGTGTTCGAAAGCAGTTATTCAGTCAACAAGCGCCCTGAAGTATCAGTGCATTCTGAGGGGGAGAGAAAAGAAGCAGCACGTGCCAGCTACATCAAGCCACCACCACCACCTTAACCACTCTTTTCCCTCAGACCCTGATAGAGACAGCCTAAGACCTGTGAGCCTAAATAATAGTAGAGTCCTCCAACCCACCTGACATATCTCCAGCCTATGCTCTTTAGCCATCTTTGAGGGGAAAAAATCATTGTAGTTAAGGGGCCCACTTTCTTTATTATCAACAACAGCCACTGACCAGTTTCCACCAATAGGCAGATGAGCACAGGAGCCCTGGGAGTGACAGATATGTGGTCCTCCGTCTAGCCTAGCCCTCATGGCCATCACTTGGTGAAGCTAGCCTTGCAGAGAAAGGGCCAGTCTTCCCTGCCAGCTGCCACCCAGAAGGCAAGTATGCCAGCCTAGTGAAGCAGGAAGGCCTCCTCTAGAAGGCAGAAGGCAGCATGTACCAGGCAAATAGACCCTCTATCACCCTTTTGACCAGAACCATCTCCCCTCAGACTTTGATAAAGAAAACTCAAGACCCTGAACTTGAAATCCTTTTGAATATCAGTGCTTCTAGACCCTCTCCTTCAGCCATTATCCTGGGCAGCAACTCCAATGGACATGTAGCCTGGCAACTGCTCCTGCAATCAATCTATAAACATTTATTAAGTACCTACCATGTGACTGTGCTAAGTGCTACAAAAAGAGGCAAAAAGTACAGTCCCTGCCCTCAAGGAGCTTATACTCTAATGGTGCTACAGCCATAGCAATGGTTGACTCCGAAGAGAAAGTTTGTCACCAGAGACCTTGGCATTGTCAAATGATGCAACACCAGAAGCTGCTATGATTTTTATCTGTAGAAATGGCCTTTAAAAAGAGACATTAACATCTGCTTTGCTGCTTTGCCCTAAGGACCATGAGATCTTTCCAGATGACTTGCAACTGAAACCTACCATATGTTATCTTTCCCGCATTAGAATATGAGCTCCTTGTCTGTCTTACTTTGTTATTTGTATCTCCAATGCTTGTCAGAGTGCTTTGCATGTAGTAAGCGCTTAATAAATGCTTTATTCATTTATAATTAGAAAGTAGATCAGTAAAGAAGTATTGACAATTGTCCTTGGCCACAGAAACTCCAGTCACTTAATTTACAAAATAAATCAAACCTATTATCCAAACCCCAGTCATTGGAAATTCAGTAATATGGTATTCTTAAGTATCTTGTTCTCAGTGTTTGAAATCAGTCTGTCAAGCTCTTACTATATGTGCTAGACACTATGCTAATAAGCACCAAGGATACAAACTAGGGTCAAAAATCGCTTCTGTCCTCTAGATCATAGTCTAATGGGGGAGGCAGCATGCAAACCACTGTGTACAAAGAAGCTATAAACAGGACACGTTAGAGGTAATCAACAGAGAGAAAGCACTAGAGTTAAGGGGCATCAGGAAAATCCTCCTATACAAGGTGGGATTTCAGCTGAGACTTGAAGGAAGCCAGGGAAGACAGTAGGTAGAGATAATGAGAGAGAGAATTCTGGTCATGGAGAACAGCTGGTAGAATGCATGGAGTCTAGGAATGGCATGTCCTGTGGAACAGCCAGGAGACCAGTGTCACCGCATCTCAGTGTGTGGACAAAAGTAAGGTGTAGGGAGACTGGAAAGGCAGGAAGGGACCATTATTTTAAGGGCTTTAAAAGTGAAATAGAATCTTAGATTTGATCCTGGAGGTAATAGGGATCAATAAACTGAAGTAATTGAGCCAGAGGTAGAGTGGGGTGACATGTATGAAGAATGGCAATATGGGAATGAGATCACCTTCTCAGACCTGCCCTTTCAGGAGATCAGTTTGACAGTTGAGTGGAAGGTGGATTGGAATTCGGAGAGACTAAAAATCACAAGGTACGCTGCTTGCTTGTAGACAATACGACTCAAGACAAAAACCGTAAAACAGGCTACTCCATCCTGTGCTCTTCCCTCACCCCATTCCTTCTTTCTGCCCTCTGCTTGTGCAGTGGCTACAGCACCTCTCCTAAGCATTTCCCTCTTCCTTATTCTTCTCCTTCAATTAGTTAATCGTTTAGTATCTGTCATGATACTAGGTACTATGCTAAGCACCAGGGATACAAACTAGGGTCAAAAATCGCTCCTGTCCTCAAGATCATAGTCTGATGGGGGAGCTAGCATGCAAACCACTGTGTACAAAGAAGCTATAAACAGGACACATGGGAGATGATCAACAGAGGGAAGGCACTAGAATTAAGGGGGATGAGGAAAAGCCCCCTATACAAGGTGGGATTTCAGCTGAGACTCGATAGAAGCCAGGGAAGATGACAGTAGTTAGAGATGATGAGAAAGAGAATTCCGGGCGTTTTTAAAATTTTGCTCTGCTAGTCTTTGGGAATATTAGTATGAAGAATGAATCAGTCTCTACCCTGAGAGAGTTTACATTCTGATGGGAAGTGGGGACAAGAAATATGTCTAGAAGAAGTCGTGGTGTATGATTGTGACGGTACTGTGCTAGAAGAAACGATAAGCTAGACCTTAGAAAAACAGACTTACACGAAATAATGAAGAGCAAAACGACTTGAACCAAGAGAACATTGTATATGGCAATAATATTGTTTCAAGAACAATTTCGAGTGAATAACTCATTTTGACTATTATAAATACCCAGATTAACTACAAAGGACGTATGAAGGAAGACACTATCTGCATCCAGAGAAAGAACTGATAAATAGAAGTATGTATAGAATGGTTTTATACACACACACACACGCACATACATATTTGTGTCTAATGGTAGCCACCTCTAGGGTGGAGGGGGAAGGAAGAAAAAAAGGAAAAAAGTTATATGAGAACTTTATTACATATTTAAAAGGAATAGCAAGTTGTATATAATAGATTTGCAGTTTCATGTACAATCATCTTTTTCTATTCTACTATATTATAGAAATGCTTGTTTTATTTCTTAAGTTCAGAATAAAATAAAAAAGTACACATAGAAATCAGCTTACATTAAAAAGTTTTATAAATGCATATGTAAAATTAAAAAGTACATATAGAAATAAATACAAAGTTCTATAAATACCTATGTATGTGTATCAACACACGCAGAGAAAGTAGTTAAAATAGAGGCAGTTTAGGAGGGAAGATGATAGTTTGGAGGGAGTCTAGATCGGGGGCAGTCAGGAAAGGTTTCATGGGAATGATGGTGCTGTGCTAAGCCTTAAGGAAAATGAGGGACCCATTGAGGAGGGCATGCATTTGAGGCATGAGGGATGAGGCACATGGGTGTTAGAGGGTCATATGTGAGGAACAGAGTAGGCCAGTCTAGCTGGATCCCAGAGTGTGGAAAGTGGTTTCATGTCCCAGCAACACTAGAGAGGTCAGAGCCAGGATGTGTAGGGCTTTAAAAACTAAACAGAGGAGTTTATATTTTATCCTAGAGGTAATAATAGGAAGCCACTGGTATTGATTAAGTAAGAGGGTGGCATGGTCAGATCTTTTAAAGAAAATTACTCCGCTAGCAATGTGTAGGATGGACTGGAATGGTGAGAGACTTGGTAACCAATAAGACTGTTGTAATAGTCAAGGTGAGAGGTGAAGGGGACCTGAACTAAGGTGGTAGCTATGTTGGAATGAGGTTTGTTTTGCTGCTCCTGGGGAATAGAGACTATATCTGTGAGTTCACTAATAAAAAGGAACTCCTAGAAAGAAAATTCGCTTTACCAATGCAAAGTCAACATTTTCTCTGTACTTTAGAGCCCCAGAGAGTTAATTTAGAGGTTAAACAACTTATACAAGATCACATAGCCAGGATATGTCAGGGGTAGGATTAGAATTCACATCTTTCTAACTCTGAGACCAGTTCTTGATCCATTATGACAAAGACTCAGATAAATTAGAAGCATGTGTTTGGAGAGTATTGGGCCTATCAAAGAGAGGAGGGAGGAGTCCGAGGGATTTGGGAGGTGATGGGAAGGGGGGGGAGGTTCCCAACTTAGGTCACATTTTCTAAAAGTTTGATCTACTTTCCTTTATGGTCTTTGAGGAATGGGGCAGGTGGCCCTATGGGTTATTATTCTTCTCCCACCACCATCCACCCCCGGCATTATTCTCTCCAGTCCTCAAGGAACCCAGCTGTTTTCTCTGTAAGTTACATTCCTGTGCAGCTACTAGTCTTATCCGAATATCCCTTCAGTTAAATTAAGTTAAAAATTTTCAAATATTCTACCTTATCTAACCCTTGTGGATACTAACCTTTTGTTTGGAGAGATTGGACCAGCAGGCGTATCAGGCTGTCGTGTGTGTGTGTGTGTGTGTGTGTGTGTGTGTGTGTGTGTGTGTGTGTGTGTAGATTTAAAAGACATTTTGCGTACCAGTAACGTGATCTTGCTAAAAGGGCATACCTCGCTTGTTTGATAGGTTTGCTCATCATTTTGGACTCTGCTGAGTTGGTTGAACATTGTGAGATACATCTCCACAGAGTCATATTCCCATGTCTCATAACAGTGTGCAGTTGACCTTGGGTTCTCATAGGCTTTGCCAGTAAGGACAAACTTTGACAGGTTCTATCATGGACCCACATGGTCCCAGCCCAGATTGTGTCTACTTCCCAAGGATACAGACTCATCACCAATATGCTGGCTACTTGGTGATTAATTCTTTGACCTTGGCAATCTGTACAAATATACTAATACAAATATAAAGGGACGCTCAGCCTTGAGTGAGCCCCCTTTTGCTTCTGTACTGATGGTGGCAAAGTGGTGGAAAAGAAGGTATTAAAAATCGAACAATTTTTAAGCCTTAACTTGGCTTTTAGAGGCAGGCGGTGGCTTAGTGGATAAAGCCCTGGGCTCTATCAGCAAGACTTGAGTTCAAATCCAGCCTCAGATACTTCCTGTGTGACCCTGGGCAAGTCACTTAACCTCTGATTGCCTGACAAAATTGATCCACTGGTAAAGGAAATGGCAAACCACTCCAGTATCTTTTGCCAAGCAAAGCCCAAGTGGAGACACGACTGCAGTAACTGTAACAAAAACAAACTTGGTTATCAGTCCTCAACCCAGGAGGGGCCACTTTGGGTGGACCTTCTGTGGCAAAATTATAAGAAGAAAGGGACATGATGGCTAGGGAGGGATGGGTTGTGGTCTGCATCTTTGGAGGACAATGCTCACATCCATGCTACCAAAATCTATTTTAATATCTGAGTAGAATAAATGAGCAAAAGATTTATTTCGGCCCCATGTAATTGAGTAATTCAATGTTGGCTGATACTGGACACTTAATAAATAGCAGTGTCAGCACTAATGAGCCAGATGCAGGTGGCAAACAGCGCTATTAGAACAGACCCTAGGAATTTAAATACTTCAAAGACATTCTTTAAGTGTTGCCAGGGCATTCATATTTGGTATTGAGGTGAAAAGGTTGGCTCTCCTGGTGTGAAAATAAGGCATCTTGAAATTAGATAAATTAGGACAGATCTGCACTGCATCTGCTGTTATAGAAAATGGAAGCATAAGGACGAGAGTGTCTCTGAAGGCTCACGTTGCTCTAAAATTACAGGAGTCTTGTGATGAGCTGAGAAAATGACCCTAGTCTGATGGTTTGATATTTACAGTTAATTTCCTGTTTCTGTCAGAAAATCATGCACTTTAGATCCTAAAAATTTAGGTGGCAAATCTAAAATTTTAATAAGCTTTATTGCTTCTATGTTTGGGATGTATTTTTCTCATAAATTTTGTGTTTGTGAGTGTAGTGGGCTCAGTTTATTTGGTCAAGGTCTATGTGAGTAGACCAGAAGATGGGGAATAACTGTATATCTATATACATATATATACATATACATACATATATACATATACACACATACATATTCACAAAAACATACACACATAAAAAAACTGGGAGAAAAAGGCATCCTGGCTGTAGTTAATAGCTGGCTTTGGCATCCAGGAGATCTGGGTACAAATCCTGTGCCTTTTACATACTATCTGTGTGACAGATCTGCTTACTTTCTCATTAGGGGATGGAGAACCTGTGGCTTCGAGGCCACATCTGACTTAGGTGTGGCCTTTTGACTGAATCCAAGTTTTATAGAACAAATTTTTTTATTAAGAATAAGTAGGCTAAGATTATACATTAATGGGAATTGCTGATGGTAGAAGTACACATCCATGAAATCCCAGGTCTGGATCTGTCTTTCTGTTTGTCTCTATCTCTCTTTGTGTGTGTGTGTGTCTCTCTCTGTTTCTCTGTCTGTATGTCTCTCTCTATATCATTGCTTGTTATCTGTGTCATTGACTCTGGGTAGGTAGGTGGCACAGTAAATAGAACGCCTGGCCTGGAGTCAGGAAGACTCATCTTCCTGAGTTCATATCTGGCCTGAGACACCAGCCGTGTGACCCTGGGCAAGCCCTGTTTGCCTTGGTTTCCTCATCTGTATAATGAGCTGGAGAAGGAAATGGCAAACCACTCCAGTGCCCTTGCTAAGAAAATCCTAAGCGGGGTCACAAAGAATCAGACCTGACTGAACAATAAGAAATATTTGATTTTGTCTCTGTCTCTTCCCCCATGTGTATATATAAATATACACACGCATTTATGTGTGTGTATGTGTATGAATATGTACATATATGTGTGTATATATATACATATACATATGTGTGTGTGTGTGTGTGTGTATTATAGTAGGAAATTTAGGTTTCAAGGTTTATGAAGTCCCATGTGTACTTTATATCACAGGAACCTCGTAACATTCCTGTAAAGTAAGTTCTATTATCTCAGTTTTACTTATGAGGAAACTGAAATGCACAGAGTTAAAATAACTTTCCCATGGTTGGTCACACAGCAAGTAACTACATGAAGTAGGATTTCCTCCCGTATCTTCCTGTCACCAAATCCAGTGAAAATTAGGCAAGCAACAATAATATCATTTATTTTTAAAACTTACTAGGCAACTTCTGTAAAGCAAATAGTAGGCACTCATCTTATTTTCAGGGTTAATATGTGGGAAAACTAATCAGTCAGCACATTTTATTGAGCTATATTTTGATAGATATATGAAGTCACAAAAGACTACACATGATCGCCTTTGCAGTGTTTGCACAAAGGCCTAAAAAATGAAATTACAGTAGACACAAATTTATTAGGCTCTTACTGTGTGCACAGATCTGTGCTGGGTATTCAAATGGAAAAGCTATCAAATCCCTGCCTTTAGAAAGAGTAAAGTTTCCAGAGGGGGTAGTGGTGGTGGTTTACCCAGATGAATAGAAGGTGAAATGATAAAGGAAAAGGAGAGATCAGGCAATTGTACTGAGAAATTTGAGGGTAAAGATTATTTTCGGATGAAGGAGAGGAATTAAAGAAAGTTATGTGAGTAGGTTACACGTAGGCTTGTTCTTGAAGGGAAATAAAGAACCAATGGAGATGTGCATTGGTGGCTTGGGGGAAATTTGGAAGGATATTTAAGAGTAGCCTGGGAAGCCACTTGCATCAGTGTCAGTGAAGCCACGGAGGTGGTTAGGATTGCCAAAGGAAACAGGACAGAGAAAGAAGAGAAATGTGCCAAGGACAGAGTCTTGAGTTACACCACCCCTTTGAAGTAGGGAGAGGAAGCTAAACCAATGAAGAAGCAGTCAGTAGGAAGGAGAATCAGGAGACACCAGTGTTAGAGATCCCATTGTGGGTGAGAGTATCAAAAGTCAAAGGCCGTTGGAAGGATGAGGAGGATGAGGCCTGAGAAAAGGTCACTGGATTTGGCAATTAAGAGGTCACTGAAAATACTGAGTAATGGGGATGGAAGTCATGCTCCAGGGAGCTGAGGAGCAAGTGGGGAGCCTCAAGCAGCTCTGAGTCCTTAGGTGCTATTTTTCCTTTGTAGACACAGTTGGGGGACTCACAATCTTTCATATCCACAACAAGCATATTGTAAGTCTTGACGTATCTCTGCACCTGCCAGGAATTCTTCATCGCAGTCCATAGTTGCCAGAGTTGCATCTCCTAGCCTTGGAAGGGAAAGAAGGAATGAGAATGAATGAAGAAAAAAGAGAGATTTTCAGGTGTAGAAAAAGGGAGATAAGGAAACTCACATTAGATTTTTTGTCTGTAAAGTAAGAAAAGTCATCAGCTGAAAGAAAAGGAGGAGAGAATAGAGTTGTTGACCCGACTGAAGACGTTTGGAGTAGCCCACTGGGGGTAGTATGGGAGAGAATGAACAAGAGATGACTAGAAAGGAAGGAATGAAGCATTTATTAATGCTTAATTAATGTTTGTTAATTAATTAATAGTTATTAAGTTCCTAGTATGTGCCATGTGGTGTCGCAGTGAGAGTCCATTGGAGGTCAGTTAGCATGAATATTTGTAGTAGACCAAATGACTAAGCCGGGCCCAGCAGCACTGGAGGAGGAGTGGAAAAAGCAGATGATGGGCTTGATTTTAGGTTGGAGATTAGCAGGGATGGGAATTGTTAGAGAGAGATTCCATGCAAGGCATTGTAGGAATGGCTTTCTGGCCTCCCCTGAAGGGGAGGGGGAATGAAATCAGAAGTTGATAGACCAAGAAGAAGGAGTGTCTTCATGAAGGTGGAGTACAACAGGTCCCGTTGGTGAGGCCTGAGAGAAGGGGAAGAATAGACAATGGTGATCGAGGAGGGGAAATCCCAGAGTTTAGGATCTTGGGGTGATAGTGAGGTCAAAGATCTGAACCACCTCTGTGGGTGGCTGAAGTAGAACACAGTTGGAGATCATGGGAGTTGAAGAGGTTGATAAGGGAAGAGGCCAGTGTGTGACTATGCTATATGCAAAATAGGAGGCAGTAAGTTACCTTATAGTTTAAATAACCCCTGTAGAAAACAGTCTGTGACAGTGTGCAGTGAGATAGTAGAAGCCGCTAGTTGGCACAGAGTTGGAGTCAAGAAAGACGCTGAGTTCGAAGCCGGTCTCAGACCTTTACTAGTTCTGCACGAGTCACTTAACTAATGTCTGCCTCAGTTTACTCCTCTGTAAAATGAGGATTGTGGTAGCATCTACCCACCAGGGAGGATAAAATGTGCAAAACCCTTTACAAACCTTAAATTGCTGTGTAAATACTGGCTTTCTTGATAAAGATGATGATAGCATGGGATAGAGATTTAAGCTCAATCAGTATTGAGAAAAGGGTTAGTGTGGCCATAGTGTGGCCTGGGAAGACTTTGTGAAAAGAGGGCAGTATGGGTGTTGTGTCCTAGAACAGGATTTATATTGCAAAAGGAAAAAGGAGTGTGACTCTATGTAGGAGATGGCAAGGGAACAATACTCATTCTTTAGGCTTTCCAGACATGGCAGAAATGCTTTCAGTGAATGGGGGAGGGGACATATCTCCCCTTTGGTCCCTTTGGAGTTTGTTCCTGTAATCAGTTGACATGGCAACCAGAACCCTGTTTCTAGTTGATTGTCTCTCTCTCTTTCTCACTCTTTTTTTTTTTTGTTGCTCTGCCTGAAATCTTCTTAAATTAGGCCTTTTACAAATGTCTTTCTTTTTAACTTTACTCTCAGTAGCAGAAAATGAGTTCAGTGAAGACTTGTTTAATTTTTCAGCTTTGGAGTTTCCTGAGATGGTCTTCGGGAGTGGACTCGGTGCTGAGAACAGATGTCCCAGTGATCGGCAGTTTTGATTGCTTTAGGGTTTCTCTCAGTCAGGTGACAACCTGCTAGTCAGACTGGACAAAACTGTGACTGGTAAGATACCTTTATTTTTTTTAGCCAGTTTGTCCTTATAAAGAGGATCTTTCTTTAAGAAGACCAGAGAGACTGATAAGAATACACATCCAAATATAAAGAGATAAATCCTTATTTCCTCTCCTTTCTCTTTCAATCCCAGTTAAACTAGATGTGTCAGAAGAGAACTGATCCAGCCTTCTTTTCTTTTTCTTTCTTTCCCCACTTTTCTTTACTGCTCATGCCTGGATTCTTCTCTGGATATTGAGAAAGGAGTAGTAAGGAGTCCCTGACTGGGTTCATTTTACAAGATTGCACTCTTGCCCTACTTAGACCAGCAGTCAGCCAACACGCATTCATTAAGCGCCTCCTTTGAGTTAAGAACTAGAGATAAAAAAATAAAAGCAAAGCCAATCTCTGCCCTCAAGGAACTCACATTCTAGTGGGAGAGGCTACACATAAGTTACTACTTACATAGAAAGGTATAATAGACGGCAGGTAACCTGAGAAGGAACAGCACCAGCATTTGGGGGGACCACGAGGGCCTTCTGCAGAAGGTGAGATTTGAGCTGAGTCCTGAAGAAAAGGCAAAGACATTAAGAGGCAGAGGTAAGGAGGGAAAGCCCATAGAGTTGGGAAGCAGAGGAGATGGAATGTCCAGTTTAAGGAACAAGTAGGTGGATGGAGCTGGGTGTGTGGAGGGAGTAAAGCGCAAGCTTGGAAAGGTAAGAAGGGTCGTGTAAAACGTTTTAGAAGCAACCTGTTTAGAGAAGAGCTCTCTCAGTGAGATGAGGGTTCTGTGTCCTACATGCCCTGGTCTTGGTGCTTCCATTTCAAAAGTCCCAAGGTACTCTGTGTGGGGGAAGGAGATAGTAGGCAGCTCATCTAAGGTAGTTTTCCATAGAACCAAAGATTTAAAGCTGGAAGTGCCTTGAGGGGTCATCTAAGCCAACCTTCTCAATATACAGATGAAGAAACTGAGGTCCTGGTAAAACAGGTAACAGAGCCAATTTTGAACCCAAGTCTTCTATTTTCATTTCAGTCAATAGGTCACCTCTCCCCTTTGAGGCACAGTTTCCTTATCTGTAAATTGAGAGGAATTGCAACAATTTGGCTAGCAGCTGTTGTGGGGTGTAAGACCCAACAAGACCAGCAACAAATGCTGCCAGCACAGGTTCTTTGATCTCCTTTTCTAAGGAAAATAACATTAAGGGGTTAACAACCTTATTTCAATCCAACATACAAATATCATTCATTTAGTTCGGGAGGAAAAGCCAGAATCTTGAACTTCAGAGCAAATACAAACAAATTACAAACACACAATATAAACAGACAAATCACAATTCTTACCAGGAAAGCATCAATAGCTGGGTTGACAAGCTGGGGAGCTCTTAACAATGGCTGGCCCAGAGTCACGTGCTACTCTTCCAGTGTCTGAGAGCCCCCAAAGGAGAACACCAACCTCTGGGTTTATATATCTTGTTCAGGGTCAAAGGTGAGTCACACATTTGACTCACCCACATGACCTAAAAGCATCACAAACATGTGTCTTAAACCCACCAAAACCCACATGGTCTAAGCTTTCCCTTGAGACAAGGAGGTCATTAAAGGCTCTTGATTTAATTAAAGAAATAAAGGCCAGACTTATCAAGGGCACTTGATTAAATAAGTGCTGAAAGAGAAAACAGTAAAAAGATCCCACCTTAATTAATATTTCAGAGTGTTGGACTTGATGACCTAAGTTCATCTAAATCTGTGACTGGAGACAGCTAACTGGCTCAGTGGAGCCTAGAGTCAGGAAGACCTGAGTTCAAATCTGGTGTCAAATGCTCACCAGCGGTGTGACCCTGGGCAAGTCACTTAACATCTATTTGCCTTAATTCACTGGAGAAGGAAATGGCAACCCACTCTAGTATCTTTGCAAAGAAAACCCTGTATGGCATCCTGAAAACTGGGACACAACTGAACAAGGACAACAACAAATCTGTGATCCATTGATCATTTGTGATAGGATGTATGTAAAAGACTTTGCAGATCTTAAAGTGTTCTATGAATATGTTAGTAGTTATTATTATATATTATATATTATTATATTAGTAGTTATTATATTTATTAAGGGCATTTATTATTGTCTTTTTCTCAGACAGGTCCGTCTCCTTGGAGTTATCATTGACTTGTCCTTTTCCTTCTCACACATCAAACATCAAATCATATTATTAATTTTCCCTCTTTTATCACCTCCGCCGCCCACCCTAATTTAGGCAACTCACTAACTGGCACCTGGTCAGCTAGCACTAGACTAGGCTTTTCCACTTTCATTCCATCCCACACACTGCTTTCAGATTAGTCCAACCAGAATACAGGTTTAATCCTCCACCCTCCCTCTCCTCCCAGACTTCCCCCATGCCTACTGAATAAAGATAAGACCCTTTAGCTTGACTTTCAAGATGCCTTACAATCTGATCCCAGGCTACCTGTCCTGGCTTACTGTACCCTCTTGCCCATAAGGTACTTGCTACTTCTGCCAAACTGCATTACTTAACTGTCTTCTGGAAGAACACAACCCATGGTTTTCTGCCTCTGCTCTGCTGCTGCCTCTATCACAACTTACCCGTCCCTGAAGCCTTTCCTCATTCTCTACGATTTAGAAGTAATTTTCTCCATTATCTGATATCTCAGAGCATTCTGGGCAGTTAGGTGGAGTAGTGGATAGAGTGCCGGGCCGGAACCTAGAAGACTAATCATCCTGAGTTCAGATCTGTCTGTAGATGCTTAATAGCTGTGTGACCCTGGATAAGTCACTTAACCCTGTTTGCCTCAGTTTCCTCATCTGTAAAATGAACTGGAGAAGGAAATGGCAAACCATTCCACCGTTTTTGCCAAAAGAACCCCAAATGAGGTCAAGAAGAGTCAGACATGACTGAAACAACCAAACGGTAAACAGAGCATTTTATTTTCCTTTCCATAGGATCATAGATTTAGAGTAGAAAGTGACCTTAGAGGTCACTGAGTCTAACCCTCACATTTTACAGACGGGGAACCTGAGGCTGAGGAAAATTAAGAGACTTGCCCACCCGTCACAACTGGTGATTGCCCGAGGTAGGATTTGAACTCAGGTCTTCTGATTCCTAAGCACATTTACTATACAGTGCCACCTGACTACTTCTTTTCTTTACTCATCATATTCTAAATTATGTTATTATTTTCCAGTGAGGGGTGGGGCTCTCTATTTATCTTGGTATCTCTCCTAATCTCTAGTACAGTGCTTTGAAAATAATAGGCACTTAACAAATGTTTGAATGAATTTAGGCCACTCTCAGTATTCCTTGTGGCTCTGGTGGCTTCCTTCAGAAAAAGTTGGGGAGGAAATGTTTTGATTGAAAAGTAAGGAAGTCGAGTATCCTAAAGGCTGAGATCTTGGCAATTTGTGGGTTATGCAAAGATGTTTTCTTCCTTAGGCCTCTAACCCACTTGGAGATGTATTTGTTCATTTGTGCTGCCAAAGGTCCTTTTAATCTATAATGAAAAATTTATTATGAGTGAAGATGAGATTGCTTTAGATTTCAGACTGTTTTAATTTCTGGCAAGTTTTCTCAGTGTTTAAAGGGCACATTTTAAAAAGACAGAAAAAATTTCCCACTTCCCTTTCCCCTGCCTTTTTTTCCCTTTAAAGACCTACTTGGCTTATCAGACCTGTCAGATATTTTCTTTCTTTTAAGATTATTTGATGAGAGCATTTCTTCAAAGGATAGACCTCAGTATCAGCCTAATCAGCAACCTTTTGGCAAAGAAACGATTGAAACTAAATCTAATTTCGAGGTTTATTGTCCTACTTTGGGATGGAAATCTGATGATTAGTAGTAGTAGGAATAATACCACGAATCCTAGAATATTAGAGTCAGGGGGTGGAAGGGCTCAGAGGTCATCTGGTCCAGCCTTTTTATTGTCTAGATGAGGAAACTGAAGCCCGGGGAAGAAAAGTAACTTCATCCAATGTCATGTAGGTGATAAAGAACAGACCAGGATTTGAACAAAGGTCTCCTAATAAGCCATTTAATGTTAAGTACGGTGCTATTTCAGCTAGACCATGTTTCCTCCCTCCCAGAATGAAGAAGAACATAGTTCATGGAAATATATCCCTGGTATCATTCCAGTTGGTAGACGTTTGGTAGGCACTAGGGGAACATCTCTAGTACTTACAACTTGTGCTCTTACCTATTGTGGGTATTTTCACCCAATGTCTCATCCACCTTGGTGTGGCCTGTGTGGTAGTTCTCATCTATGTTCACTTCTGTGAGATTATTGAGGTCGGGGAGGGGGTTACTCAATGTCCCAGAGGCTTTCCCGACATTTCATAGATGCCAGTAGAGTACGTAGGCTATCTGTTGATTTTCTCTCAGTCTTGCTACTTGACTGTCTCATCTTTTTTTTTTCCAATCACGCATTTCTCTTATGATGTATTTTACACTTCTTGTACCACCACCAGTAGAATATTGGTATTAAATCAATGGGAATTTGTTATAGAGAGAAATCGAGGGTCATAAAAGAACTTCCCAAAAGGAATTCACTGCCCCCCTCCCCCAGCTTCGTTGTCCCTTTGTATGTCTTTCCAAGTTGAGTATACTGATAGATGCACTCTAGAGCTAGAATGCAAGTCATAACCTAAACAATCAATATTATTCATCCACTTGGTTTTTCTTGGCCATCCAGTTGGCCAAACACTTTAGTGTTTGTGTATATCATTTTGGAAGCTCTTTGGAGTTCTGAGGATTAATGCAGTCAACATGATGTGATTTGCAAATAGGGAACACCTGCCTGACCATCCATGGAGAATCCAATCCTTCCTCATCTTGGATGTTGTATTGAATGTACTCCGTGACAATGGGAAGCCTATGTTTTTTGTTTTGCTTGGTATTAATAATGATGGTAGGACAGAGTTATATCTTACTAGCATATATATTTCAAAGGATCATGTATTATTGACATGCACTGAAAAGAACTCTTGTTTATAGGTGTCAAGAGATGCTTTAAGGGAGATGTTTTCCTCTTTTGAGTTGAATGCCTTTTTATGATCAATAAACAAACTACCATCTTATATTCTGTGCATCCCTCAGTTTGTGTGATGGTCAAGATATGATTTGCTATGGAATATCACTTATCAAGGTCTTGCCTGTTCCCTTCTGAAGTCTTCATCAATCTATTTGTAGATTATTCTCATAAAAATGTTGTATAGAAGGGAAAGTAGGCATATGTGTTAGTGAGTAGTTCTTACGGTTCTTTCAGGTGTTCTTCGCTTGTAATAAGGTCTGAGCTCTCCCCCCAACCCACTGGCACCTTCCCTTCCTTCAGACAGGTTGGGAATTAATCTCTTAAAGCCCTTAAAATTGTCTCCAGCACAAACCTTCTCTGTTTTTACTTAATTGAATCTGCTTTTCCCGTTTTTGTCCTCATCAGTGCTCCTATAGAGACATCTAGAACTGTGTTGCTAGAGCCAAAATATGGTAGCTCTTCTCTTCTTGATGGTGAAAAGGATTTCTCTTTGCTTAAAATGACTGAAAAGGAAAGGAGCTATGGGAAAACAGGCACGTAAGAGCGCTCTTGATGGTGCTGTGAATTGTCCAACTATTTTGAAAGGCAGTTTAAAACTAAACTGTGCATACCCTTTGACCCAACTAAGTCTATAGTCCAAGGACATCAAAGAGACAGAAGAAGAACCCAGCTGTACATATATAAAAATGTTTATGGTGGTCTTTGTTATAGCAAAGAACATTAAGTAAAAGGTTGGTCATCAATTGGGGAATTGGGTATGTGATTGTAATAGAATATTATTGCCTGTTAAGCTAGACCGATAAAGAATTTCTTAAGAGCTTACCATGTGTTAGACACCATGATAAGCAAGCAAGATAGTCCCTCCCCTCAAGAGGCTTATAAACTAATAGGGCAACAAAACACAAGATTCTAGAAAGTGGGAGGGCCATGATGTGGAGATGGATAGGAAGTGGCATGAAGGCTTGGTTTAGAGCAAAATAAGGGAAAACTCACCTTTTTTTTTTAAATTAATGGAGTAAGGAATTTCAGAGAAATCTAGGAAGACTTGTGTGAATGGATGCAAAATAAAGTAAATAGAACCTGGAGCACAATTTATACAATAACAACACTGTAAAGAGACAGTACAGTACCAACATTGTAAAGAAAGACACCTTTGAAAGACTCAAAAACACGATCAGTGATGATTCCAGAGAACCAGAGCTACCAACTTCCCATCAGAGAGATAGAGGGTGGATTCATGTGCCGAGTGAGACATATGTTTTTGGACATGACCAGGGGAATTTGTTTGGCTTGACTGCATGTATTTGTTATGAGTTTGGTTTTCTTTAAGTTTTTTTGGAGGGAGAGTTGAGAAAAGGGTAACATTAGGATTGCTTTCCTCTTCCAAAAGAGTTGTTGAAGTATTTTAAAATGCAGAGAGGACAACATAAAGAAGAACTGCGGATAGTTTTGAAAGTTGAATTTATTATATGCTTAGGAAGAAAAAAGCTACATGTAATAATAGATTTGTGATTTCATGGGTAACCCTCCTTTTCTGTTCTACTTTGTATATGGAAATGTTCATGTTATTTGATATTGTCAAATTCAGAATAAAAACACTTATTCAAAAGTATGTATGTAAAGAATAGTTAACCTTTGTTTATCTTTGCTATTCTTTCATTTGTTCTTCAGCCCATGTTACCCTTAAATATCCTTGGGATGACTTTGTTCAGTTGAGTCTCTAAGCTCTGTTTAAACTGTTTTTTTTTCCTTCCACTCTTTTTCTCTTACAGTGAGAGTGTATTGCAATATTCTTAACTTGTATTCTCCTCAGTAAAACTTTACAAATCAGTTTATATTTCAAACAGTTAAAAATTCTGCATGCATTTATTTGTAATGGTCACTGTTGATGTCTTTTCTTTCATCAATTTCCCATTTTCCAGCATCAGTAATTTGTTTAAATAGATCAGATTAGAATTATTTCAGTTATACACTGTCTTTTTTATTCTTCTGGTTTTGTATTAATTTTGATTTTTACTCTACCATAAATTGGTTGTCCTACTGTGTAAATAGCTGATTTAGGAATGACTCTTCTATGAGAAACAGTTATTTTCTGTCATTAAAATACAATCAGTTTCTTGCTTTGGGATCTTATGTCATTTGGTGCTAGCCTGGTCTAGGAACTTCTGATTTTTATCTCAAAGAAGTTACCCATGATTTATATTATGAGGTTTCTTTATAGTATTCTTTATTCTTAGTCATATTTCCAAGATATTTTTCACCGTCAAGGCCTCTGCTCACCTTTACATTGAAGTCACTGAGTACAAAGTAGGTGATAGTCTTAAGTTTTAACTTAGAGGTTTTTAATCGAGTTCTTGGTAGAATTTCTCTCCATCTTCATTCTTTGCAACAGATGTTGGTGGATAAGCTGCAGTTATTTTTGTGGCTGTGTTTTTGCAGTTACTTCTTGTGAGCGGTGACCAAACATCTGATGAAATGGGGTTTCACGTTGTCTTTGGGTGCTCGATAAAAGCCCCCTTTATTTACTGCTTCCAGGAGAACCTGCGAGCCATCTCTTCAGTTAGCTGAAACTTCTCCTTTTGCCTTCTGGTTTCATTAATAATATGAAAGTCTGGATTAGTTTAATTCTGTTCCTACCAAAAAGGTGGGTCTTTGTTTCGGGGAGAAAGTTTAGGGTGATTAAGAGATCTGGGATTGGGAGAGGCTTAATTTGAACTGAATTTTGAAGGGAAATAAGGAATTCTAAGAGGTGAAGGTAAGGAGAGAAGCATGTTATAGGTTTGGAGGAGATCCTGTGCAAAGTCGTGGAGACAGAAAATAGAACGTTGTGTGTGCGAAGACCAGTTTGACCAGTCTGAGTGGGAAGGAGAATAACGTACAATAAACCTGGAGATGTTGCTTGCTGCCAGATTATGAAGTGTTTAAATGCCCCAAAGAGTAGTTTATATTTGATCACAGAAGTAACTTTACCCTCGAGTTTATTTAGCATGGGATCATTGTGGTCAGACCTGTGTTTTAGGCAAATCACTTTGGCAGATGTGTGGAAAGGACCAAGATCATAATGGTTTGGGATAAGAGATGATGTTGGTGAATGGAGTCAAGGAGATAGAAATTTCGAAGGCTGACATCATGGATTCAATGTAGTAGAATGTAGTATAGACAAGGGAATGGAATTGAAGAGATCATGGGACAGATGAGAAAGCACACATACCAGTCAGTTTGGTTGGACTGGGAGGGCCTGGCAGGTACCATAAATCAGGTAGATTAGTTTACAGAGAGGTCAGCTAAGGTAAGGGGAGAATCAAGAGAGTTCTGTTCCTACAGGTAGCAAGTTTAAATGTTCGGGAGGTCCGATTGTAGGGATTAAGAATAACATTGGAAGATGGATGGGTCAAGGGAGGCTGTGGGTTGTGTTTGGGCTATAGGGAAGGAAACTGGATATTAGGCATGAGGTATCAGAAAGGAGAATAGAATATGATAGGGGGCCCAGGACTGCTGTGGAAGGCAAGACTTCCCTAGAACTATTCCCAGAGCATGGTCTGCCTCACGTCAGAAAGGCGAGGCAAGTAAGAACACCTGTCTGGACTGAGGAATTGCTGTCTACACACACATACGCACATAGGCGCATGCAAACAGATGCATATCCATAGTAGTACTTCTGGAATAAATAATTTTTATCAGTATGTGTACACTTTCTGCCAGTACAGATCTCACTTCCTTAATTTTGTAGATGGTCTTATGTGACAGAAAAAAATGAAAATTTTATATTTAATCAGATGTTGAACTTCTCTGAACTGCTGTCCTCCAATAACAGACATAGAATCTACCACCAGATCTATACTTGAAACCTTTCCAACATTGTGGGACTTGACACATTTTGTTCTTTGGTTGTGTAGCCTTTAAAAAATAATTTTAATGCAAAAAAAATTCAAACAACTTTTATTATTACCTTTTTTTAACACTAGCAGTTCCTCCTTAACCATACTCTCATCTTATTCTACCCTCCCTTGTAATAAAGAAAAATATTTAAAATTTTTATAGTTCTATTTTGCTTTTACATCACCCACGTTTCCCAGTGTATCTCTTCTCTTCCCAAATAGCCATCTATTCTTTTTTTTTAATTTTTTTAAATTTATTTTTGACATGTTTGGTTTTCAGCATTGATTTTCACAGGCGTTTGAATTACAAATTTTCTCCCCATTTCCTCCCCCTGCCACTCCAAGATGGCGTACATTCTGGTTGCCCTGATCCCCAGTCTGCCCTCCCCTCCGTCGCCCCATTTCCCTCCCATCCCCCTTTCCCTTCCTTTCTTGTAGGGCAAGATAAATCTCTGTGCCCCATTGCCTGTGCATCTTATTTTCCAGTTGCATAAAAAAAATTTTTACTTTTGAACATCTATTTTTATAAAAACCTTGAGTTCCAAATTCTCTCCCTTCTTCCCTTCCCATCCACCCTCCCTAAGAAGTCAAGCAATTCAACATGGGCCCCAT
>CM053624.1:322463169-322646051 GCA_028646595.1 Phalanger gymnotis | reverse complement strand
AGTGGATTATTTTTCATAGGGAATCTTTCAGAAGTAGATGGGCATAAACCATTCATTAGGCAATGCCAACCATTGGTGGTTATGTTTAATGCTGCACTTCTGGATGTAATTAGCAAATGAAACAAATTGCTAGCATTTTCTTAAGGAGAGGCTAAGTGCCTTACCCATGGTCACATGGCAACTAAGTTTTGGAAATGTTTCTCCCCATGCCAGAGATAGTGACATCCTGATAGCACCATCCCGAAAGAATCTTCTTATGACCCAGACCATCCCGTCCCCCAGTTGAGGGGTTCATTTCTGTGTGTCATGGCTCCACTGGGAGTCTATTGAAGCCTACGGGCCCCTTCTTAGGAATAATGCTTTTAAATGGGTAAGATAAAATAGACAGGATTAAAAAGGAAATCAGTTATGTTGGAGGACAGTTATCAAAATACTAAAACAAAACAAATTAGGTTAAGAGCCCCTGTTCCAGTATATGATCTGATGCATAATGCTAGAAAAAAAAGTTGCTTTGTATTAATGAGAGACCTATCAGGTCTACAAATTGAGAAGGCCTAGGGGTGCTGGAGATATTATTATCCCTATACAGAAGTTTTTTAGCAGTAACAAGCAGTATAAATTTTTCCTTTGCCTTGGTTGCTCATGATTGGTCTTTGTTGCAGGTGCAGTACCACAGTCAATGTAATTTGAAGAAAGCAAGAAAGAACCAATGGCTTTAGCTGGCTGCCCGGATTCCTTTTTGCATCATCCATATTACCAGGTATGGGTGCTTGTGTGGTCCTGGTGAAATCGGTCAGATGTGAGCTAGGGTGAAAAGAAACCAAATTATCCAACAATAAATTCTAGTTTTGCACAAAGGAAATTTCTGAGATGGAACTACAGAAAAGTTGTTTAGTAGAAGAGGGTAGCAAGATGTTGCCATGATCTAGCCCTTTTCTTGGCTTTAACTCCCTACACAAAAATACATCCCCTTCCTTTCCATTCCCAGAGAGCCATCCCTTATAATAAAAAATTTAAAAAGAGGGGGGAAAACAATTCAAGAAAACTCATCAACACATTCAAAAAGTCTGCCATCACCTGTAGTTTATATACTCATAGACTCCTATCTTTTCAAAGGAAGAAGGGAGGTGCCCTTTCGTATCTATTCTTTGAGGCCAAGCTTGGTCATTCATAATTTCACAGCATTGATTTTCAGTTATTATTGTTATAGTCATTTTATATATTGGTTTTTTTCTGGATCTGCTCATCATTCCTTTTGTATCAGTTCTTATATAAGTTTCCTTGTGCTTCTTTATATTCGTCGTTTAGTATCAGTCCATTACATTTTTGTTCCACAGTCTGCTTGCCATTCCCCCGATCAACGGGCATCTACTTTATTCTTTGCAATTACAAAAAGCCCTGCTGTAAGTGTTTCTCTGTATGTAAGGCCTTTCTTTTATCAATACTTCTTGGGAGCCATGAAAGCTCTGTGTCAAAGGTATGGGCATTTTAGTTATTTAGTTGGCACAATTCTGAATTATTTCTCACAGTGGGTGGACCACTTAACAGCCCACCAACTGTGTATTTCTGTGGACGCCCCCTCCCTCCACTCCTCACCTTTTCATTGGAGATTTTAATTGCAGAGACTGAAATAAATAACCTGGTATTCTGAATCAGGTAGGCACTAGGTAATCGTCAGTCAGGTATTATAATAGCAGGTGGGAAAAGTTTCTTAGGGTATGATATTGAAATATTCTCTGGAAAGCTTTAGCTTAATTTGCAAGAAAGTCCAAAGAGAAAAGTTTAGTAAGAAGTTGTTTTTTTGTCCAGAGGTAGCAAAACTTAATGACTTTGTAGCTTTCCAGTTGTAAATGATTTAAACATTCTAGAGAAACTGGCTTGGAGTTGTGACTGAATATATAAAACATTAAACTGGACCAAACCCCATTAGCTGTTTAGACCAGCCTCTCTTGCCTCTGATAGTGGCATCAAAGGTGTTTTATAGGAGACCAGAGTTGGACTTAACATTAACTTTAATGGATTAGAGAGGTATTCCCCAACCTCTAATTTCTCTCCTTTTTCTTAATAACCTATTACTGAATTATCATGGGCATTACTATGAAATCTTCTTAAGCCTATTTGCTGATTTCAATTTTATCACCTCAGTGACCTGTTATAGAAGGTTCTTTTTCAGGCATTGGGGGATGATGCCTCCTAATTCTGGCATTCTTAAATAAGTGTGCAGTTTAAGGATCATATGAACTTAGATCAGATCTCCCCTTGCTCTTCATCTTTCCGGATGGCCCACTCTTAATGTTTACACCATCCTTTTTTCCTCTTTCTCCTCTTTGTAGAATGTAAGCTCCTGAAGGGGGAGGCCCTGTTTCACCTTTGTGTTAATATTGTCCTGCCTAGCCCAATGCCTGGCATCTAGCCTGTCCTTAATAATGACTTGTAGGTTGTTCCTTTGATCATTTTTGTCGCCTTCTCTGAATTATGTCTGTCTTTGGGTGGAGAATGATGACTACATGAAAAGTTTTAGATGTAGTTTTTAAAAATAATTTCTTTAAAAGAGATTCACATACTGCCTTGAAAAATGATATAATTTTTTCCAAGGGGGAAAAAAAGGTGGGGCTGCTTTTCCTATCAGGAATATATCTCACATCATTAGTTCAGTGATGATGTATTGGAATACTTACTGTGTTCAAGTCACTGAGTCAACCCCCTGCAAGCAACAATTAAGAGAGGAATAGATTCCTTGCCCTCATTGAGTTTATAGTCTAGTACGGGAGATAAGGCTTGTATGTAAATAGCTATAAGAGAAGATTAAACATTTCCTTTATTCACATTTTTGATGCTAAACCAGTATTGGTTAAAAGCCAGGAAGAAGGAATGGATTTTGATAGCTGCTCTATGTAAAAGCTTGGTTGTGGAATAAGTCTAATTGGTGTACTTGCTGAGGGTGTGTGTTTCTGTGGATGGATGTGTGCGATTTTAAGGTAGACAACCATCTGATGTCTCATGCTTTTATTTAAAACAAAAGTTTTTATTTTCACATATACTTTATTATATATATATATATATTTATATATGCTTTATTTTGATTTTATTTAAAAATTACTTTTCTTCTCCTTAAAGCACCGAGTTCGGATTAGCTTGGCCACAGATCTTAGTCTTAACCTTGTCTGACCTTCTCTTAAGCCTAGCCTTGGTGCTGTTGGTCACCAGAGTTCTAGGTAAGAGAGTCTAGATGGCTTGTTGAGAGTCCATTATCACTGCTAGGAAAACGTGGTTAATGGAAGCCTTCCTGAAAACTGCCTGAGCAGTGTCATTTTCCAGCATGAAGGGCAGCCTGTCTGTTTTGCTTTTGAAAGAGCGAGATATTGGCTCCTAAGCTGGTTTGCTATGATGCTACGACACTTGTTGATTTGATGCTTTTTTGTTCTTTCCAACCCTCGAATGACATCTAAAATGTCATATTGGTGCCAGAAAGAGCAGCAAAGCAGGTTAAAGGCTATACAGAACTTTATTGCTTTTAGCTACTATATTTACTGCTCAAGTCACCAAAGACTGTTTATCCAAGATTCTCTTTCCCCTACACCAGGGAACTGTTTCAAGCCGGCATTCTCTTGGAAACAGTATTCTTTGTAGGGGGAGGAATTCAGCAGCACTTCTCAGTGGCTTTTAAGAGCCCTTTCTGAATTTTCTAGCTCTAGTAAAAATCTAGTCATACAAGTTGGCAGCCTTTGTCATCTGTTCCTGGAAAATCAGATCACAGTTCCAGAAATTCTCAGAAAATGAGATGATTTACATTGAGGTTCCCCACTTGTGCAATCTGTCGCTGTTACAACAATTATAGATATTCCCCAGACTTCTTTACTGAAAAACGACTTCCTCGCTTTTAAATATACGGGTGCTTAAACAGTTCAATCGACTCAGTATTAATTGTGGCGCACATAAGATGTGTGGCTTAGCTCCTAAAATTAAGTATTTTACATGGAGGTTAAGGGAGGAGGGACTAAAATTGTTTCCACTTAATTATTCTGATTTATGTGTTAAAATTGACAGTGAGCAGAGTGGAGTGGGTGGGTGCATCTGATTAATCGTTAAGGCATCATGTGATCCTTTCAGTCCGTCATGTTCAAGGGAGGAGCATTGGAAGTAGTTCAGAAAATAAATTTTGTGAATTACCATATAAAATGTAGATCTAGTAAGAAATATGGAGATGCATTGTGTTGTATTGATTCTGGAGTTGGAGAATCTGAGTTAGAATTGGAAAAACTTAGATTTAACTTCTCACCCCGACACACTTCCATGATGTAAGTTAGTTGTTAGTCCGTCAATCTCAATTTCTACATATGTAAAGGGAAGATAATCTCTGTCTGCTTCAAAGGGTTTTCATGACAAATACTTTACAAAACTTACAATATTATAAAAATATTTAAAATACATACCATTTCATTATCAGGCTACTCACTTTGTGCATAACCTTGAGAGTGAATGAAGACAATGGTCTACATTGCAGTATTCATTTTTCTTTTTGCAGGTACGTAACACTGCATCACTCTCTTGCCCTGAACTACAGTAACATTGGCCATTTAATATTCCAGGGTATCTCCGTCTTCCCTCCATTGTTGGAGTAAATAATCTGTAGCTTTTGAAAATCTAGACCTGTAATGATACCCTTTTACCAAAAACTCGTGCAGTTAGAGAATAATTGTGCTTTTTCAGATCCTGTGTTACTTTAAAACTTCAAGATGGTCATTCACTCATCATCCAGATTGAGCGACCAATTGAAGCAAAAGTGAAATATCCTTTGCCTTCAGAGGGCTTACATTCTATCCAAAGATATTTGTATGTATGTAAATAATATACAAAATAATTAATGATTATTGTTATTTCAGGATTATCCTAGCAATTATAGGGATTTCGAGGGGAGGTACTAGCAACTAGGGGGGCAGTATCAGAAAAGGCCTCTTGTGGGAGGTGACATTTTTTCTAAAATTAGAGATTCCAAGAGAAGAGAGGACATTCCTGAGATGGTGGCTGCCTGTGCAAAGGCATGCAGGTGGTAGGGCTATTATGCGCAATAAGATAATCCTGAAGAGGTATTACATATAAATGTATAAAACTGATACATGTTCTCCCAGTAGAATGGAAGTTTGAATCCTGGATTCTCTATTTACTACTCGTTTGATTCTGGGCAAGCCACTTACTTGGCCTCAGTTTCTCCATTTGTAAAAAGAAAAGGTTTGGACCTGAGATCCATTCTAGGTCCAGATCTATTATCCTGTTTCCTTTCCTTAAGTTTTCTTTTATCAGGTCACCTCCAAACTTGGCTCGGAAGCCCTTTGGAGGGGATGGGAGTGGGGGAGGTATTTCTAGTTTCCCTCTTTGTGCTTGATTCAAAGCCCAGGGGCAGTTTCTTTTCCATTGTCCCAGTCACAGATGGCCTATTCATTTTGCCTAGGCTTGAGCTAATCACTGGGAAAGCTTTAGTTGTCCTTTTTAACCTTCTTGCCCTCCATCATGGAAGAAGAGAACTTAGAAGAAAGAGATTTGGAAGCTTTGAAACCCTGTGTGAGCAGGTGCTCTTTCTAAGCCCAGTTTCAGTAAGTTTGCTTTTGCTGTTTGATTTAAAATTGGCTAGTGATTAGACCGCCTGCTATGAACCAGGGTGGGAACCTGTGGCCTTGAAGCCAGTTATGGCCCTGTAGATCCTCAAGTGTGGCCCTTTCACTGAATTCTGACTTCACAGAACAAATCCCCTTAATAAAAGGATTTGTTCTGTGAAGTTTGGATTTGGTCAGAGGGCTGCACTTGAGGATCTACAGGGCCACATGTGGCCTCGAGACTTCAGGTTCCCTACCCCTGGACCAGGCCATGATAACTTTACAGGATCCTTACTTCTGGAGAAGATATAACCATCTCTTTAATCTTCTAATTAGCGTGTTGGCCGAAGTAGAGAGGCTGATTTTTACAGTTATTTCTTTAAAACTGCCTTTTGCTAACCCCCAATCACTTGATGGCTAAGGTTGAGATTTCTTAAAGAGCCCTTATCTCTTAAATAGGACAGGACATTTCAGTCAGAATTTAAATAGTTTTTGTAAAGTAAGATTTAAATTGGTTTGGGTACAGATAAAGCTGAACCACAAATGGATCTCAAGATGTATCTGGGTATACTGGTGAGAAAGTATGGTTAGAGAGAAAGAATACTGGCTCTGGAGGCAGAAAACCAGAGTTCAATCTCTAAAACGCGCTACCTGTGTGACCACAAGCAAGTTGCAAAATAGGCATGGGCCTCAAGTTTCCTCAGCAGTGAAATGAAGGAGTTGGAGTAGGTCATCTCTGACATTTCTTCCAATTCTAGGTCTTGTGAACCTGTGAATCTACTTGAGCAACCCAGATTGGGTCTAAATCAGTCAAGTCCTTTGGAAATTATTGCAGCAGAAAAATGAATGTATGAAGTGCTCCAAGAGAAGCCTCACTTCCGTCAGTTAGGGTTCAGATGACACATTTTTAGCTATATTTACACTTTGGTAAGGCTTGATGGCTCCTGTCCCATTGGACGTTGTAGGGGAGACAGGCGTGGTTCAGAGGTGCTGGGCTCCAGAGTCTTTAAAAGCTGCTTCATGCCAAAGCTGCGTACAAGCCCCCTGCCATATTTCTTACCTCTCATCATCAGTTATGGGACCAAGTTGCAGCTTCATCTTTGGTATTTGTTGGGTGGCATTCCCAGTTCCAAGCATTTTTTTGTTTGTTGATTTCTTTGGCATCTCCCCAGGACTTTAGTTATTTTAATTACAGCAGTTCTTGGAGATGAAAGACTCTCAACACCTCATAGGGATGTTAATGTCATATACATCTGTTTTCCTAAAGAAATTCTATAATGTGCCAGGAGTGTTCTGACAGGGCTGCCATCTGTCCTTCCAGAAGGAATGAACACAAGTGGATGTTGCCATGAGAACCTAATTTTCTTGCATGATACATGCTGTTCACATAGCCCTTTAACAGTTGGATTTGTAAAGCTGAAATACTCATTGACTTACAGACTGCTGGCTGCAATGGAATTGGATGCAGTAGTGAACAATTTTCCATTTTTCACATCTCCTCCACCTTTAGACCCCACACGTGGAAAATACAAACAGCTGTCTGTTTTTCAAGATAGCTTGTCTGTTTCAGAGTAGTATGGAATAGTTCTCCTGATGATGATGCCGACGGCTGATGATGATGATGACGATGAGGGACCCAACAGATGACGAATCTCCATAGACCTCAAATATCTTGATGAATCAACCCAGGGAACTCTACTGTAACCTGACCATTAGCACAGGCTAAATTGTTGCTCACAGTTGGCTGGGTATAACATTGATCCACAAAAACTTAGGAATAAGATTTTAAAAATACCATACACCAAATATTCAAACTCCATGCTATGTACAGCTAACAATTTTAAAAAGATAGAGAATTAGCAGAGGAAGTCAAAATGGTGGGAAGAGGATGAGGTACCTATCATCACTGTTATTCTGTTTGTGATTGGGGGTCAATCAGCAAACATTTGTTAAGTACAGTTGTACCAGAGAATGCCTCTTAAGGATGAACCTCCATCTTAAAATTTTTTATTCAGCTACAAAATGCAGTCATTTTATGCACCCATGTAGTATTCTGTATGTAGCACATTTACGCTAAAAAGATTAGAAAAAGAAAACTTGTCCTAGGAGTGTTTCTATCTAAACCCTGTAGAACAAGATAAGAACATAAACGATAATAATAACAAATCCCAACTGTTCAACAGTACGCAGGACTTGAAATATGAAGGAATAATATCTGGAAGACAGTCTGCCTCAGACCATTTCTATCCAAACTCCATTAAACAAAATGAGAAGAATGATTTAATAGTGTAATTATTATAATATCTGACATGCTGTGGTGGAAGTTTTTGCAATATACTTTATAGACGTTTTCTCATTTAGCCTCAAAATAACTGCAGTGGGGTGGGGACTGGAGATGTGAGTACCGTTCTCCCCATTTTACAGATGAGAGGCTACTCAGCTTGGAAGCATCAGAGGTAGGATTAAAATCTGCTTCTTCCCAACCACCAGTCCACCATTCTGTCCACTGTGTCATGCTAAACCCCCAAGCCAAGAGTCTATCCCTGGAATGTTTTGAGCTATTAGGGAGACTCACTTAGCTTCATTCTGAATACGCCCTACTCCATGCAACAGTTATGACAGAAGGACAAGATACACACTAGTCCAATTATTGGTATCTATATAGGTAAATTAATTCATATAATTTGTCCATTCATTTGTCCCACTTTTATTTCTTGGGTGCCCAGAGTCACAGTGAGTGAGTGGTCAAGGAAACTGAATTCTAGTCATGGCATTGTTCCTTTATATCTGTGTAATTTGGGGCGAGTTTCACTAGGAGCTTTTTTTTTCTCTTTGGAAAATGGGGAAATAATCCCACTTCTGCCTACCATACCTGATTGTTGTAAGATCAAAGGAGTTAGAGATGCAAAAGCAAGTTTAGCAAACTGGAATGCACTGTGCATTAACTTATTTTTGTGCACAGCTGTTAGATATAAAAAAAACCTCAAAACACTATATCCCTAGCCTTGAGGAGTTTGCCAGTCCACCAAATGATTCCTACTTGGGGAAATGGAGAAGTTCTAAAGGCATCAGCTCACCTCCAGCAAGATCCATTTATTTTTCACTTAATAAAAGCAATGGAACTAGGGGCTGTTTTGCCTCCACCTCCCCCTTTCTTGTCCGAGGGCCATCCATTTAATTTGGAGGATCATGGGAATCAGTGTTTCACTGAAATCATTTATTTTTTTAAAAAAAATCTTTTCATTATTTCAGAGTACCCCTTGTAAAAATTATCTTAAGACGTTTTAACTGCTAAACTTTATTTTATTTTCTTATCTAAGAGCAAAATTAGTTATAGGAGCTGGCTTTAAAGTTAAAAAGGAAGATGTGTGTATGCTTTTTTAGTGTTTGAAACATTAGATACTCTTAAATTAGTCTTTGGGGTCTCGGTTTCTTGGTGTTTCCAAGGTACTTAAATATATTTTTAATGTCTACAAGGAGTGAATGTAGGCTTTCTAACTTGTACAGTTTAAAGGGTGGAGAAAGAAGTCTATGGAAACAAGTTAATTAATCCCAAAGGAGTTAACCTTTCCCAAAGTTTGAAACAAAATTTAAAATAATCTAACTTCACCTTTTTTTTTAAAGGTTAAACATTGCCCTGCTCCTCTCCCCCCTCCCAGTCTAGTAGAAGAAACTTTGGATCCTTTAAACAACATAGAATTACGTATATATGACATATATAAAAGCTTTAGGCATGTGTGAGAGATTGTTGAACAGGAAAGAAATACTTAATAACCAAATTATTTTAAACTCTAGCTTTACTTATTGCTAGAGTAATATACAGTGCTAATAAATGGTTTTGAATAAAATATGGGAACTGAGAATAGGGCAGCTAAGAAATCGAATGAGTATAAGATTAAGTTGGAGATTTGGGACTAGCGCTGATGTGTTTGATATTCAGAAATATCTTAACTAGCATTTTTGCACTTATTAATACAGTCAATCAAATTATGAATATCTCTTAATTCCTATGTGTCCAAAGGCAACATATGATAATAGGAACCTGGGAGTCAAGAGTACCTGGGTTCAAGCTCTGTGCCTGTGAGCAAGTCTTGATTCCTAAGAGAAGTGTGGAGATAACATTAATGCCAATATGAAGCAGAAAATGAGGAGTAGTGGCCTATATTGTGCCCAACATAAAGGCGGTAAGAGTGTTACAAAACCTTTTTAATTTCGTGTAATTGAAATCATCCATTTTACATACACCTCAAAGAATGTAGAGGAAAGACAGAGCAGCTGCAATAATTGGAGAATGGATAGATAGAACTGAGCTACGTGTACAGAAGGTAGTCCTTCTGAACAGGGAAGGCCTCTCAGAGTTGAATATGAGCATAGTCTATTCAGGGTTCTATTCGGAGTTCATAGTCAAAGGCTCTTGTTGGGGAGGGTTGTGGAAGAGAAGGTCGGAGAGATAGAATCGATGGCTTAGAAACTAGGCAGCAGAGTTAAGATTGGCTGTGGTAGGTAGCAAAGAGAGAGCCATCATGGATTCTTGATACTACAAGTGATGTTTTAGAAAGATCAGTTGAGTGGCGCTGTATAGGATGGAGAAACGTCAGGGGTGATACACCAACGGTCTTTAAGTATTTGAAGCATCATTGTGTGGGAGTGTTTAGACTTGTTCTCCTTAGGCCCCGAGAGCAAGAACCAGGGGCAGTGGCTGGAAATGAGAAAGAAGCAAATAAATGTAGATTAGATGTTAGGCCTCATAGCTACAGCTGCCCTACAGTGGTCTGGACTGCCTTGGGAGGAGGTAGTGAGTCCCTCTCTCCTTAAAGGTCTTCAAGCTGAGGCTTCACCCACTTGTTGGGTATATTATAGTTGGGGATTACTTCTTTGGCATGCGTGGACTAGATGACCACTGAAATCCCTTCCTACTTTAAAAGTTCTGTGACCCTATGATATGTGCCTAGAGGCGGAGACCAGCTAAGAACTGCTTGTAATAATCTGGCTGTAAAGTGTTTAATCAGGGGAGATTAGTGGGATGGAAGAGGAAATTATGAGTCTGAAAGACATTTAAAAGGACCAAGTGACCACACTTGAGGACAACCTTGAAAAAGAGGGGGAAGAGTTAAAAAAAAAAGCATAGATTTTTACTTATGCTAATGCTTTAAGAGTTACAAAGTGATTTATATATCTGATATCTCTTGACCCTTATAACATGTCAGTGGGATTCATAGTTTCAGTGTTTTTCATCCTTATATTACAGACAAGAAAACCAAGCCTGAAAGACGTGACTCGATCAAAGTCATATCTAGTGTTTGACCCACCCAAGTATTCTATTGCTAAACCTGGCTGCCCTTTAGGACTGATTATTTTCTTAGTACAGCTCAGGCTTCTTCATCTTCTTCATGAAGCCTTTCCTGATATCTCTGTTAGTGCCTTGCCTCCCAAATTATCTTCTAATTATTTTCCTTCTGTGTATGTGCATTTATGAATTTATTTATATTTATGTGGCATATAATTTTATATTACATTTTTATTTATGTGTATATATTTTTCTATCTGCGTGTCTTCTCTGTTACAATGTAAATTGTGAGCCAAGAAGGTTTCAGTTTTTGTAGTTGGCCTAACACAGTACTTTAATAAATATTTATTCATTGATCACTATCAACAGTAATGAATACTTGTCATCCTGTAGAAAATTTTCAGTCATCTAGGAGAGTTTAAACAAATTATCTAAGGAGGATAAGGCACAAATGATAGTGTATTATCTTATTTATTAATTAGTAAGCTGCTAGATGTCCCAGTGGGTAGAGTTCTAGATATAGGAATCAGGAAGAGCTGAGTTCAAATTCAGCCTCAGACATTTAGTAACTCTGGACAAGTCACTTAATTTTTCCCATCCTCAGTTTCCTCATCTGTAAAATGGGGATAATAAGACCACCTTCCATGGTAGGGCTGTTGTGAATTCAGTGGAGATAATTTTTGTAAAGCAGTTTGTAGACATTTAAAGTACTATGTAACTGCTAATTATTTATATAAGTTTAGTTATATCTTAGATTTTTTAATTCTTTGAAAACGAGTCCCTTGTATATTATGTACATGCTAATTCTAGTAGCAAGAGTCAGTTAATGAGAATACCCAGTTCCTGAGTATGCTGGGTAATGGACTTGCCGTCCTTCAAAGGCTTTGGTGCTATAAAAATTTCAGTTAATTACAAAAGTATGACAACAGTGCAGCACTCACTCTATGCATTCATCTGGCATTCAGAAGAAGAAAAATGATCTGTCTTAGGTAGGAAATAAGTTTTGATCAGTGAAGATCAAGGCAGTTGCTTTTGGCCAAAGAAACAAAGATAAAAAAAAAACAGCAGCAGCAGAAGCAAAACCTTGTCGTTACTTAGAAAAGAAAGAATGTACCAAAGTCTTTTTTCTAAGAAGAGAAAGCAATAGAAGCATGAAACTTCTCTTCTTGATTTCCTAAGTTATAATGGCTTGTCTTTAAAGTATTAGAAGTATTTCAATAATTTTCAGACACTTAACATTTTGATATTAAACTTGTTTATGGAAAGACTTTAACTGGAATGTACAAGTCCTTTTAACTGGGAAACAATTTTGAAAACATTTTTTTGAAAGAACATTTTAGGCAAATAATGACTTGTGACTTTCATTTGCTGGCTTTCACTTGAGGATTGCACACTTGCCTCTTTGGGAGCAGATTTTTGGCGCATGGGATGGGGAGCTGTGTGTGGAAATTGGGGCTCCTGTGCTCTGAGGCCACAGCTTTTGGAAAGCTCTCTGGTGATTAACACAAGTAAATAGTTGTCCATTTATGCTTCATTACTGAATATTAGTCATACAGTAAATAACGTCATGTTGGCAGTTTCCCCAGAGCACAGTAAATACTTATGTACAGTTTAGGGAGATGCTAAAAAAAAAAGCAATGTTGGCACTTTTTGTAAAGGAAAAAAAAGAGGGATGGAAAGAGAAAAAGAAAAAAATTACTTGAAATTATAGTAGATGAGGTTGACAGGATGTTATATCAACTTAAGTGGGTTTTCTCCTAAAATTGATCCTTAAGGAAAAAGGAAATATTCTGAGTACTCCATTATTACTGCTGAAATTGAGTTTTTCCTCCTACTTAATTTTTAGTCACTTTGACTGTATTTCCAGTAAAATCCCATGGCATCTGAGTTCGGAGAATATCTATCTTAGCACTGATGTTGGCTGTATTATCTCTCAGTCTCTGTCTCTCTGTCTCTCTCTTTCTAATGCTAATGGATTTCATAGGATCTGTGATCCAGAGCCAGAAGGGGCTATAGAGGTCATCAGCTTCCTCATTTTACAGTTGATGAAACTGGGCCAAGAGTGGCAGAATGAATGACTTGCCCAAGGCCACCCAGTTAGTTAGTATGAGCCCAGGTCATCTGTTTCAAAACCAATGTTCTTTTCATTTTACCACAAAGGTCTCTCTACTACTAAAGAACCTATATTTGAAAGAAAGGTGCAGCGTTATGATTGATGGAAACATAACAGTCATATACCCTGGAAATTGCCCTGAAATTTTAATTTGGGGCAAGAAAATGCATTAAGCTTCATGTTCTGATATAAGGCTGCATTGTTTTGTTTTTTTTTCTCTCTCCTCCTCTCACATCATTCCTGGTTAGTTAAGAAGTTTAATGAGAGGGGCAGTTAGGTGGCCCAGTGAGTTAGAGCACCAGCCCTGGAGTCAGGAGGACCTGAGTTCAAATTCAGCCTCAGACACTTTGACACACTTAATAACCGTGTGAACTTGGGCAAGTCACTTAGCCCTAATTGCCCTGCCTTCCCCCCTCCAAAAAAAAAAAGTTTAATGAGATACTTTGTCAATAGTAGTAGTTGTATTAATAATACATTTAGATAGTACTTTACCAAACACTTATCTCTTCTGACTTTTAAACAACTATTTAAAGCAGTTATTATCCTATCACTATTTTATGGATAAGGAAACTGAAGCTCAGAAATAAAGCGGCTTGCTCTGGGCCACCTAACTAGTAAGTATTTGTGGGTAGAATTTAATATTTAAGTTTTCCTGACTCTCAGATGTCTCCATTAGGTGTCTTTATTCCTACCAGTTCATTGCTTCTACTTTAGGATGGTGGTTCCCAACTTAGACCCACCCCCTGTGGTAAGGGGTTCATGGAGATGCCCAGTGTCACATACACACCGGCTGTTGTTGTTTTGATTTGTATTTAAATTCACCAAAGTTGAGAGCAAGACTCACTATGGTAAATAAGTAAACCTACTTTCTGTAAAATGAGTGGCTAGGCTATTATACCATACATGTGTATGTATACACATAGACACACACACACACACACACACACACACACACACGACTCTTTCTCTCTGTCCCTCTCTCTCCCAGAAGTCTTAGTGTAGTTATAATAAGATTTGAGCCACTGTATGTGTGTGTACACATTGCTTTTTGTCATAAATATGGAAATAGAGTTGTGATTAATAAATTTCAAGTTCATTTATAAGTATGAGGTTATAAAAGCTTTTTGTCATCTGATATTTGAATACACATGATAATGGCTACTCTTGTTGGACTATGCTGAGCTCTATAGCTACTATGCAATTTATCTAAAAATTACTCCTTTTTACATTTTGGCAACTAGTTCCTTGGCTGTTGGAACTGGGACTGAGAGTGGCAATTGAACCTGTCACCGATGACACCCTTTGATAAGTAAAATTGGCATTATGGCAAATGAAGAATTTTCTAGATTCTTTGCTTTTGCTTGAATGAGAACTCCAGGTAGTTGGTGATAGGAGATGAAGTATCATAGAGAAAGCTAATTTGTCTTTATTACAGAGTATGAGACAGGGAGTGATGTCTAGTGAGGCTGTCATAATAGTTAGTTTGGAGCCAGGCCGTGAAGGACTTTAAAAGCCAATCAGAAGATTTTCTGTTTTATCTTAGGAACAATGGAAAACATCTGGGATTGGTTGAGTAGGGGAATCACATGGTCAAATTTGTGCTCAAGGACAGTTGCTCTGCCATCTGTGGAGAATGGATTGTAGTTGGTTAAGGTGAGGCAGGGGGACTGGTTAATAAGCTGTTACAGCCACCTAGGTGAGAGATGATGAGGTTTTTAACTGAGATGGTAGCTGTGAGTGGTAGGAAGTGCTCTGGGTCCAGGGGTGGGGGTAGGGAGGTCCAGTATAAGAGGTGTGAAGGTAGAAACATCAACATTTGGCAACTGTTTGAATATGTGAGCTGAAGGAGAGCAGAATTCCCAGGTTATGAATGTAAGTAAATGACAAGGTATAGATGTGAGAGACAGAATGTAGCCCACAGTGAATAGCTGGCAAGCCACTTTGAGATATGACTGGGTAGGCAGGTGGGGGCCAGATTGTGGAGGGCTTTAGATGCCAGCTTAAGTTTTTACTTTACTTCAGGAAAAGGTTTTCATTTCCATGAATTGTTGTACGTAACTAATGGATTACCTGTCCCAAGTGTGAGCGCTGAACCTGCCTTGCCCTTTGAGCCAGCATCCTTGGTAGCTTGGTCCTTTCAAATGTTCCATTTTCTGGATATGATAGGAAGGGCTCAGTCTCGGAATGGGAGCAAGCAGCCAAAGGTGAGACCATAGCTGGGGCTGAAGCTGTAGAGCCGGTCTTTCTTCTTTTCGTTTACCCTGTTTACCTGGCCCTGTGCCTGTGACACTCAGCCACCTTCCTTCTCCCTGCTCAGCAGACCCCAGAAATGAGGAAGAACTCAACCTGCTCCCATAAGAAAATTACATCATCCTAAACCCTACTATCTTTTCCTAGTCAATTAGTTTATTCATTCAGCTTGCTATGTGCCAATTGCCTTGCTGGGGACAGAGAGGGATATTCAAAGATGAATGCCCTCAAGGAGGTTACAGACCAGTAGAGAATGGTAGATGTGGAAGAGAATGACTAGAATACAAAAGAGAATGGAATGAGTGCCTAAAAGAGGTAGGAACCCCTAGGAGATTTCAGAGCAGGGAATGATCACGCCCACATAGGAGGGATCCAGAGAAGGCCTTTGGGAAGAAGCGCCATGAGGTGGAGGTCTCTCTCACATCTACAAAGTATGGGTGCTAGAAGGCCTGAAATTCTTCCATCTGTTTATAAATCCTGGAAGTACAAGGAAGAAATTCAGGCTGCTTCTAAAACCTTTTGTCCTCATCAATAAATACTTCTTTCAGGGAGGCAGAGTTATGTAAGGGAAGGAGCACTGGACTTGATGATGGTGCCTTGGTTTGAGTCCTGATTGTGACACTCCCTTAACTTCTGTGGGCCACATAATTTGTATTTCTCTAGTGCAGCAAAAGGTCATGTGATATCTCTGTGTCTCTACTCTCTATAAAATTGTTAGACTAACTTCTAAGCCCCACGAGGACGGAAGTTTCCTGTTTTCTAAATTGTATCTCTCTTTAGGACCCATGTGTCCTGAACAAATAAATACATGAGCCTGAAGGTTATTGCAAGCAAAGCACTTTTAAAAACCTGAAAACAACAAATGAGGTGTTATTATTATAATCATTATTAATTTGATTTCTTTTACCATCAGGGGTTTATGATTGCATTGATGTCTGGTGCAGATAGCAACCTGTCCATTCCTTCACATCTTACGCTATTCTTGACTAAATGTGTTAGAGGCCTTCTCTAGGTCAGTGGTGTAAATTAGAAATAGAAGGCTAAACTAGCAAGACACATATTGACTTGGAAAACCTCAAAATAACATCATCTATTTTCTATTGTATTTTTATTTATTCTGTTAAATATTTCCTAATTACATTTTAATCTGGTTGAGCTCTCTGGGAGTCAGATATCCTTGACCCTGTGTTTGACACCTCTATTCTGGAACACCTGATAATTGTGGGAATATCAGGGGAACTTGGTGGTTGTTCCCTTGTTCGTACTACATGATTGGTCCAGTTGCTTTCCCTAGTCATACATCTCTCTGATGATATCCTTTATCTGACTTGTAAGACTTGCTTATTTTGGTAATTGTGTGACAGATTGGAGAGGGGAGAAAATAGAGGTAGATGGATATTAGAAGGCTAAAACTATGTGAGAAGTGAAGAAAGCCTGAACTGAAATGGTGGTGGTGAGCAGACAGATAAAGGAGAGATTTCAACAGTAAAATCAACAGGACATTGGATGTGGGGGGTAAGGGAGAGGGGAAGAATCACTGTTGACTATGGAGGAAGAAGGCTGAGATACTGGGAAGACGTTAGTGCCATCAAATGAAATAGGAAAATTGAAGGACAGAGGTTTGGAGGGATGAATTCTGTTTTGGACATGTTGGAATATCAAGACATTTTTATTGCTTCGGAACATCTGGTTAGAGAACCCATGCTTCCTTTAGACAGGCTTCTGTAGCATCTGCAAGACATTACTCATGCTCTGATCAGCTCCCTTGTATCCTGCATTCTTTGCAAGTATTCAGCATCCACTGTCTTAGAAATTATGGCAAAACTGTCATCGGAAAATCTAAGAGACTGAAATAATTATTCTAGAGTGAATACATTTTCAGTGTGGGCTTTCTGAGATTCTTTTACCCATACTTCCTTCATTTAGTTAATGTATAAGACAAGGTGAAATAATGAGATTATACTAATTCCACATTTTGTGATGATACTTAATACATTAAACTAGTGGCACCCTTGAAAACTAGTTTCCTTACTTTAGAGTTATAGTGACCAGTTCCTCCTTTTGGTGTGAAGGCCACCCAGTTTGCTTAGTGGTGATGGGAGTTTTCTTAGACAATAAGATATGGGGAACAGTAAAAGGGAATAGGCAATCACATTTCACGCTCTCTCCTCATGAGTATAATGATAGTGAGTGGTAAGTAATATCCATTCTTGCCACATTGATGGGTAGGAACCAGCAGCCACAGAAGATAATTGGCGTGTGTGTGTGTGTGTGTGTGTGTGTGTGTGTGTGTGTATGTGTGTGTGTGTGAGAGAGAGAGAGACAGAGACAGAGACAGAGACAGAGAGAGAGAATGAATAAGATATGATTTCCCACAGCCCTCCTCTATTTTCTCTTTTACTCTTGAATGAATAATTGTTAAAAAACCCAACATTTATTAAGCTCTTACTGTGTTTTAGCACTGAGCTCAGTGCTAGATAAAAATACAAAAAACAAGCTAGTTCTTGTGCTCAAGGAGCTCACATTCCAGTAGGGGAAGAGAGCATACAAAGGGGAGTCAAGACTTGGGAAAAGTGTTTGATTTGGGAAGTCATAGGGGAGGCAATCAGTATCACAAGGCATTGTAAGTTTCTAGGACCTGTAATGATTTGATTGCTGAGCAAGAGGTTGATAAGGAGAGGAATTCCTGGACTGGAGCTAGACTGCTGAGTCCAAAGCAGGGTAAAGTGTAGCAGTATAGCATGAAGATGACCAGTGTGCATTGATGATGGCTCCAGCTGTTGTTCATTTATTTCAGTCATGTCTGACTCTGTGACCCTGTTTGTGGTTTTCTTGGCAAAGATACTGGAGCAGTTTGACATTTTCTTCTCCGGCTCATTTTACAGTTGAGTAAAGTGAGGCAAACAGGGTTAGTCGACTTGCTCAGGGTCCTACTGAGCCAGTAAGGCTGGCTTTGAACTCAGGTCTCCTGATTCAAGTCCCAGCATTCTATCCCCTGCACCACCTAGCTGCCCTGATGGGTCCAGTGCCACATAGATATTGGTGAACTTTACATGAATCAGGAGTTTAGGGCCCCAGGAAAGGAGCTGGAGTGCTAAGTGGCACATAGGCAATGTCAAACTTTTCATGAAGCTTAGGACCCTAGAAAAGGAGCTGGCAGAGATAGAGACCAAGTGCTACTATCTTGGCTAAGGAATGAACCAGGAACCTTAGGAAAAATTGGGAAACAAAGAGTTATAACCATTTTAGAAAAATAATGACAATCATTAATTAATACCAACTGCTCTGATTAATCTGTGCTGAAAAACACCAAAACTCTTACACAATGGATCTATGGTATCATCTGTGTCATATTTCTCTGTCCCTTCTCATCCTATATGTTTATTGTCCATTTCTTACCCTAAACTGGAATCCAAGACCATTTTATACTTCTTTCCTGTCAGGGTTTATTTGTTGTTTTTCGTTCTTAAAAAAATTTTTTTTTCTAATTGATGCCCTTAAAAACCCCCATTGTCATTTTCTATTGATCCTTCTGTACCCCACAGAACTCTTTTGTCTTTCATTCTTGATACACAACCAGCTCACCTCCTTTTCCAGTCGTTTTTAATCACTTCTGTACCAGTCATCCTTCTGTTGCTTTTGTGCATGCTTCTAATTGTGATTCTTTGGGGGATCTTGTGGGTTCAGGATCCCCAACCACATAGCATAAGCAGGAAACAATGGTATTAAAGAGATGGACTTTTGTGATGAGTAGCAAGTAGTTTGAGATCATAGAAAGCCATTTGTGACTTCCTAAATGTGATCCACCTTGATCTTCTAGTATTTTCCATTCTGGTGTCACTCACTGCATTGGCCATCTCAAGCACCTGTCCACGATGGACGAAGTTTTAATGAGTTAGCCATCCTGCTGATGTCATTGCCTGTAGCTAAGCCTGTCTTTTTTTTCATCCACTTTATTTTGCAAGAATAGATGGTTAGAATGGTCTTTTCTTATGGCTCTGGATTTCATTTAGGAGGCTCCATAGTGTTGTGGGGACTTAATGCAGTTAGTATAGTGGCGTCTTGGAAGAGGAGTATTTGGATAATCCCGCCATCAGTAGGGAAAAACTCATATTAGGAGAAAAAAGGCTGTATAAAAAAAGAAAAACGAACACTCATAGGCGAAGACAGTAAATCTCTGGTGCCAGACCATCTTGTTACCTAGCAACTTCATCTTGGTGCCTCATATTTTTGGAATAGTCTTACCAGAAACAACAGAAATACATACACTCCAGTCTGAATCCTTGTTTCGCTACCTGAAGTCTACAACATGGAACACTTCACTTGGGTTGAGCCACCAGTAGTAACTTTCCCAGAGGCCAAATGGGCAGTTAGGTCCCTATCACTGGCTCCATTGCAGACTTAGGAATCAATTCTTTTGGGGATTAGAGGAGGGTAACATGGTTAAGGAATTGTTGGATATAATGTGGCATTGATGCCCCTCTATCCCTAAATATGGCCCAGGGACATAGTACCTACCATATAAATACTATTATACTATATATAAATATTATTATACTATATATTAATACTATATACTATGAATCAATGAAAAATTTTAAAGTGTTTTAAGTATTGGGTATACAAATAGAAAAAAAAATGAGGCAGTCCCTGAACTCACATGGTTGGGGAAGACCACATATGAAAAAGAACTCACCTACAAGGCAGGTGGAACAGACCAGAAATCCTGAGGTCACAACAGAATGGCAACTGGCAGCAACGCCCAGAGGTCTTTAGGATGCACCAGCAGGGTCCAGGGGTCTGGAAGGTGGGGACCTAATTGTTGCGGCCTGGTGGTCCTCCATCTCAGAGTAAGGCTTGTAGTTGGCGACTTCCCCCTCATCTGGATAGTATAAACAGAGCCTTTTAGGATTGGGGGAAGGCATAGGGTTGGGGGTGGGAAGGGGAACGGAGGGGATCTGGGTGGCCTGAAAGTCATTGGGGAGGGGTCTGAGGTTAGTAATCCAATGATTCAGTTAACCAAACAGTTTGTCTTGAATGTGTAGAGTTCGTAAAGTACAGTGAAATAAACCAGGAAAGGTAGATGGGAGGCAGATTATGGAGAGACTTAAAATGCCAGGCTAAGGCTTTTGTATTTTATCCTATAGGCCCTGGGGAGCCACTGAAGGTTTTTGAGCAAAGAAGTGACTGGTCAGACCTGTGCCTTAGGAAGATTATTTTGGCAGCTCTGTGAAGGATGGATTGGAGAGGGGAGAGACTGGAAGAAGGGAGACCAATTAGAATGCTATTGCAGTAGCCCAGGTGAGAGGTAATGAGGGCTGGAACTAGGGTGGTGTCCGTGTAAATGGAGAAGACGGGACAGACGGAATGGGGCCTGGTGTATAAAAAATACATACCTACTGGTTCAGCAATTGAGGAGAAGCTTTGGAGGGGAGGGAGGTAAAGATGAAATCAAATAATAAAACTTTGAAGTCATAAGGGCTCAGCTGAGGTTAAGTAACTTAATATAATAGCCAGCTTCTCCAATAACCTCCCAGCAGCTCCCATTTGAGGATTGATGGGGATGGAGAATCAAGGGTTACCTAACCTCACCGACCCTTTTTTCCTCTTCTGTAAAATGGGGGCAATTCATTCCTAATATCTACTTTACTGGGTTGTTGTGAGACAATGAAGTAGTATGTGAGGTGTTACAACATGCCAGCTATTATTATTTATGATAAGGAGTTGAAGAAGTACTTTGGTAAAATTCCTGGAACGAAAAACCTTCATTTTCGTGTCTCCTAACGAGGAGTTTGGAGGCAGGCGATAGATAGCTCAGTGGATAGAGTACAGGGCTGGAGTCAGGAAGACTTACATTCAAATTTCCCCTCAGAGACATCCTAGTTGTGTGACCCTGGGCAAGTCACTTAAACTCTGCCCGACAAGATGGATCCACGGGAGAAGGAAATGGCAAACCATTCCAGTATCTTTGCCAAGAAAACCCCAAATGGGTTCACAAAGGGTTGGACACAACTGAAAAATGACTCAACAACAACAAAATCAAGGAGTTTAGAAAAGTTTACATTCAGAAGTTTCCAAGCAAGACTCTTACTTTTGATGTAACTGTTTCACTGTTGGATCTGGGGTGAAAGGGTGTTCATTAGAGTTTCATGGCTTTTAGTCTCCTTATGTGTTGGGAATGAATTTTTCTCATCTGGTTTTTCTTTCCAAAGTAGTTTAATGAATTAGCCCATGCAGCATTATGGCACACTTCCATGTGCACACCACTGTTTCTGATTCCTTAGCACTTGGAGTTACTTCTTCTTCCTTATTGTTGGAGCTTACCTCCTTCGGCTTGGTTGTCGGCTACTCTGGGTCTGGAAGCATCTATTCCTTGAATTATCTTTTAATTATCTTTGAATTTATCTTGAATTGAATTGAATTATCTTTAGCAATCGGCTCTCTTTATGAAAGGAAAACCAAGAAAGGTACTACTGTTGTACCATAGTACCGTTGTGAGACTTGTACACAAGCCTTTGCTTTGCTAAATCATCTTTCAGCAGATGAGTGCTCCTTTCTCCTGTTACTTCACACATTAAGTAACAGCGCCTGTTGGGGAGAATAACAATCTAGACTTAGCCGTAATAGAAGTTTTATCTCATGAAACACCTAATCTTTCAAATAAAAGTGCTTCTGATTTCCTAAGGAGGTTTAACATGTATTCGTAATGTATTTTCTTGCATCTTGGTGAATCTATTGATTCCCAGTGAAAAGTAGAAACAGATCATTTAAGCATTTAAAGATTGCCTCACTTGTAATGTGAATGTTTGTGTTTCTGAAACAGCTGGATCATCTAGTCAAAAATTATCATGGTTTTTTTTTTTTGGTAGATTGAAGCTAGGTGTTTGTTGTGATAAGATAGCATATTTTTGTTGTAATTCAGAGGATAACTTTGGGTTTTGAGTTCAGAGAAATAACTGTTTAGGGAGATAGCCATGCTATTTTTTTTTTGTTCTTATAATTGTTTTCTTTGGACAAATTTTCAATACTCTTAAACAACTTGGAGAGCCCAAGTTTTCTAATCAGCTATTCTGTAGCTTCCTCATTGATAATTTAATTCATAGATATTGGTATACAAATAAAAGATCAGTTGGAAATAAATTAGTGACCCTGGTCAAATTACTTTTTGTAAAGCATGTTTTTGTAGGGTCGAGATGGAGAAATCAATGCCATTTCAGTTTCAATATTGAGCCCTGGTAATAGAGTTGGGGAATACTAGACTCTAAGGGACCTTATTGATCATCTTGTCCATATAATAGAGGAGAAAAGCATGAGGCTTAGGAGGCAAAATAAGGCAGATCTGGTACTGGAACCCAGGGCTTCTGACTCCCTAGTCCAGGGTTCTTTTTATTGAATTTTTAAAAGACTTTTTACAGATCCTTTATTTTTTCATTTGTCATTGCAAATTTACCATAGATTTTTACTTATACTTGGTGACTTGCTCTAATTTTCTAATTTTTTGAGTTACTTTTTGTTAATTATATTTGCGATTTACTGTCTCTTAAAGGTTTTGGCAAAGTAAATGTTTAACAGCCAGCTTTAAAAAAAGTTTGAGTGGCACACTAAAGTTTAATCTGTATTATTAACATTTTCTCCCATCACTTTCTTAAGTCTAGACTAGTGGTCAAATCCAGATAGAAGAGGGAGATATTAATTCCTATATAAAGATCCTTGTAGACCACATATTAACTTAGAAAATCACATATTATGACTGATACACAATCAGGTTTTACATGTGTGTATATGATACACCTATATCAAATTGCTTACCGTCTTAGGGAGAGCGTAGGGGAGGAAGAGAGGGAGAACATTTGAAACTCAGAATATTATAAAAAATGAATGCTAAAAATTGTCTTTACATGTAATTGGGAAAAACTGTTGAAAAAGAAAATCACATGTTAACGTTATCTATATTCTATTGTATTTTTGTTTATTTTGTTAATTATTTCCCTGTTACATTTTAATCTAGTTTCCGGAGTCCCCTGTATGTTTGGTGCTTCTATAACACAAATCAAGCTCTGATTTGTACTTTGTGGAGATCTGAGGTATAAACATTCAAAATGAAAATTTAACAATTGGCTCTCCTGTTAGAGATGGTTATAGCACACTCCCTGGGTTGAGGTGGCCTCCTACATATATCATCTGACAGGGATAGCGACTAGACCTGAGATTTCATTGGTTTTTAGGAACTCCCAGGTGAGAAAATTGGTGTGGATCACTACCACCCCCCCCCCTTTCTCTGCAATTTATAGTCTTTGGGGGTTGCCAGTAGCCCGACTAGATAAAGTGACTTGCCTGTGATCACACAACTATACCTTATCAGAGGAGGGACATGAAACAGGCTTTGAGGTCAACTTTCTATCCACTAGTCCATCCAGCCTCTCAGTAAAAAGTCAAATTACTATTTAAAAATACATACAGTAGAACGATTTGTGGTACACAAATGTAATGGAATATTTCTATGCTGTAAGCAGCAGTGTGGTGTAACAAAAACAAAGCCCTTGTAACGTGTGTGACAAAACCAAACAAATTCCCACATTGGCTGTGTCTGAAAACGTACGTCGTCTCTGCCTCTTGGGTCTGTTCTCTGTCAGGAACTGGGTAACGTGATTCATCAACATTTAGTACTCTGGGGTCATGGTTGGTTATGGCATTGATCAGTTCTTAAGTCTTTCAAAGTTTTCCTTGTCATTTCACAGATTGTTTCCCTGGTTCTGTTCACCTTACTCTGCATCAGTTCATGTAGCTCTTACCTGTTTTCTCTGAAGCCATCCCTTTTGTTATTTGGTACGGTGGATAGAGGGCTGGCCCTGAAGTCATAAAGACCCGAATTCAAATGTGGCCTCAGAAACGGAATAGCTGTGTGACCCTGGGCAAGTCATTTAACCTCTAAGTGCCTCAGTTTCCTTATCTGTAAAATGGGGCTAATAATAAATAGCATCTACCTTCCAGAATTTGAAGATCAAAGGAGATAATTGTAAAGCACTTGGCACAATGTCTATCACACAGTAAGTACTATATAAATGCTAGCTATCATTATAATAATTCCCTATGAAACGATATTATCCTATTACATTCGCATGCCATAATTTGTCCTGCCATTTGCCAATAGACAGGCACCTTTCCCCTCATAATTTCCAGTTCTTTGCTACTACAAAAAGAGATGCTATAGATATTTTTGTCCTTACAGTTCCTTTTCTCTTTTCTTTGACCTCTTTGGGGTACAGGCCTAGCAGGGGTGGTATACCTGGGTCAGAAATTATAGCAGCTTTTTGGACGTAATTCCAAATTGCTCTTTAGAATGCCTGAGCAAATTCACAGCTCTACCAAGAGTGTATTGGCATGTCTGTTTTCCTGTAGCCCCTCCATCAATTGTCCTTTTCTTTTTACATCATCATTGCCAATCTGATGAGTGTGAGTTTCTTTAATTTTACTTTTTCCAATCAGTTCCTGACTTGGGGGCATTTTTCCACAGTTCATTGAGAGCTTGGATTTCTTTTGAAAACTACTGGGGAATGGCTCTTGTTCTTATAAATTTGAATCAGCACCTTATATATCTTATATATGAGCTCATTATCAAAGAAATTTGATACAAAGATGTTCCTCTACCTGACACTTTCTCTTCTAATCCTAACTGCATTTGTTTTGTTCCTGCAAAAACTTCGCGTTTTTCTGTTACAATAGTTATAGACTTGATATAACCATATTGTGAGATGTGTAAGAACCAATACTATTTTTCTAGTAAATAGAGAACCAGCTTTGAAACTAGGAAAGTGCTAGATTCCCTACTTTAACACATTTAGCAATTAGTCATCCAGCTTTCATTGAGTATTTCTCTGTCTCTCTCTCTCTCTCTCTTTTTTTTTTCACTTTTTTCCTTTCAGTTCTAAATTTAAGCAGTCTGCTAGTTCTAGGTCTGATGTTAAATGACCAAGTGTCAGGAAGACCTAAATTCAAACCTGGCCTAAGAGATTAAAAAGTTGTATGACTCTGAGCAAGACTTTCAATCTTGCCGCCTCAGTTTCCTCAACTGCAAAATGGGGATAATCATAACACCTACTTCCCTGAGTTGTGAGGAGAAAAATAAGATGATATTTTTAAAGTTCATATCTCAGTGCCTGGCTTGTAGCAAGTGCTTAATAAATGCTTTTTTTCCTTACTCTTGCCTCCTTCACTTATTCTTTATCTATGAAAGTCCTTCTAAAATAGAAGTTTCATAAGGGCAAGGAACAATTCATATCTAAACTGATTATATCCCCTGTTGTATAAACAGTGATCTGTACGTAGTAGGTTTTTAATAAATATTTTTGAGTTAAGCTCAGTTGACCTTTAACTTGTCTCACACTATTCTAATCTAATAATTAAAAAGTTTAACAATTAACATCTTTATTTTCTATACAACAAGTTAGAGCATCATTGCATGAACCTAGCAGAGTTAAGAAATTTTTGCCCTACGTCGCTTCTTTTATTCTTGTCACGGTCCTTTTTCTATACTAATCTCTATGAAAGAGCAATAAGAAGGAAGAGAGTAAGAATTTATTAAGCACCTACTGTGTGCTAAGCACTCTACAAAGATCATTTCATTTGATCTTGTGAGCTTCTAGTTCAATTTCCCAATTATTCAGCAAGCATTTAGTAAGTGTTTTCTGTATGCTAGGTACTTAGATTACGAAGATGAAAATGTAATTAATAGCCTTTTGTCTTCTAGGAAAACACAAGAGAGGTAGCAAAGTGTAGTAAAAGGGACATTGGTTTTTGAATCCTGGCTCTGCGACCCTGGGCAAATCATTCAACCTCAGTCTTCTTATCTGTAAAACGAGGGCGTTGAATTAAATAACCCCTAAAGGCTACCTATGATCTGTGATCCTGTGGTCAAGACTGTAGCTCACTTAAATGATTGAGTGATTGCTAAAAACAGCCCCCAGTTATGATGGAATTCTTTGAATTGCAAGACAGCAATGGACTTAGCAAATGAACAAAGAAGGCAGTGGAAAATTTTCACATAACCTCTGTCCTCCCGAAGTTCATAACAAATCTCATTTCTTCCATCCTCCCCTCCCCTCCTTTCTCTAACTTTTCCCTCCCCTCCCCTAGATTAGGAACATCTCGCATGTAAAATTTGTTAGGTACTTTGATGAAATGTGGGTAAATTCTCTCATGTTATTCTTGTAGAGAAGGTGGAGAGCTCTAAGCTTGGTGACATAGTAGATTTAGGTAGATTTGGACCTGGGTGAGCATCCTGATCCAAGTTGGCTCTGTAGGAAGGAAAATCATTGACGCAGTGCCCTAGGCATCCATGCCTGGTCCTGTATGGTAGTTTAGCATTTTTATTACCACTCAAATCTGCCTTGATTAAGGCATAGCAGGTCTACTTCTCCAGTCTGCCAAAGACACAAAGCCAAAGGGAATAGATATCACACAGTCTGACCCCATAATGGTTTCCACAGATGAGAATTTTGGGCCAAAATCTAATAAGGTAAAATTTAATGGGGATAGATCCCAAATTCTTATACTTACAATCAGAGAATGAGCTTTACAAATGCAAGATAGGAATCAGCAAGCATTTATTATGGGGGAAGTGTGAAGCATGGTTAGTGGGAGTTCATCTAGGGAAATCTAAGGTTTCTGTGGATTGCAAACTTCATACGAGTCAACAGCAAGCCATGAGAGCCATGTTGACTTAGGCCGCATCAAGAGAAGCTGTTGGCTAAGGGAGATGCTAGTCTTTTACTCAGCCTGGTCCATTGTGTTTAGTTCTGATCATCACATTTTTGGGGGGACATTGACAATTTGAGATTCCATGATGCTGCAGAATGCTCTTATTCCACCTCCCTCTTTCCCTTTCTGCCTCTTCCTCTTCCTCCCTCCTCCAAGATTTATCACTTGGAATTACTTTCTTTTGCCACTAGATGTCATTCAGGCACAAATTTAAGACTCTCAGTTTTCAAATTAATTAGGTGGAAAAAAATTATCTTCCTTTTGGGTAAACATGATGTATATGTTTTTTTGAGACAACATATTCATGTAACTCTTTGGGCAAAGTTTAAAAAATAATACTTTTTTAACTTTGATGACCTACCACTAAATTCTTAGCAGAATTTTTAGAAATGTTACCAGTCAGGGGTCAGTCCATAACTTTGAAAGAACAGTGTGACGTGACCATTCAAGTTTTGCCCTCAAAATACCAAGTATACTGTGTGATTCAGGGCCAACTGAATACAATTCAAAAGATACATCTTGGCCGTTGACATTTAAAAAAAAGTGATTTCATTCAGCAGTGGGGAGTCAGTTTTAAACAACTTCATTAACAGAAACCATTTAAGAGGTAACAAAAGCTTCTTATATTGCATACATTTTCTTCTTTCAGTATTTATCAGGAGCCTCCTATGTGTCATGTGACACAATCCTAAATGCACAGAATACAGGAATGACAACACATTTTCTATTTTGTTTGTTTTCTGTAGGGGAAAAGGGAAGGAAATTGGGGTCAAGTGACTTGCCCAAGGTCACACAGCTAGTAAGCGTGTCAAGTGTCTGGGGCCGCATTTGAACTCAGGTCTTCCTGACTCCAGGGCCGGTGTTCACATTTTCTGTTTTGATAGTTTTGTGAGCAAGGAAGGCAGTCTGGGTAAATGCACAGATAACTAGGATACACACATACTGAACATGAGATTATCCCAATGAAGTCATTTTTCATTGGCATCACTTGTACATTATAACCAAATCCCATTATAAAGTTTGGAAACCTTGCTTTACCATCATTTGTTTACTTGTAACATGGTGCCTGTAGGAATAACTGCTCCCTGTAACACTTTTCTGCCAAACGTCAAGTTTTTGCAGAGCCATTTTTGATGTTTGGCAAGGTATACCTGTATAAGTTAGTCTCTGGTAAGGGCTTAAGAAAAAAAGGACAGGAGCAAGCCATGAGAAATTCAGAAAAGGGGAGGCTATTTTGAGCTTTACTGATTGACTTTAAAGTGGGAGGAGGCAAGCCCAAAACTTGGTGAGATTGAAAAAGCAGACAACTTGAACATTTTTCTAGTCTAGGAAAAAAGAAGAAAAGGTGAAAACTAGTTCTTTGTACAAAAATATTTTATCTTTTATGTTTACCTGATAAGTAGTTTAAAAATTTATTCTATTTTTAAAAAATATAGAAAATACTTACAATGAAAAATTAACCCAAAATTCAAAGGTTATGCTTACTGTGGATTTGTTATTTAATTTTAAAAAAGTACCACGAATAATTTTGTTTTAGTTAATAATAATTATTGTTTTCTAATAATGCAAGAAATATTCCAATAGAGATTACATTTTGAGTTGGAAATGGTTCATCTCTTTGTTTTCACAAATAATTGACTTATTTAACCTAGGTAAATACAGTGACTCAGTCATCAGTGTAAAATGTGCTCAGGAAAAATAAAAAAAATATCACCGCTTAAAAATGTGGACTAACCAAACCACAGAGTTAAGTGTCTGTTTAGTGTCTACTATATATGGTGGACTACGCCAGGTTGTGATTACACCTACCTTCAAGGAACTTTTCTCTACTGAAGAATATCATAGGTAACCACAAGCAAATCAAGCAGATTGGATGAGAGAGCAAAAACTAACCCCTAGGAGGGATAAGGGAAAGCTTCACTTGGGGGTGTGGTGGTGGTGGGGGGGTGCTTCACCTGATCTTACTCTTAATAGGCTGAGGAGAGAGAAGTCATTTCAGGTATGTGGGATGCTAGCCTTGTGCAAAGGCACAAGACGTGATAAAGGATGCCGAGTTCCAGAAATAGGAGGCCTATTTGGCTGGACTATGGAGTGTATGAAAGGGAGTAGCATCGAATGAGTCTGGAAAAGTAAACTAGAACCAGATTGTGCAGGACTTCAAATACCAGGAAGAGAAGTTGGTGTTTTTATCCTGAGGCAATAGGGAGCCATTGAAGATATCTGAATAAAGGCGTGGCAGGAACAGAGTTGATCTCTAGGAACAATCTCCCCCAAGCACCATAGGAATCATTATCAATTCAATTCCTTTATGGAAACTGAGGCTCAGAGAGGTTAAGGACTGGAGGTCACACAAGGGGATGATCAGCACTGGATTTGAAACAGAGGACCTGGGTACTGATGTGAGCTTTCTTATTTACTGTTTGAGTCACTTCAGGCAAGTCAGTTTGCTTCTTCATTTATAAAATGAAGACCAGGTCTAGAGGTTCTCCAAATTCCTTAGAACAGTTAGAGATGGAAGGGACCCTAGAAATCATTTAGCTCACTCCCCCGCCACCCTGCCTTCTTTTACAGATGAATGAATAAACTGATCTGGTCATGGTTACTTGGGAAGCAACTGGCAGTGGCAGGATTTGAACCCAGGTTCTCTAATTCTAAAGTTCTTTCTGTTTTTTTATGTCATGCCTGACGTTAGATCATGGGAAATGAAATGACAAAGCTATTCCGCAAAGGTTCTAAGGTGCAGATTTGGAGCTGTAAGTGGATAGAACACTGGACTTGGAGTTAGGAAGATCAGAGTTCAAATGTGACCTCAGATACCTGCTGCCTTTGCTTGCCCCAATCTGTAAATTGGGGATAATAATGGCAGTGACTTTCCACTGTTGTTCTAAAGATAAAACTAGATAACATCTGTGAAGGTTTTGCAAACCTCAAAGCTATGATGATATGGGGCGGCTAGGTGGCAAAGTGGACAGAACCCTGGGCCCAGGAGTCAGGAAGATCTGAGTTCAAATCCAGCCTTAGACACTTAATAACTCTAGGACCCTGGACAAGTCACTTGACCTCTGGCTGCCTCTCAGCTTCCTCATCTGTAATTTGGGGATAATAATGACAACTACTTGCTAGGGTTGTTGTGAGGATCAAAAGGGATGATATTTGTGAAACACTCCACACAGTGCCTGGAGTATAGTGGGGGCTCTATAAATGTTAGCTAGGATGATGAAGGTGGTGATGATGATGATGATGGTGATGATGTCAGTGATGATGAAGATGGTGATGATGATGTCGATGATGATGAAGATGATGGTGATGATGAAGATGGTGGCGATGATGATGTCAGTGATGATGAAGATGATGGTGATGTCAGTGATGATGATGAAGGTGATGGTGATGATGTCAGTGATGATGAAGAAGATGAGGATGATGATGGTATTGTTCTCAATGGCCAGCCTCCTCATTTTGCACATGAATAAATTGATTAGGCCAGGTCCTTTTAATTCCAAAAGGAATGCTCATCTTATTGTCTCATACTTTCTCTTCGGAGCTAATTCAGGAGCTGAAAAGGTTCTGCTGTCTCCTTTCCTCCTGAAGGAACTGAATGCTTTATTTCATTTTGGATGAAATCTCTGCTACCCAGACTCCTAGACAAATAGAGAGGAGGCACTTCAGAAGCCCAAAAGGCAGAAGAAGAAGCCCTTGGTTTTTTTTCTTCCTTAAAATGGATTTGAAACCAAAGATGATTCTGTCCTGCCTTTTTTGAGAGCCAAACAGACTGCCAAATAAAGACTGTCCCTTTAAAAGGATCCCAAGCTATAACAATAACACGGCTTTTAACCTTGCTCCACTGTCCAGGTTTTGATTCCTTGGCACCTGGCAAGGGGCCATAATTTGTCTTGGAACCATGATCTTATATAAATAGTTATACTTCACCTTCCAGACATTGTGAAGAATCTTTTCAATGACATAGGAGCCACATTTTTCCCCTCGTGGCCCCAGACTGCTTTGAAAGACATGCCTTTGTTACATCAGTCCCACTTTTAAAACAAAACCAAACAAAACAATATGATTCCCCTCTCCTGATTTTTCAAGACGATATTTCTGGACCACAGCTCGTGGCAGCTGATGAAAAGCCTTTTAGAACAGCCCTTTTGGAGTCCCTAGTTGAAAGACAGTGATGAGGAGTGGGGAAAAAATGGTTCAGCCATTTTCCTTCAGGGGAAACCTGGACTCAGGTCCAGCGTCTGTGGACACATCTTAGCGATGGGGTGGTGGGCAAGGCCCTTAATCTCTCAGGGCTCCTAGCATTCCTCTAAGACGCTTAAACGTTAATAAGCAACTCAGAACTTGCTGACCTGCATCTCTGCAGTGTGTTCCTGTACTGATGACATCATAGGTGTGGTCTGGGGAAAAAAAAAAGTTGTATTTATGGACAAATTAGGAATTTGTCATACCTCTCACGTGGAATTCCAGAATAATTTGCCATATCAACCTCTTGATCTTTGACAGCCCCTCAGGGAAGTTTGGTAGAACCTGTGTGAATTATCATGGGCTTGAACGTCTTGAGGGAAGTAAAAGTTTCTGGAAAAATATGGATTATAATCTGGGTCGGGGGAGGGAGAAGGGGTTGAGGGTGGAGCTAATTTGGCTCCAGCTTGATCTGGCATATGTTATTGAAGCTAATGCACCATAGGTTGTCTCCTTAATTTGTAGCCTCTTCAGGGGACTTGGGGGGGATGTAGTTTAGAGGAAAGAATACTTGACTTGGATTTAGGATGGCCTGAGTTCAAATCTTGCCTCCAGTATTTGCTGTTTATGAGACACTGGGCAAGTCACTGAAATTTCCTGCCCTTAGTTTCCTCCTCAGTGAGTATGGGGATGCTGACCTCACTGGGTGGCTTTGTTACACAAATAGAATTAAGTGGAGTGGAAATGCTAATATTTGAGTACTTCTGTTTGCTGAATACTCTTAAATTCTTGGGGGTAGAAGTAGAAAAATATTATTGCATTATTGTTACATTATTGTATATTTATATGTTATATACAATAGATGGTATATATATTATATATTGTCAATGGCCATTATAATATATGTTATATATAATATATAATATGCGGTATATTGTATTATATGGTATATTATTGCATTATTATTGTATATTATTATAACTCTCCTAATATTGTTAGGAGATATAATATATAAAGGAGAGTTCAGCTTCATATCAGGCAAATAGAAGGAAAGGTTGGGTATCTGTTAGGATCTAGAGGGCAAAGCAGTGGGGAAAATGTAAGGCCCCATGCCATCTCACCAGGGTGGGAGAGTGGGCCTCTTGGCACATCTTAAAGTTAGTTGTAATTACAGTATTGTGATATTTACTTTATTTCTTTAATTATAGTATTACACATTAATTCTTGCTGCTGTCAGTATTTCTTCTTCGCTAGCATTTCCAGCTACTTGTGAGTCACTGTGAGCTGAGAAATTACTAAACTCATTAGAATTTTGTGTAAAGTAAGAATAAATAGGCTCAGAGTAAGTGATGAAAACTACCTCTGAGGTTAATGCATGAACTTTAGTGCTTGCACTTTATGACACTTGCTTTCGTTGTTCGGAGGCCTTTTTTGCTTACCTTCCCAGTTTTCCCTGTGTTCTTGATAATTAAACTCTCCAGATAAGTGAACTCTAGATAAGGAAAGTCCTTTTGTACAGAAAGATATTTGTTGTCTATATCTGTCCATTCTGGGCATGGGACTGGCCTAGAGGTCAGAGTAAACAGTAGGCAAGTCCAGGACCTACTTTGTTTCTATTCCAAGACATCTTCTGGATTGGACTGGAACACAGTATCCTCAGGAGGGCTTATAAGTATGTGGATTATTTCACTTAGGGTTGTGGACCAGGATCATTCTTAATACCTCTAGTTAATACAGACTCCTCTGTTTCAAATTTAAAGTCCTTCGAAGCTTTTGTAGCTTTGTTATAAATTACTCCCCTTTACATCTTCTTTAATCCAGCCAAACTGGCAGCCTTGCTGATCCTCCGCTGTCACTTTCCATCTCCCACCTCCACAACTTTGTCCAAGGATTCCTTCTTGCCTGGAATGTGCTCTGTCCTTACCACGTGTCTCCCCCCAACAGCCCCCCCCCCACCACACTTTAAGGTCAAACATTTTTTTTCTTCCTCTGCCCTACCCCAGAAAAAAAGTAATTGGAATAAGTAAATATTTATCTATTTGTGTGAACCTCCCAACAACCCTGTGTGGTGAGTGTCACAAGTATTATTTTTAGGCTTCCACTCAGAGAAGTTGAGGAATTTGCTTAAGGCCTCTCATGAATAGCAGAGCCAAGACTAGGCCTCACAACTTCTATTCCAGTGGTTTCTGCTTCTATTGTATCATCCTTCCTCATATGCTGCTGCTCTGTAGCTAGGTGGGTACAGACACTAGCAGTGTGACCTTGAACAAGTCACTTAATAACTTCTCTATGCCTCATTTTCCTCATCTATAAAATGCAAATGATAATAACTCCTATCTTTTGCTGGATTGTTGTATACGTCAAAGGAGATAACATGTAAAGCACTTTTCAAACCTTAAAGCTCTACATAAATACTAGATATTATTATTAATTAGTATTACTACTCCTTTAAATTTTTTGATCAGTACATATCTTGATCATTTTTTTAAAAAAATTTATACCCCATTAAAATAAGGACATTTTGCCTCCAGTTTTGATCTTCTTCCAGAGTTATCTTTGAGGCATTGTATTTATCATATATTGATGAGCCAATTCAACTCTACATTTTCCTCCTTTCTTCATTTCACCGATTGTATCTGGCCAAGCCTCCTCTTTGGATCCCTCCTACCATTCACACATGTGCTGCTGAACGAAGATGGAGACTATCATGCAACCGTTCTGATTGGTTCCACTATAAACTGATGTTACACAACATAAAGTGGGCCCTCACTGCTGCTCGGCAATCCTACTAGACCTCCATTATTAATTCACTATCTCACTCTCCACAAAGGCTCTTCTAAACATTTTTCTTTTTCCTCAGACCTCCCATACCTCTCTCTCCTCTCACTCTCAGAGAAATTTCTCATATTTTACAGAAAAAGAACTGATTCCATTCCCATCAGCTCCCCCTTTTCTCCTCTTCCCCATCTCTTATCACTCACATGCCTTCTGCTGTCATCTCTTCCTCCATGAACCCTGTCTCACAGGATGAGGTTTCTTTATGCTTTACCAATGCTAACCTGTCTGCCTACTCAAGTGACCCCATTTCATCCTGTCTCCTTCAGAAGATTGTTCCCTCAATTATTCACACTCATCACTTATTTTCAATTCTCTTCCTGGCTACTGGATCATCCCTCTCTGTCTACAAACATGCCTATGTCTCCCCTATCTTGAAAAAACCCTTATTTCCATTGCTAATAACTGTTGTCCTAAATCTTTCTTGCCCTTTCTGGCCAAACTCCTTGAAAAGACCATCTGCAATATGTGATTCCCCTTTCTTTCCTCTCATTCTCTTCTTAACTCTGTACAATCTGGCGTCCAGCTTTGTCATATCACCAAAACTGCTCTCTTCAAAGTTATCAGTGATCCCTTTATTGCCACATCGATGGTCTTTTCTCATCCTCATTCTCTTCTACTCTCTCTGTTGATCACCTCATCTCTGTAAAACTTTGTCCTGTTTTGGTTTTGGGGGTATGATTTTTGCTTAGTTCTCCTTCTACCTAGCTGACCACTCCTTCTCTGTCTCCTTTGCTGGAATCTCATCCAGATCATGCCCTTTAGCTATCAGTCTCCCACAGGGCTCTCTCCTGAGCCCTCTTCTCTGCTCCCTTTGTACTACTTCACTTGGTGATTTTATCAGCTAACATGGATTTAATTACCATCCATATGCTGATGATTTTCAAATCTACCTGTCCTGCCCCAACTTCTCTGACCTCCAATCTGTCTTTCAGACAACTTGAACTCTTAAGCTTAATATGTCCAAAACAGAACTCATTCATTTTCTTTCTCCCTAACCCTTCTCCTGCCTTCCCTATATCTGCAACACTATCCATCCTGCCGGTACCTCAGGCTTGAAACCGCAGTATCATCCCCTGCTCCTCACTGTTGCTCATATCCTGTCCCCCATCTATCCTATTTCCCATACTCAATCTGTTGCCAAGGCTTGCCTTTCACCTTTTCAACATCTGTTGAATATGCTTCCTTTTCTCCTTTGACATTGTCACCACTCTGGTGTAGGGCTCTCATCACCTCCCACCTGGACTATTGTAATGACATGCTGGTGGGTCTGCCTGTCTCAAGTCTCTCCCCACTCCAGGCCATCCTCCATTCAGCCACTAAAGCACTAAAGGACAGGTCCAACCACATCCTTCCCATATCCAAGAAATGCTAGTGGCTCCCTATCACATCTGGGATCCAACACAAAGTGTTCTGTTGAGCCTTCAAAGCCCTTCATAACTTAGCCCCTTCCTACCTTCTAGACTTCTGCCTTACTCCCCAAAACATTCCCATTGACCCAGTGACACTGGCCTCTTCAGTCTTCCATGTCCTGACTTTGGGCATTTTGTTTGGCTGTCGCCCCATGCCTAGAACATTCCTTGTTCTCTTCCCAGACAGCAGACCTCCCTGGATTCCTTAAAGTCCCAACTAAAATCTAACCTTCTATCAGAAGCCTTCCCCAGCCCCTCTTAATTCTAGTTCCTTCCCCCAGTTAATTATGGCCTATTTATCCATTCCATAGTTTGTTTGCCTATGTTTGCTTGTTTTCTCCTCCATTAGATTATAAGCTCCCTGAGGGCAAAGACTGTCTTTTGCCTCTTTTTGTATCTCTGGCACTTAGCATATTGCCTGGCATATAGTAGGTGCTTAATAAATATTGATTAATTGAATAATTGATTATAAGATTTTGTATATGAAATTTCTGGATATAAGTGTTTTGTCAAAGAAACTCTTTAAGACTACTTTCACTAGACATCTCTGTCCTAGGTGGAAGGAAGGAGGGCTTACTCCAAAATATTAGTAGTCATTATCGAATACTCATGTGTGGTATGAAATTAGAATGTAGAAATTAGAATGCAAGACAGTAGCCAGGCAGACCAGAGCAGCCTCTGGATACCTACTGCTTTAATACATTGTTTGCTTCACTGCCATTTTGATTTTATGCTTTCCTTTAGGCTGTTCCCTATGCCCAGCAGGCCCATTCCTGCCTTCTTTGCCTGTTAGATTCAAACAAGTAGTAATTCTTTTAAAGTGTCCATTCAGGAAAACCATTTGTGCTAGAAAAAGTAGATCATATTTATTCCAGCACCCCTGAGAAATTGGCTCTACCAACTATGTCTACTTGGGCCAAGCCAGGTGGCCATAAGTATCTATACAATAAGGAGGTTGGATTAAGCTCTCTTCTAGCTCTAAAATATTTATTCTGTGCCTGATGTCACTTTGTACTTAGTTTCCCATCTTTGGAGTATTATAAAGATGACAGGGTAGCCCACAATCTTTGTTGTTTATAAGAAGATTTTAAGAGAACGAGAGCCAGGTCCCCAGCACATTAGATGAATTCTCTGTGATGGACTAACGGGGTATAGGGATGACGAGTCCCTGTAGGTATGATTCAAGTTGCAGTTTGCAACATTATGAGACCATAGACCCCTATATTGGAGACTCATACAATGCCCAAGAGCTTATATAGTTCCTGGAGAATGTGAAATTCATGATTTAATTAGGCTTCTCTGCTTTTTTTAGGACAAGGTAGATCAGACTTCTACTCACGGTCAGAGCGAACTAGTGGAACCTGGATTCCAAGAACAACCTGCCCGAGTCGCCTTAAATCACCAAGGTAAGACTTAGTGAAAAGTGAGCCATGGGAAATGGATATAATAGTGCTGGCAGGGTTGTGTTTCTATCTGTAACCTCAGGAAAAAAAACCAGCCCAGTTAATAGCGTTTCTTCTCAAAATTAAAATGGCTGTTTTAAGCAGTAATAAGAAAATTAAAAGTATTGCCTTTTGTCTAGCAAATGCTCCAAAGAAGAGATGTTCTGATGAGTAAGTCTGAATCTTGGCATATATTTTAGTCAGCCGCTGGCTTAGAACAGAAGTGCAGAAGGTGTAGCAAGAGTCCATTTTGAAATCTAAATTGTAAGTGTGTTGTGGGCAGGTAGCCTGTATTCCAAACTCTTGCCTTACAAACGATATCGATGCACAAACCACTGTGTTCACTCCTTACCTTCCCACTCACCTCCTGCCAGTGGAATCCCTGCTGATGAAATTTCTTAAGGGTACAGTATTTCATGCCTGGAAGTGACCTTAAAGATCATCTAAGCCAAACCAATTTTTTTCAGATGAAGAAATTGGGGCCCTGAAGGCTAAGTGCCTAGTGTAATAACAGACTCCTAACAAACATCCTACCTCTACTTGATCTCCTCACTAAGTTATCTTTTAGAGAGCTACAAGGTTTACCTTCTTCGTGTATAGATTTGGGCTTGGCACGCTCTTGTTCAAAACTCTTCAGTGATTCCTTAGTGCTTATCAAGGTCAGGATTCCTTTAGTTGACATTCACAGGGTTCCGTAAGCTAGTGCTCCCCTCCTTTCCAGGTTTAGCTTAGGTGACTCCTTAGTCACAAACTCCATGCTACAGTCAAACTCGGCTACCTTCTGCGTTGTTTCTTTCATTGCCATTGCTACTTTTATGTTTTTTATTTATGCTGTTCCCCTATGCCTGGCATACCCACCCCCTGCCTTCGCTACCTGTTGCATATGAACTAATGCGGCCTTTAAAATCCACCTTGAATATTACCTCTCCTGGCTCTCAATTTAGTGTTTCTTTATCTCATGGATTAAATAGTATTTTAATGGCTAGCCTGGGAGCCTAAACACCATTTAAAACACTTTTATGGAAGAGAAGACTTAACACATCTATATGATGAATCCTTTCTGAAAAAAAAAAGAATTGGCATGTACTAGACATGGTTATAATAATGACTAGTTTGATGATAATGGCTATTACCACCACAACGACCACCACCAATTATTATCATATTATTGTTTTTATTATAGCAAACTCTTATATAGTGCTCGTAGATTTATACTGTACTTTCTACATGTTATCTCATTTGATCCAAATAATATGGCAGAGAATGAAATTGAGTACCTTTTAACAGATGCGAAAAGCTAGTTACCAATTTGGGAGTTATCTTTGACTTGGCTATCTGGGCACAGTTAGACGGTCAGCTTGTCTCAGAACAGAACTTATGATAAATAAGAAGAAAGAATAGTCACGAGAAAAGATGTGGTGCAATTGAGATGACTTACTCTGAATTATTTAAATAAACTATTGAAAAATTAAAAGTGGGAAATATCCCCCAAAAATTGACATTGATTATAATAATTTCAACCAGAAGTAAAGCCAAAGCAAATTAGTTGCTACAATAAGCAAACCAAAAGAACCCAGAAAGTGCCTTAGTCAGCAAACATTTGAGTTATTTGCCAAATGGAAAGAGATGTCAGCCAAAGGCAATACTGGGTTAGAACATAAACTTGTCTGTAAACTCTTAAGAAGGTTGATGGATGATTGTGAGCAGTATCGTCTCATAAAGCGGAGAAAAGCAGTGGAGAGTAAAACCAGTTTAAAGAAAGTTTGGCAAGATATTCAGCTTTGCGGAGTCATTTTTAAAGGCATTCAAGTATGAAAATGAGGAGTACTGCAAACAGAATAAAAATGGTAAATATTTGCAAAAAAAAAATCATTTAAACAAACTGTTTTCTTCTTCGAGGACAATGGAACCACCATGCTTAGACCCTAGGATCACAGGGGCTTGTAGAGGGCAGAGAAATGGTACCAAAGGAAAAAAAAACACACCAAAAAAACAAAAACAGAACAAGCAGCCAGACTGGATCAATTTACATAGAATAGGAGCTCTATCCTAGAGACAAATACAATTACAAAGGCATTGAAGGACTGATATATAAGGAAATCTGAGGAAGAAGATATCAAATTAATGTAAAAAATATTGAACCTTATTAATACGAAAAAAGTAATAAAAAGAACATTATTAACTCCCATCCTATATACCCACTCTTCTTCTATACGAAATCTTTAGGGAGGTCATTTATATATGAATTAAATGCACCCTGGATGATAGTATTAGTAGGGAATAAGCAGGCTTTCTTTCACAAATGATATATAACTCCATAGCACATCTCACAATTGACTGAAGGTCCCTTAAGATTACTTTACATTGATTACAAAAAAAACCATTTGTTTTGGTAGAACAGAACATTGCCTTATAGGCTGTATTACAACAAGGCATATATCAGAATCAAGAAATGTATTAACAAAACTAAGCCCTATTCGGTGACTCTCCCAGTTTTAGGTGAGGCCTAAAATAGGGTGATATATGCTTGCCAAAAGCATTTCTCGTTGTGGTAGAGATCTAACACAGAGTCCAGGTCAAGGACGGAACCTTTGTGAATTGTGAGATTGTCCAGATGCTTCTGTTTGTTGGTGACATTGTGTTGATTGAATCAAGCACCAAGACACCGTAGAGCTTCCTGGAAGATTTGTAATCCCCCCAGAGGATTTTAGACTGTCTATTAATACAGATGGACTAAATAGAAAATCTATTGACTACATTTCTACTTGCACCTGAATGGATACCCAATAGGACTTGTCTAATATGTATCTGGGACAGATGGCCAGTGGGCTGGGGACCCAGAGTGGAAATGAAGTAACGGAGAGAATGAAAGCACTTCTGCCGGTCCTGACCTTCCCATAAAAGCAAAGGCCCAGCTTTTCAATAGAAACTTTTCACTAGTGTTGTATGATTATGAGAACTGGAACACCACAGTCTCCTCTAAAGATCTAAAACTAAATATCACATTGAGGCAAAGGAAAGGTACAGGGTGAGTGTGAACAGGCTACAACCAGTGAAGAACCCTTAAAGAGAAAGAGGAGTAAAGGCTCTCATCAAAGAGTGGTACAACAGGAACAGAAGGTGGGCTGTGGTGAGAGCAATAGATGGCAGATGGATGGCCAGAGCGCTACCTTGGTACAAGCAAGGAAGGCCTCCAGAATCTTGGGTGAAACCTCTCTGTACTGAATTTTCAGGATGATGCACACAAGAATGGCATAGAATAGGAAGACGTGGATGGGTTTTGGGCTGCACTGTTGGAGGAAACTTCTGAATGGATGAAATCACAGATTCATTTGCATATTTGAGTATTTCTCTAGGGAAATGTATTCTGAGTTCCAGATAAACTTTTTGAGATACCTATTAGATTTCTTTATATACCTCATAATACCCAGTAAAATGTACGTAGGGTATTCCAAAATATTTGCTAATCTGCATGAACTAATTCATAAGAGAATCAGGGAAAAGAAACAATGTTGATGGTAATTGAAATGTGCTATTTGCAATGGCTTTTTGCAATGGCAGCTTCTAACAATAGAGATCAATTTATTAGTCATTCATGGATTTAACAAGCATTGTGTAACTATGATGTTTGAGGTGGCACACTGTGTTAGTTTCTGGGGATATAAATACAAAAAAAAATCAAATTCCCCTGTATTCAAATAATTTGTATTTTAGTAGGGACACAACACATAAAAAAGGTAGCACATTCAATTTAAGGAGAGAAAGCACATTACCAGCTATGGAGGGATCAGGAAGTCTTAGATATATGGTAGGTGTCACCTGATACAAGTCCAGTACTGTTTGGACCATGCCATATTCTCAACATGAGAAAAGCTGTGGGTAATTTAAGAGGTCAAATGGGAATATATTTCCAAAATAGAAATGTGGATTAGGTTTTCATGATGTCAGGTCTAGCCAATAGAGTATAGTCTGAGAGTTTATGTGGAATTTTCACAATGAAAATAATTCCATTCAGTACATTTAGCATGAAACCATAGGGAAGCTGACCTTCAAATGAGAGGATACAAATTCATGCAAAATTAGAAATAGTAGTACAAATTTTAGGGACTTTATGGTCAAAATTCAGACCTTTTTTTTGTTGTTCAAAGGGCAAGAATATCCTCTCTCTTTAAGTGCACCTTAATGGATGTTCTATGACCTTTTTCATGAATTTTTACTTTTTGTCCCTCATACTTACTGGTCGAGACCCTTCATATCTCTGTATTCTTAGAAACTGTAAGACTATTATGTTTTATAGCAGGTACAGTTCTGCATTGGTAAAGGGATTTTCCTCATCTAGGGCTTTCCCGTACCAAGAAGGTCACAGGTCCAATCCCTAGCTACCAAATAAGGATCTAAGACATAAGGAAAAGTAAAACTGGGAAGTAACTGTTAACTCTCTCTCAGTTGTTAGCATACTAGGAGAATAGCAGACGTTTGCATAATCGCAAATGGCCAATGACCCAGAAATCATTTTTATTTGATTTTGACACATGACCTTGTTCTTATATGTGAATATTGATACCCATATGTGCTACTGAGTTTTCACTTCATACCCAGCAAACTGGAAAAGCAAACAAAAGAAAGGAATAATCAATTTTGGAGAGGTTTTAGAAAGCCAGGCATAGTAAAGTATTATTAGTGAAGTTGTGAATTGTTGCAACTGTCCCCAGGGAAGCCTGTTAAATTAACACCCAGGATAGGGAAAATGAGGTTAAGAGATTGGTGAAATTCTCCAGCAAGGCACAAAATCTTACTTTGTTTCTTCCCAAGTCAGACTGAACTCTGCTAATGAAAGAATATCCAGTTTCCTCTTGTCTGCAGATGCCATTAATTCAGCCTGCAGGTTTGTTTTGTTTTTGAACCCTGTCTCTCTTGGGTGGTGGCTGACAGGCAGGTGTGTCTTCTAAGTCTCTCAGGGAGGGGAGATCATTTGACCAAGATGCGGCTTGGTTAGTGACTCTCCTAATTTCTGAGTCATGAAAGGGCACGTTGTGAAAGCCGTTGGGTTCACTGACCCATGTGACCAGTGGCTAGCTGGCCATTTCTTTGCAACGCACCTGTTATTTAGAATGAAAGATTAACTGTGACTTTCCTTGACCTGTTACCTTCTCTCTGGCAAAGAGGATTTATTGCTTTCACTTGATTAACTTGTTCCTAAAGTAAGCAGCTTATTCTTGTTTGACAGTTCCTAAAAAAAAGCTTTATCCTATTTTTGAGCATTATTTTGAATGAAGAGAAGAAGAATTTCTCTTGGAAACAAGGGAGTTTCGGGTGTTGTGGTTTGCTCCTCTCTTCACCATCATTGGAGACTCTATAAGTTGATATGTCAGTGGGTATGGACTTAATGTTGATACATTGGTGTGGAATCTTGCCTCACTCTGAGACAGGCATTTTTTTTCCTTATTACAGTATTGTTTCCTTACATAAAAGTCTAGTTTTCTTCAGCAGTTTTGCCCACCTGGGATTTTGCTGAGAATTAAGATGCTAAAGAAGCCCTTGAGAGGTTAGGATAGCTTAGCATGATGCAAAAAGAAGGATCCCCGACTTGAAAGACCTGGGTTTTGATCCTGACTTAGCCGCTTCCTATTTGTGTGACATAGGCGCAAATCACTTAACCTCTTTGGTCTTCAGAATACTCACTGGTATAGTTGAGGGAGGTGATGGAATGATCTCTAGGGTCTCTAAATCTGTGATCTTAAGTCCTTGAGGCTCCCAGGTCTTCCTTCCTCAGAGACCGTACACACTTGTTTTCTACACTGTTCTAACCAGCTCAGGTTATGTGGGACTGAACTTATGTTAGATTTAGAAGCAGGAAATTAGAAACAGGCAGGAAGGTGGCACAGTGGATAGAGCGTCAGCCCTGGAGTCAAGGAGGACCTGAGTTTAAAGACAGCCTCAGACACTTGCTAGCTGTGTGACCCTGGGCAAGTCACTTAACCCTGTTTTCCTGAGTTCCTCATCTGTAAAATAAGCTGGGGAAGGAAATGGCAAGCCACTCAAGTATTTTTGCCCAGAAAACCCCAAATAGGTCAGGAGGAGTTGAACGTGAATAGTTGACTAAACAACAACAATAAATTAGAAATGTATATGGGTTTGCTACAGGTGGACTGAGCGACAACAGTGATAATTGACAATTGTCAGAAGAAGAAAACACAGGAAATTTACCAAAAAACAGATTTTAATAAAAGCTTTCAAAAAACTCAATATTCTTAGGTCATTTAGTGTAAAGGAAAATAGCCCTCTATTACTCAACCGCTCCAAAGGCAATGGAACCTAAAACATTTCTTGAGATAAGATTCTTCCATTTACTACTAGTGTGACTTGGCAAGTTATTTGTTTTCTGGACTACATCTGTAAAATGAAGGGATTGTACTTGATATCTGTCCTTTGTAGGTCTATATTATGTGACCTATGTTTATAAAGATAACTGAGTTATAATACCACTGTGTATCTTAAGAAATTTAAGGAGTGTGTACTGCATTTTATAGGCATCTCCATCCAACTAGCTTATTTTTGTTTTTTAAAAAACAAAACAAAACTAGAATCTAGGGGAGTGAACTGTGAGCTGATCCAAGATGACTCTTTCCCGTAATGATTCCAGGTAGTTTAGCTTTAATAAATTTATCCACTGGACATATGATGTTGTGCCATCCAAAAGAGATATCAGAGTATAACTAATGTCAATTCTGTATCTGCAATGGATAGATGACCTAAATATTAAATAATGAATAATTTAAAAGTGGCTATAAGGGATAAATTCTTAATCACAACGGGTAAAAGCTATCATAAAAGATAAAATGGAAAATGTGATTATGTAAAATTGAAAAGCTTTTGTATAAACAAAATCAAGACACCTAAAAGCCCTTTACCAGTAGGGAAGTGGTAAAAAGGTATGAACAAGCAGTTCTGAAAAGAACTAGACTATCAACAAAGAATATTCAAGGTAACTAATAGAGAAATGGACAACAAAATAACCCTGGGCTTTCAGGTCACAACCAGTTAATTGGTGGTTGTTAAAAAAAAAGCAACCTAGAATTGTAAATTTTGAATGAGTTATGGAAAGATGGTCACACTGATGCATTGTTGTTGAAGCTGCGAATTGATCCTACTATTCTTGGTAACTTTGGAATTATGTGAAGAAAGTGGTTAAAATGTCCATGTCATTTGACTCATATATTCCATTGCTAGGCATATATTTTAAGGAGTTCTTAAAAAGAAAGACCCCATATTCACCAAAGGCAAGAAAGAAAATAGTTCTCTTTGTACTTGGCACATGTGGACCATACATGGAGTATTATGCCTATTTCTGAGTCCTACATTTTAAGAGGGTCACTGAGGGAAATCTGAATTTTGAGGAAGGTCACTTGGTGCTTGGATACTTTTACAGCAAATTGGGGGCTTTTGGGAAGTTTTCCTTTATTACAACTTATATCCTATTTAAGCGACAGTTTGTCCCTTTAAAAAATTTCTCCTTTGATTTTGAATTTTTAAAAGACTAAAAAAATGAGCATATCCATATACAGTGGGAAAAGGAGAGGATTGTACATGATGCTGTGATTCTCTAGCATGTAGAGCTTGCTATTCAAGTGTATATTAAATTCACCATAAGTTGTTTTTCCTAAAAATCAAATAATTGGTTTCTCTTTTCTCTTTGAATTTCTCAACATTTTGTACTTTTTGCTCTGTAAATTTAGAAGCCTCTTTAGTTATGTGAATATAAACACACTTCTATCCCATGTAGCATTTGGATTGAAAATCTCGTTAGAATGAGAATTTGAATTTAATGAATATAAGAGGGCAACATAAGCCTTGGAAGAGAGAAACATTCAGCTAAACAACCATAATTTTTGTTATTGGTTAATCTCTTAGTCACTAGGCTTCCTGGTTCCCCCACTCTTGAAGTGACTGAGTTCTACTGATACCCAACACATATAACTGTAAAAATGTTTTATCCAGCCTTTTCTGTTACTTAGCAGGTGCTCTGTTCAGTTTCTATTTTGCCTTTCACACTTTGTACTTTATTACAAAATATTTTACTTCTCCATCTTCAGTATCTCGCAGCTGTGTAAATATAGCTGACACGACCCTACTGTTGATTACGTCACCTATCTGCCTTGCCTATAAAAACTTTATGAATAGTAGGCTTATATTCTAGTTATGAAAATTATCTTGAAGATTTTTCTGTCTTTCGGTCTCAAATTTCTTTGACCAACCTGGTAGTTGATTTTTTCTATTTATTCCCCATGTTTTTTTTGTAGAAACATCATTTTAAAAATAGAATTTAATTTCATATGTAACAGATTCTTTGTTTCTTACTGGCTTTGGAATAGAGACTAGCTTATTGGAGTTCTTCATAGCGCAGCTTTACTGTCTCTTTTACCAAATGTAAATACTTCTTATGAACCCCAATGGATTATTATTATTGACCCCAGGAAATTGACTGCATTCACTTATATGTAATCACCCGATCTAAACACTTGGCTTCTTTCACAGAAGCCTTTCTACCCTCTCATGTCTTAGCAGTCCATAATAGTCATTGCAACTATTTCTTGGGGTTTGCTTATATCCTTCGCATGATAAGAATCTCAAAAGTTCATCTGTATTGATTTAGTGTGGAATTTCTATGTGCAAAAATGTCTATAATGCAATATGCCCCCCTATAGATGGTCATAGTGCAGAACAAGACTATAAGCCTAAATGGGATAATGACTAACTATATTAAGAGCAGGAATGTGACAAAACTAAAAATTTGAGAGGTCATCACTAAAAGTGGAAAAGAAAAGTCATTTACAAAATAGAAGTGGGAAATAATTTTTTTTCGGGAGCCATTGTGCATATTTCCAGAAATTAGAGCCGTATTGGGGTTTTTGCCCCCTGATACATTTCAGCACCTCTGAACTACGCTGTCATGCGCCAGGTTTGGAAGGTCTTAGGAAGGTGATGAACTGCACTGCTGATATTTTGCCACTGTATTCCTTTGTGGGATAAGGCCTGGGAGGGAAACCAAAGTGTTAACCTCACACCTGCCTTTCCTTATGGGACTATCTATCTTCGTGACCCACTTGTGGACACTCTTCTTCCTCTTAAAATTGATCCATCAATCCACATTTATTAAGACCTGCTATGTCAGGCACTGTGTTAAGCTGGGGATGCAAAAAAGAGGCCTGCCCTCGTGTATTATCCAGAAGAGAATATGATTCCAGCAATGGCCAGAGCATGCAGAATAACAGTTATCTCTTGTTTGGACAGTTTGCATTTATTAAGGCAGCCTAAAATGAATTCCTTTGACTTTTGGGGGACAGATAAATCACACCACTTGAAGTTAACCATGAATCCAAATTTTTTTTTTCCACAAGGGTTGCTTTTAAGGCTTAGTTCCCTTATTATGTATCCATACATTGAAACAAACAAACCAAAAAACCCAAATTGACTTAATTAAATTTAAGTCTTTTAAAACTTGGCCTATTCTTCCAACCAGTCAGAGTCTTCTCATATGCTGACTTTGCTATGCAACATATTAGTTACCCTTCCCAGTTTTGTGTTATGAAGACTTGTCAGGCTTGCTGTGTTTTCATAAACTTAAGTTTGTAAAAATGAGGAACAGAACTTGTCTTAAAATCAAGAACCTTGTTGTATGTCGCTAGAGACCTCTCTAAATTCCATTATTTTAGGCAGTCTCAAGAGAGTTATTTCTTCTGATTCACCTAACTGTACTATTATTCCGACATTTTATGGCCAGAAGGTCTCAGTTTTCAAGTTAAAAAGGACCTTGAGGTCATCTTGTTCAATCTTCTCATTTTATAGATGAAGAAACTGGAGTCTAGAGAGTTGAAGTAATTTAGTGAAGAGCCAGTGTTCTTTCCATGATGTCATGCTGCCTCTCCATGGGCAATTTTAATTAAGGATACAACAAATTGTGTCTCTATGTCTTTGTAGATGGAGGCAAGGTAGCCTGTTGGATAGAGGACTGGCCTCAGAATCATGAAGGACTAACTGATTTTAGATCTTTCTTCTGAGGTTGCATGACCCTAGGCAAGTCTTTTAACTTCTCATTACCCCCAGGCAACAAGTAGGTTCTCTGATTTCTGAGGCGGGGCTCTTTCCAAGTACCATATTATCTTATTAACTAGCCTGGCTGAAGAATGAATTTCATTGTTTAAGTGGATTTTCTAGATGACTGAGGTTATTAATTAATTCAGGGAAAGTACATCTGTGCCTATCACATGACATAGAGATTTACCTCCTGAAGTCAATGTTACACCCTGGTTGATCTCTCAGTTTTAAAATATAGCAGTTTCCCAGCCACAAATCTTTAATCTGTTTGGTTAGCCGATCATCAACAGCAGCTCCAACAAGTTGTTTTTTTATTTTTAATTTAAAATTAACTTTGATCTTTTAAGCAGAATAAACTTAATCAGGAAAATGAAACATCTCTCCTAAACTTCATGCAGCTTTAGAAGCCTAAGAAAAAATGATGTTTTTTTGTTTGGTTGGTTTGTACCTGTGATTTAATAGGTATAGGTAACTCTAGGTATGGATATTCACTCTGGAAACTCATTCCCTTTATGAAAACTCCCTGAACTGAGGTAGACAGGGTAATTTATCTGTGACTTAGAAGCTTAGAGACACTTGCCTGGGGGCATTGAGAGGTTAATTGAGTAAGCCCTGCTTTTTGCTAACTTCAAGGCCAGCCCTTTGTCCACTATTACCATACTGCCGGTGTTATTTGGTCATGTCTGACTCCGTGTGACCACATTTGGGGTTTTCTTGGCAAAGATATGGGAGTAATTTGCCATTTCTTTCTCCAGCTCATTTTACAGATGAGAAACTGAGGCAAGCAGAGCTAAGAAACTTGCCCAGGATGAAGCTATAGTATAGCCACACCCTAGTAAAACCGTCTAGGTAGATGGGCTAAACCAGGTTGAGGGTAATGGCCGGGTCTCAACTCCCTTGGTGAGTTAGGGAGATGTCTACTCCACAAGTATGTAAAGACTTCCCCCCAGTGGAACAGGGGCATGAGAACAATTTATTCCAAAAGCTGTGAAGGTAGCTGAAGCAGGTTCTGTGAAGCACTGGAGTTTGGTCAGACTTCAAAGACACCAAGGTCACCTGCTGCATCTCAGGCCATCACCAGTCGTCTTGATTTTTGTTTTGCTACTGGACTTCAGTGAATCTGGAAGAGAGAGTGAGGCCGATGACTTTGTGCAACTCTGCCTCACTTAAATCCAATTCACGTGAGTCTAGGCATCATTCTGTAATGTCATTGGTCCTCTTTGAAAATGAAGGATGAACACCAACAGCTGGCAGTGTTGGTCATTTAAAAATCAAAATCTTAGAAACACTAATTTGAAACTGTCAGATTTCATTTCGTTAAATATCCAAATGGGATAAGTTTTAACAAAGACAAATACCAACCAGTGCTTAATTAACACAGAAGACTGATAACATTAGAGCTGAAATATCAATTCAAGCCCCTCACTTTATGGAGGAAGGTACTGAGTTTTAAGGTAGAGAACTGGTGTGTCCATAGGTCAGAACTGGGATGAGAATGCAAAGAACGCTGAATTTGGAGTCAGAGGACCTGGGTTTAGATCCTAGCTGTTGCTTTTATTCCCTAGGGCAAGTCATCATCTCTGTCTAGGACATAGTTTTATAAATTTTGGGGCTAGACTGCATGGTCTAATTCTCTGAGTGACTTCTGGTCTGCCCACGACATACCCCTAATAGATTCTCTTCTTGCTATAATAATCACTTATTACATGAGAGACTACCTTTGGAAATCTTAGCAGCAGAATTGACACCAGTTAGAGCCTGAATCTATTTTCCTTCTAAGGAAGGATAGCAGTAGCTTTAATAGATGGAAGGCATCAATCTAAAAAGCAGTAATTTTCAGCTCCAAACTGATCAGACACCAGCACCTCTGACCTTACTAGATAAGATCAGAACCTCCCACCCCCAGGTTTTGTAATTATTGGTCAGTCAGAGAAAGAGCATTCCCAATTGGATGGAATGAAACAGCTTGAATCGAGGAAAACATGGATGGATAGGATGGTTCATCTGTTGAGTAAGAGTTAGAGTAGTGTCCACTGTTCATTACATCCAGAAGTGTTTGGAGAAATGGAATATTGACATCTCACTCACTCAGTATCTTGTTATTCTGATATTCTGGATGTGATCGCGCCTCCCTATACTTAGGATTTTGTGTAGTTCTTCCTTCCTATTCTAAAGAACAACAGCATTGCAGATCCCATCAGAACAGAGAGGAAACATGACTTTGTGATGGAGTCTGTAGCCCTGTGTAAGACTTAGCTTCATTGTGGTAAAATGAATTAGAGTCTGCTGCTAAGTCAGAAGGTTCCAAGGGGATATCTCTAGATGGGACCAGCCTATCGGGAGGACCAGGACTGTGTACTCTGTTGTGAAAAAAAACTTTTTTTAAAAAAAAATCTGATTCTCTGGGTCATTTTAAACATTTTTTTCTTGCTCACATGAAATCTCTATCTAGTGGGATTAAAATTTGAGAGGGGGGAGATGACTTTCATCCTAGTTTATATATAAATTATAATTAAATTGTGACTTGCTGGTAGAGCCTGTCCTACTGCCCTACTGCCATTTTTGTTAAAAGATGTCCTCATGGATGAGGTTAAGCAAAGATCAAACACTGGTGCTTTACACAGTTCCTAGAATGCAGTAAGTGCTTAATGAATGCTCTCTTGAGCAGTGATAGTAAATGAATTACATGGCGTTTGTTCCTTCTCTTCCACTATGTGACTTTTCTCTGTCATCTTTCACTGAATGGCTCTACCCATTGAATGGATACTACTGAATGGCCCTGTTTTTCTTTCCTTTAGCCTTGTGATATAGAGGCATCATTAAACCCAATTATCCCATGGAAATATGCATATAGTCTGCAATTGCACTTGTCATGTATAATTGCATCCATGCCTCATAAGACTTAATCAACATTTGTTGAATTGAATTGTACTTTATCAGACTGTCTCTGGCCAGGTTGGCATACAACCCACCAAAGAAAGCTTTATGGACCTTAATGGTTATGATTTAAAAAATCCAATCCAACAAACCAAACAGTATTTATTAAGTACCTTATTTGTGGAAGGCACCGAGGATGCAAAAATTAAAGGGAAAAAGCAAATAGATTTCTTCCCTTTCTAACGCAAGCTTATAACGTAAAATGCTATTTCTGTGGACTCCGTATTTAGGTAAATTATTTAATACTTTTGAAATCCTATTTCCCAAAGTATTTTTGAGCCCCTTGTGGGGCACGGGCTTAATATTTTGGTAGATGAAAGGTGTTGGATGGGAGAAAGACTCTTGGTGCTTTTCAATAAAAATATAACTTTAGATACTTGGAAGCTGGAGTGAAATGAAAGGTGAATGGAAAAGGATCATAGAATCCTCTGATATCAGTTATTTTCTTGGAAATCAATTTTCTATGCACTATGCAGATGATTAATCATAGCAGATAGGAGATGCTTCCTCACTCTTTAATAACAAGGGATCATATGACTTTCTTTACCAATTCTTCAAATCAATTCAATTCAACATCCATTTATTAAGGACCTACTATGTGCAAACCGCTAGCCACTGGGGATGCAAAGACAAAAATCAGAAAAATTTTAACGTCAAAGAGGTTACAATCTACCTGCTCTGTGTCACCATTTTTAGGTGGGGATAAGGAATTGAATGCACCAAGGTAAAAAGCAGTAATTTTCAGCTCCAGACAGATCAGACACCTGCACGTCTGACCTTACTAGATTTTGTCTTTAGCACTAATGGATTCTCTCCTTAGTCAACAAATCTGTCAGCTAACATTTATTAAGTACCTACTATGTGCCAGGCATACAAAGAAAGGAAACAGTCCATGCTCTCAAGGAGCTCATGGTCCTAATGGGTGAGAAAACATGCCAGAAACTATGTACAACCAAACTATAACCTATGTACAACCAGACTTTAAACCCAATTACAGGGTTTAATGGACAGGATGAGTTGGAGATAATGAGAAGGGAGAAGGCGTTAACATTAAGGGGAATTGGGAAAGGCTTCTTGGAGCAGGTGGGACTTGAGCTGGGACTTGTAGGGAGCCGGGAGGTAGAGATGAGGAAGGAGAGAGTTCTAGGCCTGGGAAACAGTTAATACAACATCAAGAAGGAATAGGCCAATCCCCGCCTCCCCCCTGCTGAGGTGGGGGGGAAGGAGGAAGGGGGGGGCAGGCAAGAGATGCAGAAAGCCAGAGGCTTTGGAGGAAACCCAAAGTAAGGGAACTTACTCCATGATCATTTCCAAGGTCTAATAATAAATAGTCTTTACCCAAGTGAATCTTTAACTAAAATAAATATTTTACATGTAATAAAGTTAACATTTTTACCTAATCTGTTTATTCCTGCTCATTCTTCCTCCCTTCTAGCAACCTAACAAAGCTTTTACTGTACTTGCCATGGGGCCTGGCTGGTGGACAAACCTATACTTTATGGCTCTAGATGACAGCGATGGAAAGAAAGCATGATATAAGTCTAGCTATCTTAATGCAATGAATAATAATAGAAAATGGTTTCACGTAATTTTTTTAGGGTTTTGATTTGTATTGATAGCTCAATAATCTAATGTCCTGGCCCTTCATTACATACACACAATTATGTATAAAATTGTGTATATAATTTATATATATGATGGATATTTGATATATATATTTTTATATTCATATATATTTACATATAATGTATATGTTTATACATTATGTCTATATTTATGTTTCGATATGATTTACAAGGTTGACAGCCTATGGCTTGCTAACACCTGACTGATAAATTAGTAAATGACGTGAATGAACCTGTAAAATGGGGATGGGGAGATCTGGATTGCTCCTTGTTGTACCTTGAGTGCCCCTCCCTCACATCGTTTTGTGTGTGTGTGGGGACGGTGCTTGACCTTAAGGGTGAGGCAGAATCAAGAAATCCTAGGACTGGAAAGTGATTTTAAAATTAAATTACTTGAATGCCTTCATTTTGTAGATGAGGAAATTGAGCATCAAAGAGATTAACCGATTTCCTGAAGGCCACAGGAATAATAGTGTCAGAATTCTCCTGACTCTCAGATCTCCTGATTTCCTGATGATTTCCTGATGATCTCTCTCATAAAAACTAAACTGTAAAATTTCTGTTGAAGTATTCACCCATACTCCTTTTTTCCATGTATATGTGTATTATGCAAATCTACTTTCTGTTATGTAAATGGAGATCATTGATATACCTTCTATTTCCAATATATTTTGCAGAAACTAAGCTACGTTATTATTGAATTTACTCCATAGGGAAACACATTCAGAGTTCCAAACATGTGACTACTACTTGTGATATCATCTGTTTGTAAGCTGAATCTTAGTTAGTTTTATGTCTTTCAAAGAAGAAACTCAGGTTTAGGGGAAGGTGAGAGAAATTAATTCAGCAGGCATTTATTAAGTGTTTACTATATGTAAGTCATGCTGCTAAGGGCACTAGAAATAAAAAAAAAACAAAGGGGAAAAAATAGTTCTGCACTCAAGGAACTAGCATTTCTACTGAGACAGGAGTAACATTTACTCAGGAAAAAAATTCCAATGTGATTTGAAGTGGGAGAAAGCACTAGCAACTTAGAGGGATCAGGAAAGGCCTTAGGTATGAGGCTACACCAGAGCAAAGACTTGAAGGAAGTTAAGGTGATGATGATGATGATGATAGAGCAAAGACTTGAAGGAAGTTAAGGTGATGATGATGATGATGATGATGATGATGATGATGATGATGATGATGATGATGGTGGTGGTGGTGGTGGTGGTGGTGGTTAACATTTATATAGCATTTAAAGTTTTCAAAAGGCTTTATATTATCTTATTCCTCACAACAATCCTATGAGATAGATGCTAAGAAGCTGAGGAGGAAGGGCATTACAGGGATGGGGTACAGCCTGAGCAAAAGTGTCAAGGTGGGAGATGAAATGAAAAGTTAAGAAAGCAACAGCAAAGCCAGTTTGACCAAAATGTTGAACATGTGAAAGGGAGAGTGAAGTAAAATTAACTCTGGAAAGGGAGTTTGGAGTTTGGCACTTGGCTCTGAGAGCTTCTAAATATCATGCTAAGGAGTTTGTCATTTACCTTGGAGACAAGAAGACATAAAGATTATTGAGCAGAAGATTTGTGCTTTAGAAAAATTACTTAGGTAGTGTGTGGAGAATGGATTGGAGAGAAGAAAGACTAGAAGAGTGGATGCTAGGGAGGGAGGTTTATTTGAGTAGTCTAGATGAAAGGTTATGGAAGCCTGAACTAGGCTGGTGTTCCTGTAAGTACAAAGAAAAGAGCAGGTCTGAGAGATGTTGTGGGAATATAAGTCATCACACGGAATATAAAAGAGATTTGAAAATAACTTGGAGATGATTCTAAAACTGACTTATAAGGGTTGTTGAGTTCAGGAGTAATTAAAATCTTTGAAAGTCATATCTTGCCTCATTGGAGTAATCCCTCCCCCTGCCCCCCTCTCTCCCTCTCTCTCCCTTTTCCTCTCTCTCTATGTATGTATGTATGTATGTATGTATGTATGTATGTATCTATCTATCTATCTATCTATCTATCTATCTATCTATCTACATATATGCATATATGTAGATAGATAGATATAGATATATATATCAATCTCCTTGTGGGGAAGGGGATATAATATAATGGATAGAATATTAGACTCCATGTCAATAGAATGTTGGCCTCCACCTTAGGAATACCTTGGATTAAATGCTGCCTCAGACACAATAGCTATGTGACATGACCTGAGGCCACCATGCCATTTTGTGTCTTGATTTCCTTATCTGTAAAATAAAGTTTGGGCTCGGTGGTCTCTAAGTTCCATTTTTCAGTTCTGAATCTATGATCCTATAATTACATCCAAGTTCATTAGACATCAAATTAGGTCCCTCTGAATAGTAAGAGTGTGTGATTCTCTAATATCGTGAACATTAAGTTCAGGAATTTTCAAATGATATCCATTTTCTGTACTAGCTTTCAAGTAATGTTTCTTTGCTCCCATCCAAAACATTTTACCAAATTAGGTCTCCTTAGACTTCTGATTTTTCATTTGTTTGGTCCTCTATGAATTCGTTGAGATCTTCTGATTGAAGTCTATGGAAAGTAATCTTAAAAAAATGTAAAGTGCTTTTAAAAAAATGTACCTTCATTTAAAAAATTACCGTAAGAGAAAATTCTTATTCCAAAGAATTGAGCAAAAGTAAAGAAGAAATAAGTATCAGTCTTTGGGGTTTTGTTTATAAAAATGAAAGTATTCAGAATGCTGAATTCAGTTGTTGGAGAAGTCAAAATGGATGGCTTTGGACTGTGGTGGGAAAAGGGGTGTGCAGATAATAAAAGAGTATAATAAAAGAGTAAGAGGGTGGGAAAAGGCTTATGTCTAAGCATGGAGACATCCAGAAGTGGAGATTCAGTGGGTCAGACTTCCAAGTTGTTACTGTGCATCGTGCCTACAAAGAGCCAGTATTTGGGGTGAAAATGGGAGGGATGGGTTCATGTATAGTGTGTGAACAGGTGTCCTCACCTCAGGATATTCAGTTCCTCTAACTAAAAGAATTCTCAGCTAGGTTTTGAGCCGTCTTCGACTAATGAGCCCTGTCTTCCCCCTGAATATGTTCCTGCCCTCTAAACACCCCTCCATGCCTGGATGCCTGCCACCAGCTCTTGGGCTTGGACTCTTAAGGCAGCAAACCTGACTGGGGACTTGTGTGGTAACTTGTACTTTTAGCATTTTTTTTCAGAGAAGGAAGGAAAGGGAAAAGCAGTGAATGATCTAAGTCTTTGGTAGCTCTGCCAAGAAACTTGAAATTCCAGAAAATTCTTCCAATGGAAATTCTTCTTGTCAGTTGTTCACTTGGAAGGATCCCCTTTCTTGAAAAATCTATCTATCAGTACTTTGATTCCTAAGAATTGTTTTCCTCTTGAGTCTGAATTTTAGACCTGGGCAGGGTATTAGAGATAATTTAGTTCAACTCATTTTGCAGAAGAGAAAAAAGTAGCTGTGAGAGAGTCCTCACTTGTAGAGCTGAGGCTAGAAGCCACCTCTTCCATACTCTCCACACCTTGGCCTTACTGTTTTAATGTCCTAGGGCCTCAATTAAGAAGCCCTGCTCTAAGACACCAAACTGTCTTCTCTCTTTTTAAAAATTGACACTTCTGAGGATGTAATGGTGAAATTAGTCAACAAGCATTTATTAAGTGCTTACTGTGTGTTATGTGCTTTGTGGTACAGTGAACTGTAAAAATTTAATCTCTCCCCTCAGGGAGTTCATTATACCCCTTCACTTCATGGATATAGGTTGTCTTTTTCCTTTTTTAGTTTGGCAATTAATATTTTTTCTTTTAATTAGCTAATCATTTAGTTGATTTCTTTCAAAAAGTTCTGCATTTTATCAATGCAATATTTTTATCATTTGTGAATACTATTAAATATAATATTTAATAAAAATATGATATTGTTACGCTTTTGTGTTTGGGATTTTTGGATTTGATACTTTTCTAGGGTTTGGTTTTATTTTTGTTTGTTTTATGCTTGATTTATTGACTGTCTACTTTGTTTCTTTTTGTTGACAAAAGAGTTCAGAGACATAAATTTTCCCCTAAGGACGACTTTGACTATATCCCAAAAGCTTTGGTATTTTGTCTTGTTATTATATTTGATTAAAAAAAATTTGGTAATTTGTTCTTGGACCCATTCATCCTTTGGGATTCTATTATTCAGTCTCTACTTCAGTCTTAATCCTTTCTTCAAATTCCTCTTATGGATTATACTTTTTATTGCATGATTGATGTAGGTTCCACCTAAGAACCATTTTGTTCTGCTACAATGCAAACATACTCCATGCCCATTCAGTGCTATTCTTCATGCAAGGTTACTTCCCTATTTGGAACTCATCTCTCAATTTGTTCTTTCTCCTTTCCACCAGAACACAATGTCCCTTCCTTTCTGAGCTCCTTCTTCCTGTCTCCCTTTGGTCCCCTATTAACTTAAGCTTGATGGAAAACATATTTTTTTTGCCAGAGGTTGTACCTCCTCCACTCCCGCAAATTTTACGTAAATCTTTACCTGAAATGATGTTGAAGACTGTGAAGCTTAAATACCTTTTTAAAATGCTAATAATTGATTTTTTAATTGTTAGAAGCATTATTTTTAGGATGTAAAATAAAATGAAAAATCTCTCTGATGCTTGCTGTCTGTCAGAACATGGGCAAGATACAACCGCTGAGCTTTGTTTTCCTCATTTATAAAATTAGGAGGTTGCACTAGATGGCCTCTGAGGTCCTTTCCTGATGTAGACCAATTTTTTGGGGGGGATTAGTCAGGAAAGAGAGTTTTATTATCAAATGTCAACAATTCTACAAAAAACAGACCTAGGATCTTATGATTGCCTTTTTATTCATTCATTTATTTATTTATGCATCTGTCTGTCTATCTATCTATCTATCTATCTATCTATCTATCTATCTATCTATCTATCTATCTGTCTATTATCTTTAGAATCGCCCAAGATAGCTTTTTGAAGAACTGAGACCTCAGTCTGCTTTTGATTGCTACAGTTAAAAAAAAGCAATCTATACAATAAAATAACATGATTTAACGTAAACACTGGCTCACTACCAGAAATATGACGTATCCCCAACAAATCCTTCCATCCGTTTATTTCTTAGTGATTTTATTTTGGAAAGTGTTTTGTAGGAGTGAAGGTCAGGGAAAACCAGGTGACTGGCATTTGAACAGAAGTTGCAATAGATGTATTTGTACTTTCATATGATGGGTGGAGAGTTGAAAAAAAAAGTTATAGCTCAGAGTAATAAACTCCTAAATACTGACTTGGCAGGGAGCAACTGCCATGCTATGCTGAACAGTGTTGTATAGCGTTGAAATGCCATATACAAGTCAGTGAGTAAGGAATATAAATATTGGGTAATCATAGGGTAGTAGTCAGGGTGGCAAAATCTTTCCCAGGTGTCACTGAACAAGTGTTAAAGCAAGAAGAGTGTATTTTATGATTTCCACACACACTACCCAGGCTAGTGAGTTTATCAGCTTTCCCTTTGGGTTTTTTGAAACAAAAGATAGAATTGTGAATCAATTCCCCAAAACCACTGATTTTTTTTTTAAAGAAAATCTGTCACCGGATCCAAAGTACACATGGTAATAGATGATTAATTATTATCCAGCATTGTTTCCATGCTGGAGGTAGCATGGAACAGTCATGACTTTTTTTTTTATTTGATCCCGAGCTTTACCCTGGACTTTGGGAGCCTTACTCTTCCCCTCTGTATGCCTCAGTATGATATTCTAATACGGCCTCAGAAATCAAGATGAAAAATTTACCAGACCAGAGGTGGATCTCAGCAGCCCTGTACCCAGGAGGTGCTTAAAAAGTAAGATAAACACAGTGGGCACGATGGGCTATTCAAACTGGCCAAAATTATTATTTGCCCCCTTAGAGGAACAGGCAAAGAAATGGTGGGATGGCTGTTGGAAGACCTGCTAGTTAAAACAAGCCGTGTTTTTTATATTTTACAAACTCCTTGGTCATAGGCAATTTATATTTTTTGAGCATCCGTCGACAGAAGAGTTCTATAGAGAGAGCTGTTAGCTTTTTAGAAGATAGAAGTAGTAGAAATAGGCTATCATGTAAATGTTGCCCTTCTACATGTGAATCTCTTAATTTGGTTGGAATTAGGAACTCATGCCTAGAGTTGCACAGTTAAGGAAGGCTTTAAGAAGGCAGTATTATTTGAGCTGGCTTGTTGGCAGGGTAATGGTAATGGTGATGTAATAGTCAACAGATGGTGAGCTGTAAGGGATCTCGGAAGCAATCTAGTCTACCCCCTTAATTTTACAGATGGGGAAACTAAGGCTTAGAGGGAGGTTAAATATCTTCCCAAGATCATATAAGTTGTGTCAGAGCTATGATTTGACCCCAGTCTCAAATCTAGAATGTTTAGAATATTAGTGCCTCTTCTCAAACAGGTTTTCCATTTAATGAAAAGTAGCATAAAACCCAAAGAGACCAGGTATGTATGAAAATAAAGTCTAATTCCCGAAGGAGCTGAAAATTTGAAAATTACCTCATCCTAGGTACTGAATAATTATTTGAATTGAAATAAAACATTGATTCAGCTTGTTTGAGTCTTTTGGTCTAGAGAAGGAACTGTAACTGGATTGCTGACAGACAAAAAGCATGAATAAAATGAAGCATATTTAGGGGAGAGGACTGCATAGGATCATAGACCTGAACCTGGAAAGATCTTTCAGAGTCCACCTTCCCCAGTTGGGAAGGTTAAAATAGATTTGCAAAACAGAGATGGTAGGCATCTGATGTAAAAGTAGAATTGTGGGTCTTCTGACTCAAAGTCAGTGTTAAATCTTAGATTTTTAAAAAAAATTTAAAAAGCTGTTAGCTTAAAAGAATAAATTCTTAAAATCTTAAAAGTATATATTCACAAATATTCATACCAAAAGTATGCATTCATAAATACACAAAGACAGTGGGGGCACATCAGCTTGAATCCTCCCAAAGCCTATCGGTTAGTAGCCGTCGTTAGGAATCTATAGTGTATATTTTACCATGAAGCATTCGCAGCTGCTAGCAGAACACCTGGTACACACTAGGGGCTCAATAAATGTTTGTCGAATTGAACTAAAAAGGTGACAGTTTAAAGATGTTCCTGATTTAGCAGCTGGCCATCTTAGTACTTGGTCTATGTGAGCAGTGAGAGGAAGAAGGGCTGACATTGAGAAAGTGATGCTATGATGGTAGTAACAGTAATAATACAGTACTTTGAGCTTTGCAGAGTGCTTTCCTGTTATCACAATTCTGGGAGGTAGATACTATTATCCCCTTTTTATAAATGTCGAAACTGAGATTGAGAAAATAGCCTTTTCAGGATCGTACAGCTGGTAAGTGACTGAGGCTGTATTTGAATTCAAGTCTTTATTGGAGCTTATCACACTACTCTCTTACAGTAGTTAAGAATAGTTTATACTTAAGATATATCTTAAGATATACTTATATCTAAGTATAGCCATTGTGTTTTTCCTGTTTCCTAATGAGGAAACTGAGGGAAGGAGAAGTTAAAGTGGCCTGCTTTTGATTACATAGCTAGTAAACATTGATCAGGATTGGAAAGGATATTAATGAAATGAATGAATGAAAAGCCCTGAGGACTCCAAGCCTTCTCCTCTGGTCTCTCCACCAACAAATACACCAAGCTGGCCTTCCTAGGCGAGTGGTGAGAACATGTTGAGATGCGTGTTCCTGTGGCCACATACGGCACAAAGCACCTTCTGTTTGCACGCAGACAGGCCCCCAGTACATGCCAAGTGGCTGGCTCACTGGTAACAAGTAAGCTAGGAAAAGGGGGACGAGCAGTTTTTCTAGTTGGGTCAGGCGCAAAGAAGGTAGAGTTAAGGAAAAAAAATGCCCTCTTTCTAATGAGTAGGAAATGTTTTGAGAGTAAAGAAATTGGCTTTTTACCTCTTCTCCCCTTCAGGGGGCTAGAGCCGTGGCTATTTAAATGACAGGAAATATGTTTAATAGGTAAGTATATGTAGAGCCTGTATCAGATTGCAGGCCATCTTGGGGGAGGGTTGGAGAGAAAATTTAAAACTTATGGAAGTGAGTGTTGAAAACTAAAAATAAATAAATTAATAAAAAAAAAGTGGAAAAAAAAGACAGGTTTTCTTCACTCCCAGGTGTCTCTCTTCAACCTTTCATACACTTAACAACCCCACACAGCCCCCAGAGCCCTTAAATTTGGCCATCATGGTTCCCCAACCAGCCTTTAGTAAGTACTTTGTCTCAAAATTTACCTCCCCTTACATCTTGATGTGAATTAATTAAATCTTAATGCTGGAGAAACGATGGCTTGAGAGATCTCTCGCCTCCCTGACCTCCCCTAGTACGTTAACTCTTAAACCCAAATGGAGCCATAATTAGTGAGATTTCAGGTAGATATTTCCCTTTAAACCATCCTGGCTGGCCTACTCAGCCTGTAGGGCCAGTTTTAAGTGGCTAGGAAGACAACCTGAGGGGAGAGGGAGGAGGGAACCTGACAGGCCTGACAGCCTGGGCTTGAGGCCTATGGAAGGGATGAAAGTATGCTCATGGAAGCTCTGAGAGAGCTGGCAGAACCGGCCTCAAGCAGAATTTAGATGTTTATCTGTGGCCTCATTCTCACCTCCTGGTTACCATTTTTTCCCCCTTGGTTCCTGAGCTGTGCTTTGCCTATCCAATACCTCTTCTCCTGACCGATATCCCCCTAGTCCCCAAATTATCTTCTTCCTCTTTCTCTTCTTTCCCCAGCCCTCTGGGAATTTTCATTTTCTTCTTTTGAATTAATCAAGTTTTTTGCCTCATTAGTAGCCCTTAGGTGTGAGTGGCTGGTGGCTCCTACCCTCCCTATCTTCCTGGGTTATTTGCTTTTTAAGGTAAATCATTCTCTAATTAGCCAAAAGGACCTCGCAGCCGCTTGATGCACCATCGAGTCGTCTGTTTCCTTCCGCTCACGTCCCCTCCTCCCCTAACCTAAGCTATCCCCAGAAATGCTTGGTTTGGCTGTGTGTAAGTACTAATTATAGTCATTTCCATGAACTGCTTATTTTTGCCTAATTACAATGCAGTGCAATAATAATAATAGCCTGCATTTAAATAGTACTTTGTGGTTACAAAGTGCTTTACATACATTATCTTATTTGTTTCTCATAACTACCCCTTGGGGGGAGCTAGGGCAGGTGAGATTACCCTCATTTTGTGGCCAAGAAATGAAGACTCCAAGAGGTTATTGACTCAAGACTCAGGGAAAGTTAGATTTGAAAAGAGTCTTAAGGATCCAGTCTTTTCATTTTGCTGAATTTAAGTGAAGCCCAGGTAGTGAGTGGTCCAGCAGACTCCAATATAGATCAGAGGCTCACAAAAATCCCACACTTGGGAGGGACCTCAGAGGCCATGTATCCCAACCCTTACTGAACACTGTAGTTGAGACAGAAGAGTAAACGGAGGAACATGAGACTGTAATAGGGTTGTTGGGCTTCAAGAAAAGGGAGAGGTGAATGAGGGTAAAAACTGTAAGACCAGTACTCTTCCCACTAAGACAACACGCCTCTCAACAGTAACAGCTTAATGCCTATCGGTGCATATATGTCATATTAACCTCGTCAGTGTATTTGCTTTTAACATTAAGCCCCATCCATTGTCTATGTGTGGTTTCCTTTCTTTGCCACATAATGCATAATTTGTTGTTCATTCAGCTCCTTCCTCTGTCATCTATTTTTCCTCCTCACCACCTATCCCTTGGAATCTCTTAACTCCATGGAAGGCTCAGCTCAAGTGCCCCCCAGTTATTATAGACCTTTTCTCATCTCTCCAATGGTACTTCCCTCTACCAACAGATTACTATTACAAAACATTTCCTACTCATTAGTGCATTTGGGGACCTAGAAGGCCATGTGTGGCCTCGAGGCCCCGGGTTCCCCATCCCTGAGCTAGACTAAGATTTTCAGGTCACCCTATATCTGGTATTTACTTATCTCCATACATGTTTTCCCTCCTCTCCTCTAGGATATATACCCCTTGAGGGCCTGGCCACTTCAGTTCTGTCTTCGCACCCCTGAAAACAGTTCCCTAGCACTTCAGTTTTGTCTTTGTATTCCCGATTACAGTTCCTGCAACAGAATATGTATTGAATAAATGCTTATTCATGGAATTATAGATCATAGATTTAGAAACAGAAGCAACTGTAGAGAGCATCTAGTCCAGCCACCTCATTTTGACCGTGTAGACTAAGCTGTGGTCCAAAAAGTTGCACTAACTGGTCTGAGGTCGTACCTAGTAAATGACCCAGGCCTTTTGACTCCAAATCCAACTCTGTTTGTAAAATTGAACTAAATCGAATGGAATTGTATTCCCAATGTGAAACAACTGGAGTTAACCAGGCTGATTATGTGAAATTCTTTTCTGGATTCTGTCATTGATACCCACTATTCCAAAGCACTTAATTAACTTCTAAATTATGCAATCTATAAAGCTCAATTATGTGAATTGCTTCTCCTTGTAGAGCATAGTAATTAAAAAGGTAAACTGTCGTCTACTACTTAGTTAAATATAAAACTCCTCAGGAAATCATTTAGCTGGAGAGGAGTGACTTTTGGGCAGCCTGGTCCACTTTATTTCAATGACTAACAAGAATGGGCACTTATCCCAGCAGTTTTTTGGGTGGGTTGTTGGGTTCTGCCTTTTTTGGGTGACTTTTCAGGCAGTCATCACCTAGCATTGGCAAGTGATGGCCTGATACACTGGGTGGGAAGTTTCTTAACCATGAGGAGATATCTAGACTTAGCATTATATTACGCACTTACCATGCTCCAGGTACAATGATCCTGGGGAAACAGAGACAATAGCCCCTGCTCTTGGGTAGCTTATATTCTCCCTGAGCCTTTTTAAAAGCCCTTTTTTGGGAACATTTTCATAGACTGGTATTTTCAGCCTCGTTTTTACGGAGGAAATTGCGGGTTAGAGAGATTATGTGACGTGTCCATAGTTGCACAGCTAGTAGGCAGTGTAATAGGCAGGATTTGAACCCAGGACTTCCCGACCTCAAGACCAGCACTCTTATTGAGGACTCTTAAAACTTCCATTCTTGTACTGATCCTGTTCTCGGGAGATATATTAGATTGGAGATTGATGATGATGCCCACAGATGACCCTGTGCCCTGATAACCAGGACACTACTGCTTGGGTACTTGGAAACGGAAGAGATATTTCAAATAGTAACAGTTTCCTTGAACTGCCCAGGCTATCACAAATGTATTTTTTTCTAAACTACACAGTTCCTAGGGTTTACATGATTTCAAAGAGTTCTATGAAGTGAAACTTTGAGAAATCCAGACTAATTCTAGAGCCTCACTAACACTTTTCTTCACATCTGTGCCCAAGGGAGATGCCTTGGATATCAGAGGGGCAGCTGTTGCCCTTCAGGGAAGATGAGGTGGGGGGACAGGGCCCGCGGACCTCCTTTAGCACAATTAAACATCCAGGTAGCCAGAGCAACTCTCAGACCCAGTCTCACTCCACTGGGTTTCCTTCCTAGTATTCTGAGATTCTCCCTGGTTTCAGTTCATTTCAAGAACCATCTTATTAAGCACTTTGTGATCACAAAAGATTTTATATGTGCTTTCTCATTTGGCTCTTAAAACAACCCTGAGAGAGTAAGAAAGGACAGGCACGTTGTCTTTATTTTGCAACTGCCCTGGTCAGAACGCATTTGGATCATTGTGCTTTGAGCTTGGAGTAGTTTCCATGAGAGAGCAGGCAACGTGTCCCATGTAGATTTAACAGGACTTGGTCACCTGTTGGACAGCCACTGATCAACCACATTAATGGATGATTTCTTCTTCCTCTTCCCTGTTCATGTATTACAGTGACTTTTGGTTTCCTCAAATCCCAAGCCCAGTATTGTAAGGACACTAGGGTGTCCTTCCTGTAAAGGAAAACCAAATAGGAGGGAAATAAGTTTTTTCCTGGGTTTGAATTCCAGTTCCACCACTTGTTACCTACTTGTCTGACCTTTAGGCAGGCACATCTCTGGGACCTAGTCTCCCAATTTCAAAAAAGAGGGTGGCGACATGTGTCCTAAGTGACAAAAGCAGGATTTGAAAACAGGTCCTTTGACTTCAAGTGAGCTAACGTATGTAGGAGACTCCACCAACTTTGGTCCAATTTGAATACCTTAATGGTAGGAAGAAATTCTCTGGGCTCACAGCTTTTCAAAAGTGAATCTTTCCCAGCTCTGAAGGTTGCAAATTGAATTTATCAAGCTGTTTTATATACAGCCGTCCTTTCCAGTTCCATGCTGATTACAGAAAAGTTTATTTTTATTTGATGTTTGTTAACTTTAGAATAAAAACAAATTCTTTTTGAGGGGGGAAGGATGTTCCTATGAGATCCCCTCCTGCTGGGTTTGTTGCCTTGACTCACGTCTGGTATTATTGACATTATAATGGAGAAAAATGATGATTCCAGTGTGATGGTTGTGCTTATTTGTAAGCTAGGATTGAAATAATAGAACACTCACTCTATAAGAAACTCTACATTCTCTCAAAATCTGCACATTAACTCTGTTGCTGATAAACCTGGGGATTTACCAGGCATCCCTGATTGAATCTCTCAGTAGTCTCAGGTTTATTGATTCTGGGGCTTGGCAGGGAAAGACTCTGAAGGTAAAGCCATTGAGGTGTCTATGAATTAGGTGAAGTTGATGTTGATGAAACCAGGTGTTGCCATGGAGTGAATGCTTACTGATCTTATTCATAGTATGTCAGAATACCCTGTGTGTTTAATAAATATTTGCGAAATTGAATTTACAGTTTGATTTCTAATCCATATCTATAGTACAGCTTTTTTCTTGCCTGTTTTAAATTTCTTCCAAGTTATGAGAGAAAGACAACATGTATCATTAGGCTATCGGTATATAATTTTACCGTTTTTTTTCTTCCATGCTGGAAATTTTAAAATGGAATTAATATAACGTGGTCTACCGAGTGCCATAGTAGTGCAGTACTCTGTTGTCTTGGAGACCTTGGTTCAGAGGCAGAATGTGGGTATTTTAGGCTTCGGTTAGTGCAGCCAGGGAATGTTATGAGGTAATGCATTCAGTTTCTTGGAACTTGGGTAAAAAAAAAATGGCATTTTCTTGGCAAGCCGGAGGTAGCTAACTCATGGAGCAGCATTTGCTTTGCCCTGCTTAGGATTATTTACTTAACTTCTAGGAGTATATTAAAGTTAATGACCAGAATAAGGAAGAGATTTTTTTTTTTAAATGAAAGGTAGGAGGGGAAGGGTCAAGGGACAACAGAGGAAAGGGGGGATACTTTTCACCTTTTTCTGCTTTATTGGTGATTTAAGATTTCTAAGAGCAGTTTTGCCTCCAAGCTCTATTCGTGTAGAATGACAAAACTCTCTCTGGAGTATTAGGTTTTTGGAATATGCCATTTGTGGTCTCTTAAAATACCTTAATAGATTTTTACCTCATCAACACAGTTGGTATATTGTGAAATTCAGGAAGCTGGACCGATAACTATTTTTAGATAAATTTCACTTTGCGGGTAGGAACTCTGCTTATTAAAGTCACTCCCTGTGACTTGTGGCACTGGAGGCCTTTATAATCCCTCCTTTATGAAATCACACTGCTCTGGCTTGTGTCATATGTGTGGGTTTGTCTACAGTCCTATGGACCTGTATTGTTTTCCTTCAGCGACGCTTTCTGTGGTATCTGTTTATTAGGTATGCCTTCATCATAGCTTCTCATTTCCTTTAGCTTATAAATCCCTCGATGGCAGGTACTCCCATTTTCCCATGGTATGCTGGTCTTTATATAGCCTCTAGCAGGGGCTCAGACGACCAGTTGATGTTAGCAGGGTATCTAGAAGCTAATTTGATAACCAAGGCAAGGTCGAAACAGTTCTGTGAAACGTTTGGAACTGCATGACCCTGTATAGATTCCACATGGATCTTACATTTCTCTGGGAAAAGGTACTCTAAAAACGATGTCCACACAATAGCTGCTACTCCATGCAAAAGTCTTCTCTGCTCTCCTAAAGTAAAGCTTTGGATCTCAAGATTATTTTAATTGTAGCACCTAAGGCATTGTTTTCCTTTTAAAATGCTCTTTCCTTTTCCGACTCCATATCTACATGGGGCTAGATTTTCTTTACATGTTTCATGTAAAACAACAAATTGAATATAGAGGCAGATAAGAGAATCCCTCTGGCTTCTATTAAGTTAGACATTAAAGAGATGTGAAAAACAATACCATTCTTTTCACTAACTTTTTTTGTTGTTTTGGAAAATGTAGTTATTTTTCATAAAGATGTTATGTTAATATGTAATTCATTTATTAATGATATCTTAGAAGAAATAATATTTTTAAATTTATCCATTTTAATTTCTAATTAAATAGATATTGATAAATAAAACCAGAAGAGTGCTAGGACCAGCTCCAATTGGCTGTGGAAGCAGATTGTTAAATTTTCAGTGTGAGCAGGTTACATCTCATTCATTGACAAACACCACAAATCTAGGGTTAATTTATTGTGTAGAGCTACTTAAGAAAATGATGGAGAAAATGTTAACAATACAGATTAAACTTAGAAGTATACTGTGTCTATATTCTCTCACTCCCCCAAAGCCAGTTGTTAAACATTTACTACCACAACTCCCATATCCAAAAGCTCTTTGGGGTTATCACTAATTTATAAGAGCAAAAAATCTGAGAACTGCTATTCTAGTTCAGTTCTGCTTTTTCTTTTTTTAACACACAGAGCCACTGAGACACAGAGTAGCCTAAGGCATTGATACTCACCATTAATATGGTGGCCAATAACAGAGTAGCTATAGTGATTAAATTACAAGTCTTCTAATTTATTGCATTCAGAGTGAAGAGTCAACTTGCTATTGTAGAAAGAACCCTGGGTCAGAAATTGGGGGTTTCAATTCCAACTCTGTAGCTTACTTAGCTTGTGACTTTGGCCAAATCACTTAATTTCTCTGGGCTTCAATTTCCTGATGTGTGAAATGAAGGAGATAAGAGTCAGTGATCTCTAAAGCCTTTCCTATCTATCTCTTGATCCCACGTGATCTTGAGATCTGCCTGAGATCTCACAGGACTCAGACATGTTGAGAGTGTACCATATGTTTTCATGATAACGGTCCTGTAATGCAGGTGACTGGCATTACCTTACCTCTTTCAAGTTTGCAATGGCCATTTTTCATTTGATCCTAAAAGCAGGCCAGTTAAGTTAGCAAGCACTACAATTACATACTAGGATTATTATTATCTCCACTCTACAGATAAGGAAACAGGAGCCCTGAGAGGCTATAGGACAAGAGGAGTCTCAAAGCTAGTAAGTGATACAACCCTTCAATCCATGCACTTCACATCGTGGTGTGATGCTGAGTATATCCTTAAAAGCAGCAGTGTTTGTGTAAACATTTTGGGTTCGAAGATTTTATATTGCATGTCTGCGTCTGTCCCACCAAGCATAGGATGCACTCTCATTTAGAAGAATACTTTTCTTCCTTTAGGACAGCTCAGCCAAGAACCAACTTCTGTACAAAGTCTTCCCCATTCACTCTTCCCTCCCTGTTTGTTGTTAGTGCCCTTCCTGTGTAACCATGTTGTATTTAATCTGATGTCGTTCAGTCGTTTCCTGCTTGTCTGACTTTTTGTGATCCCATTTGGTTTTTTTTGTTTTTTTGTGGCAAGGGGAATATCTTCAACCTTTTTCTGAAACAGCAAGGATGCTCTTATCTATTAGGGAGAGATTAAAGAGATAGGGAACCTGAAGAAAAGCCTTTCCTGTTATACTAGACCCCAAGAATGGCCTGTCCAAACAAAAAAAAAAATGCCACATCCCCTTTTCTTAGCCTGAGACCCCCTCCAGCAATAGCTCTGCCCAGTCTTGATTTAACCCATACCCAATTCGTCTCCTGCTTAATACTGAAATTTCTATAAACTTTGTCCTTTTGTTCTTTCTGGGAGTCTCTGCCCGTGTGGGTGGGGTTCCTTTGCTGGCGAATTCAGTAAGCCCTCAATGGTTCCTAAATTTATGGTATCGGGTTTAGGTTATGGCTTTGGTTTGGGGGATTTGGTTCTCGTTCCGGTTTGTGGTGGCACCAACAATTTTACTCATAATTGACATGCCCTTTCCAAGAATGATAACACTGATTTTGATAGTAATGTTCCTAAAGTTAGAAAGGAAGGAATACATGTGAAACAGGCTAGTTATAAAGATTTCACCCCATTTGGGAGCACAGGACTCAAGGTGAATCAGAGGATCATACATTTGAAGTTGGAAGGGGCCTTAGACAGCATCTAGTCCAACCCACGTTTTACAGATGAAGAGAAAAACCTGTGGCTGCAACAAGAGAAGTGACTTTCCAATATAAGTAGAAAGTAATACAGAAAGTCAGAATTTGAAATCAGGTCCTCTTACTCCAAAGCAGGTAGCCAAGCAGGTCTGGGTTCAAATACCACCTCAGACACTTAATATCAACATAGTCATGGACAGTTCTTTTAAAGCCCAAGCCTCAGTTTCCTCATCTGTAAAACAGGAGATAATGAGATCTGTTCCAAAGTACCTATTCCAAGGGGTGGTTGTGAGACTCAGAAGAAATAATCCATATAAAGCATTTTGCAAACTATAAATCACTATGTAAATACCTGGTGTTATTATTATTATACTGACCCAGCCAAGCATGTTGTTTGCCAGAATTCTTGGGAATAAAATTGTTTCAAAATACATACTTTCATAGCTTAAACCTACACTAGGACTTTGAAACACCTTCCCTGTGTGTGTGTATTTATATATATCTATATATGTATGTATGTGTATTTATATGTGTGCACGTGTGTGTATGTGTGTGTGTATGTACACACACACTCAGATACTAGCTGTGTGACCCTGGGCGTGTCACTTAATGTTGTTTGCCTTGGTTTCCTTATCTGTAAAATGAACTGAAGAAGGAAATGTCAAACTACTCCAGTATCTTTGCAAAGAAAACCCCAAGTGGGGTTATGGTTATAAAGAGCCGGACAGACTGAAATGACTGAACAACAGTGTATACATGCACATGTGTGTATTCCTTCAGCTCAGTAATCCACTTTTCTTGAACCCTTTAGAGTATAAAAATATTCTTGTTGAACCCTTCACAGGAAAAGAACAATCAGTCATTTACATGAGTGTTTGGATAGACATTCCTACTGACACAGGATAGGTTGGATTTTCCACAAAACTATTAATAATCATATAATTATGTGCTTCCCAACTATCTCTGAAGAAAAGCAACTTCCTTGCTACTGTAATGGGCCTTCAGTGTCATCACTGTGTTCTCCCTTCAGTAATTCAGTTACAGTGCCCTCTTCTCCTGTGTGATGTTTCATCATCCTCCCATAAATTCTTCATGCGACTCTAAACTTTCTTTAGGACTTTTGACCTTTCATAGGCACCAGTGGAATACTTGAACTATATCTGTCAGTCACCCGTTGGTCTCAATATGACCGTCCCATCCTCTTTTCTAGTAATTTGGTTCTTTGAAATCTTTTATGCCACTTCTGTAATTTTCTATTGATAATATTGTACCGTCCGCTCATGGCCGTCACACATCTTTTCACTATCCTTTAGGTGACCCTGTAACTTCAGAATGTGATATTCCATGCTTTGTAACAATATTGTTTCACCAAAAGAATATTATGTTCCACTAAGTTCCAGAATATTTCCTAGCTTCCTAAATAAGATCCATAATGATTGAGTGTGGCCTAATTATCCCCACAGGAAAAACCAAGTGGATGAGGAATGCCTATTTGTCCAGACCATAAAAAGCAGTTGGATAGACAGTCCGCATAGCTGCTCCATCAGTAATATTTTGGACAGTCATTGTAAATGGACAGTTTGCATAAGAGATTGAGATAGACTGCTTGTAGGAAATTATATTGTGTTTTTAATGACACAAAGTTTCTGCCTGAGACCAAGGCCTTTTTAAAAAAAATTTAAATGTTAATACTCTTCTTATGAGCTATATAGTTGCAAGCATGGATCACTACTGGAAAAGCCAAATATAATTAAAATAGATTTTTCTCCCTTCCCAAATACAGTTAGGTGTGGATTATTGCAAATAATCCCCTGAAGTGGTCACGTTTTATGAATTTGCAGTGCCATTCTTCCATTGGACTAGAAATAATGATCGTATCTTATATAATTATAACTTTGAATAGTGAGTATATGTGACCACTTCAGGGGATTCATGATCATCGGGACCTAGCTTCTCAAAACCTGTGTGTAAGGAAACAAGAAAGACAGCGACAGGCACAATGGATGATTTTTATTTTGGAAACTTATCTATCTGGAAACTCTGGTTTGGCTCTTCTGGTACTATACAAGTGCTTTGTTCCTTAGTGATTTGCTTGTAAAAGTTTTCCCCTGTAGCCATGAGCTGCAGGAGAATATTGCAGAGTTTTAGCTTCTCATAAACTCTAGTTGAATGGTAAATTTTAAAATTCACAAGTAAGTGAATGAGTCCATTGATGTCAGGGTTTTAAATATCCTTTTAAAAAAATGTATCATCTTCAACAAGAATTTTTAAGTGCTTACTATGTGTCAGACACGTGCCAAGTGCTGGGGATACAAACAAAGGTAAAAACATGGTCCCTGTCCTCAAGGAACTCACATTCTAAAGGGAGACACCACATGCAAACAACTTTGTACATACATGATATGTACAGGGTACATATTGGAGATAAATTGGAGATAAATCTCAAATGGAGAGGGTGAATGGGAAAGGCATCCTGTAGAAGTGGGGATCTGAACTGAGTCTTGAAGGAAGCCAGGTGGAGGGAGGAGGGAAAGGTGGGAGACCATTCCAGGCACAGGGGACAGCCGTGTCCCCTGGGAGCAAAGAGCTGGGAGTGTAGAGATGGAGTGTCCTGTATGAAGCACAGCAAGAAGGCTGGTGTTGCTGAATTACAGGACGTGCTGTTGAGAGTAAAGTAGAAAAATACTGGAAAAGTGGGAAGGAACCAGTTCATGAAAAACTTTAAAAGGCAGATAGAGGATTTTATGTTTGATCCTGGAGGTAATAGGGAAGATAGTTGATTGTGAATCCCTTTATGGGTAAGCTATCATCCAGCACTCTTGCTGGGCTCATACTTGATACTGAGACATTTCCTTGTCAAGATTTCCCAGGTATTTGCTCTACCACTGAATAGCGGGCATATTTTTAACATATCATAGGTGGTTTCTTTGGCAATATTAACTTAATTCTCAGTGAATTTGCCTCTAATGTGTGCCTAAAGGCCAGAATTTATGACAGAACACAGAATGCCACATAACTCGGGCAAAGAGATGGATTTGGGATTTGGAACACCGGACTCTGGGTTTTAGTTATGAACTGAGTTCCGGGCCAGAGTTCAGTGTACCTCTTTTGAACAACTGTGAATTGATGCTTTTTGTTTTGACTTAACTTTGTGACTCCATTTGGGGTTTTCTTGGCAAAGATACTGGAGAGGTATGCCATTTCCTTCTCCAGATCATTTTACAGTTGAGAAAACTGAGGCAGACAGGGTTAAGTAACTTGCCCATGGTCATACAGCTAGTCAATGTCTGAGGCCAGATTTGAACTCAGGAAGATAAGCCTTTCTGACTCCAGCCTAGCACTCTGTCCACTGTGCCATCTAGCTGTCCTTAGAGCTCAGCTAGCTAGTTTTAAATCATCAGTGGCAGTACACTTAAAAGGCTTTTATTCTATACCCTTTCAGAGTTACAATTGCACACAGATGCTTCAGGATGCTGAGTATTACTGATGACTTGCGTGGGTAATATACCAAAGTATGTCTACTTTGGTATATTTAGGGCAGTGTTGTGCCCACAGTAGGAACTTTATAAATATTTAATGAAAGACAAGTCTATGAGCAGCATTGATGGAGTTCTTCATGGGTGCAAAGTAAGATATATGCTTCTTCTTTTAAACAAGACTCTAAAATACACTAACATGGGCTTCCTGAAGGAAGGAGTTTGGAGGGAAGAGGTTTGAAAGTGATCATGGTCAAGTATTTGGATTAAACAAGAGGCAAGGGAAGTTTCCAAGCATAGAGAACAAGACAGTACATGAGCAGGTATAGATAGACAAGCCACCTACTTGACGTGAGCCAGGGTAGTTTGAGTAATCAGCAAGAGGTGTAATAATTGTGGACCTTATTTTGAGATGATTAATCTTCTTCTAGAGCTATGAAGTCTTTTATTTTCGTATTTGGTATTTTAAGATCACATGTTATCATGTCTTTTGACATGTTTTCCATGCTTTTAAAAAATTTATTTGAAGGTTTTAAGATTTTGGAAAGCAGGGGCTGTGTGTGTATACACATATACATATATACATACACAGAGATATATACATACATACATACATACATACATACATACACAGAGATATATACATACAAACACTATTAACTATAAATGAATATTAGTCAGACACTTGCGAATGTGTGTTTGTATGTATGTTGGATGAAAACCATTCTGGTTCCTTTTTTAAAATTCTCCTATAATTATAGATAATTGACTTGATTTCCATTAATTCGTGATAACCGTCTTTAAGTATTTGAAGCACTGTGATAGAAAAGAGGCATGAGACTTGTTATGCACAGCCCCAATAATTGCTTTTTAAAAATATAATGGGTGAAAAAAATGCTTTATGATTGAAAAAATTATTTTTAAAAAAGTGTTATAGGCTACTTTGGGAGTGGTAACAGTTTCCCCTTCATTGGAGGTCTTCAAGCAAAGCCTGGATGATCATTTGCCGGGACAGGTACAGTTGTAGAGAGCATTCTATTTCAGACACAGATTGAATTAGAAGCCACCGAGATAAATCAATTGGTCAACATTTATTAAGGGCCTACTGTGTACCAGACACTGTGCTGAGACCCTGTCAAACCCCAATGCTTTGTGATTTGGGGGATAATGTTTTTAACTGGTACCTATCCAAAGCAATTTCAGACCAGATGAACTTTTTTAGGACTGGTTTTTGTTCCTATTTCAATATTTCTTTTTTAATTGGCTTGATACTTTTTGAAATATTATTAATAAGAATAATTTTTAAAAGAAATCCCAGCCCCACTATTTTTAGCTCATCTTATTTTATTCAAGATATTTTACAGCATTTCTGTGGCATATTAGGATACAGAAATACTTGGTCTTTTTAAAAAAAGGCTCTATTGGTCCCAAAGTTTACTGCTTTCAGGTCTCCTTTCAATTGCTTCTCAAGATGGACTTATGTAAGAATTTGAGCTCTTGAGTCAGTATTTTTGGTGACTTTCCTCATGTAATTTTTCATTTAAGGACGTATTTCTCTTGCCTGTGCAATTTGTCACAATGTAACAATAAGATTAAAACAATCTTTTTTTTAAAGACCTGTTATTCAATAGAACTATGTGGATTGTTAAAAAGGCTTGAAATCAGGATTAAGAGAACAACAATTATTAAGTTGTTTGACTTAGAGAGTTAATTGGGTCTGTAAAGAATGAATACCACTGAATTAGGTCTTGGGAAACCTTTTTTTAAAAATCTTTTAAAAACTAGTTTAAAAAGAATTTCCTTAAGATTGTAGTATAATTTTTTTTAACCTGTTCCAATGTCCATTTTCAACCATCATTTAAAATACAAATGACACTAGATGGTGCTGTGAGGTTAGCAAATGGAATTCCTTTTAGGGTAACAAGGATTATATATGAATTAAATCAAAGCCCATTTTGTGATAATTATATCCCAGATGTCCTTTTTTTCCCACCCAGTATCTCAGGGAATTTTTTTAGTCAGTGATCTTTCCTTGGTAAGTAGACCTAATAGCTTGTTGAAAGTATTCACTTTAAATAGGAAGGTGATATAGGTAATAGTTACATTTTTCTTTTATTTCATTTAACACAGTTACATTATTCTTTATTTTGTAAACTATAGTAGAACTCTAAAAGGAAAATATTCTATATAGAAAAATATTTAAGGCATTCTTTTCAGAAACACACATAATAGACTTATTGATAGACATACATGACTTATTTTGTTATATGTCATATATATTACAGATAAATTACTGATATCTATATATCTATATCTATATATCTCATTAGAGAGTTTCTGTTCACATAATTATCCATGCTGATGAAATTACAGGTCCAAATGTGTATGTATGTATATTTAAGAAGCTTAAGCAGGGAAAAAGCAATGGGCTTGGATTCAGAAAGATACGAATTCAAATGCTACTGTCAGCCCTGGCCAAGTCACTGAAACTCTGTAAGTTTTTTTTTTTCTCACCTAGAAAATGGGAGTAATCTGATGTAGTATGTGCTACACAAGATTGTTGATGGAGGATCAAATAAACTGTCAAGCCAACAAGCATTTATTAATCACCAGTTATATGTTAGGTGCTGTACTAAGAGCTGATATTTCCCTCTCCCCTCCAAAAAGGGCAAATAAAACCCTGCCCTCATTTATAAAGCACTACGTAAATGTGAGTTAATGCTTTATTATTTTGGACAAGAGTCAAAACGGAATGGGCAGACATGGGACGAACTGCAGTCAACATTATTGGAAAGAATATCCAATTCTTGGTCCATTTGCATATTTTGGTGTTTTTATCGTTCTCACCTAATTCATATGTCAGTAAAAGTAAGCGTAAACTATAATGTGCCAAGTAGTGATTTCTTATTTCATTGAGTCTTCTCATAGAGATGTGAATATTTCAGAAACTTCATTAGTATGGTACTGCATTAAATTATGAAGTCTTACCTCTTTAAAATCAATCTTCAGACCTCTTTCAGAGGATTCAATTATCAATCCTCATTAGAATTTAACCAAGCTCACATAAGCCAAGTAACCATTAATGACTGTTTAGATAAATATTTATAAGTCCTAATTGATGCCCCAGGGAGTTTCTGAAGTTCCTCCCTTAGCCAGGACTTTGTAACTTCCTTGAAATATCATTTTTGTTTTCCTCAGCATTTTGTCAGGATTGTCCATGTGGCTCAGTGAGAAGAACACCACTGGACTTAGCTACATGCAGAATCTCTGCATTCCCAACCCTGCTCAGCATCCTGTGGGGCTAGCATGTCATTTTACTTCTGGATCTCATTTTTCTCCCCCCAGTAAAATGAAGAATACACGATATCTTCCTACAGCCCCAATCATAATATTTGCCTAGGTGGTGGTGTTTTTTTTTTAAACATCTCTCAATCAGCAAAGATTATTAAGTGCTTGTTATGGGCTGGTCATTGTTAGCCATTGGAGATGAGAGCTTTAGAGCCAGAACACGTTTAGCCCAACTCCTGCATTTTTATATAGGAGAAAACAGATACAAAAGCAAAAATGAAGTAGCCCCTGTACTCAAGGAGCATATATGTTCTAACATTCTTCCATTCTGCATATGGATTATTTATCAATATTACTTCTTGCCCCTTTAGTCTTCCATTGTAACAAAGGAAGATTTTACTTTGCATGTACTCTGTGTACCTATTTAAGTACCTCTTGTTTCTGCATTATAATGTAAACTCTTGAGGGCAGAAACTAGGTTTTTCTCCTTTGGATCTCCTGAGTTTTAGCTCTGTGCCCAATGCAAGTTGTTTGTCCTTTGTGTTCAAAGACCATTGATATCATGGTATGAGTGATGTCTTGAATTGTGCATGAGTTGGATTTAAGTGAGGCATGAATTGCACAAAATCTGTCAGTCTCACCCGCTTTTCTAGAGTCATCAAAGTCCAGTGGCAAGACAAAGGTCAAGACGATGAGGGTTGGGATGCAGTGAAAGACCTTGGCATCTTCAATGTCTTGCCAAGCTCTAAGTGCTTCCCAGACCTACTTCAGCTGCTTTCATGGCCATTGGAACAAATTGTTCTCATGAGCCATGTACATGTACATGTACATACGTGGGAACACTTAGATGAAGCTACCCCATATGTTAGGCAGACTGTCTCTTGCAAGATTTATAGCACAACATGGTTCTAATCTACTGGTTCTTTCCTGTACTCCCTGTAAAAACACCTAGATCTCCTCATTCTTTTACAACAAAATCTTTCATTTGATTCTGATATGTCTCCAAGCATTTGTTTTCCCTTACTATATTCACAGCCAAACTCCAAAAAAAAGTTGTCTGTATTCCTTATTTCTACTTCCTCATATCCCACTCCTCATCCTTTTCAGTTATGGCTTCTAATTGACTGAAATTCTTCTCAGAGGTTACTAAATATTTCTGAATTAGTAAATCTGAAAAAATAAGAACTATTTATTAACCTCCAATGCAACACACTTAAATAAATGCTTTTTGGTTGATTAAACAAAGCCCTTCCAATAAAGTAGCTGTGAGAGAGAGAGAGAGAGAGAGAGAGAGAGAGAGAGAGAGAGAGAGAGAGAGAGAGAGAGAGAATGGTTACCTTTCCCTTCTCTACCTAAAGGAGGAAGTGTACTTCCATCTCTTTTCCTTGGGACCAAGGTTGATCATTGCAGTTAATCAGAGGTTGACAGCATTTTGGTGTTGTTTTCATTGGATTAGATAATTTCTTTATTGCCTTCTGCCTTCGACATTGAATGGTGCATTCTAGAGTAAAAAGCTAGAAAATGTGTGTGTGTGAGATGCTCATAGATTAAAATCATTACAATAAAACTGTTAAGTGAGATTCACAAAGTAAGGTTAGATCATACAGTAAAATCCCAGCTGTCCACACTAAAGAATAATGGAGTATCTTTTTTCTCCTAAAACAGATATAATATCATTTACCTTAAACTTTAAAGTACACTCTAAATTTTTGGCATCAAATTTATTTTAAAATTTTACTAAAGACTAATATTAAAATGAGTTTGTATCCTGTGAGCATATATCAATTGACTTCTGTTTCTTTGAATTTTTCTTAAATTCTCTTTATTCTAAAAATTAAATCAGTGTTGATTGTAGGTATGTTGAGAATGATTAAAATAAAAGTAACTAATTGGGGTTACTTATTTAATTTATCCAACCCCCATATTTATAGGTGAGATGATCCAGAAACAATCTTAGGGGCTGAGATTTTTTTTTTGATGCTTACTGATAATTTAGGGTGCGGATAATCCGCGTCTGGGTAATTGAGAATTGATTGTTAAGAAAGCTTTCATGTACAACTCACAAAACTTTATTGTTTTTGGGAAATGAATGAAGTCTTTCTGCCAGAGAGGCACAGAGGGGAACAAACCTCCTTTGTAACTGTCTCAGGCCTGAAATGAGGGCGTGCCTATGCTTGAATTAGCTCAGGGGGGAAGCTGCACAGCTGCATTCTGCATTTTCCCCCCAAATGACAGACAGGCAGTGCTATGTCGAAGACAAGTGAGTCAAGTGTCCAAGCCCATTGGGATCTGTTTAGCCATACCTTTAAACAAATATTTTTGAACTGGTGAAGGCTGATGTAAAATTACAGTGTACTTACTTATTTACTGGTCCAATAACTGAAAATTAATGAATTTTAATTGGTCCTTTTGGAACTATGAAATTGTTTTTTATTATATTTTAAGTGCAGCACATCGTGTGTGTGTGTGTGTATGTGTGTATGTGTGTGTGAACTGAAATTTAAACAAATAAATATTTCAGTCAGGTTTTAGTGTGCTTGGCTTGGGAAAGGCAATATGGTATAGCAAAAATACCAATGGACAAAGTGTGAGAAAGCCTGGGTTCTAGGCCATTTTTTGCCCTAACTCGCTCTTTAACCTGGGAGAAGGCCCTTATCCTTTCTGGGCTTCATTTTTCCTCATCTGTCAAATCATGAGCAAGACTGCTCCCTTATTATCTCTATCTGGGCAGTCACTAGATGGGCCTTGTTCTCCTTTTCTGTTAAATCAGCGGGCAAGATCAGTTCCCTACTGTTTCTTCCGTCTCTAACATTCTATGATTAGAGTGTATTATGTTATTGTTAAACTAGTTCTTGGAGGAAAAACTGCTCCAAGGTTTTTTTTTTAATAACTTGTGGCCACATGTCAAGGGAAAGGGAGAGACCCTTTTGGTTTGTTTTTTTTTCCTACATGAATTTAAGGTATTTGATCCAAATATTGAAATCCGTTAATTAGCCTAGTCTTACAACTAATTGGTGTCAGGGAAAGCAGGACGTAGGAATATGAATTTCTATCCCCTAAGACTCATTCCTGTTCTAAAATGTCTGTCTTTGTAAAAAACACTTCAGACACCCCCAAACTACTATTCTTGTAAATAATAGCTGTAATTTATAGAGCACTTCAAGCTTTCTGAAGTACTTTACAAAATGTCATCTCGTTTGATGCTTATAATAACCCAGTAATGTAGATATTATAACAGTCTTATTGTTATCATTTTAAAGATAAAGAAATTGCGACTCAAAGAGGTCAGTCAGCTCGCCCATGGTCTCTTACTTAAGGAGTATTGGAGTCAGGCTTTGGATCGAGGCTGTCCTAAATAGCCTGAGTCTAAAGTCTAGCATTTTTTCCATAGTACCAGACTACTTTTTTGTTTGTTTGTTATGTTCATCCACCAGGTATTTTCCTCCCAATGAATAACTTTTATTTATAACCCATTTTTACATTTATAACCTTTATTTGTATTTTATACTTAAAACCTTTATGTATTACCTATGTAATCTTTTATTTATAACCTATATAAATATTATACTTGATTCCCAAAATAACCTCCCTTTAATATTCCTTTTTAACAAAAATATTTTTTGGAGGGGGAAAGCATTGTAGCCGAATTTGACAGTCACAGGAGTGGGGAACCTGAGGCCTCGAGGGCAACATGTGGCCTTGATGCCTCAGGTTCCCCACCCCTGTAATGTTTCTTCCTTCTATATTTGGGACCGGTCATTTCAATCAATCTGAGTTTGGCAGTATTTGAGTGTCATTTGTGTATATGTTACTGAGTCTACTTTCTTTGCTTTGCATCAGTTTATAAATGTCTTCCTATGATTCTCCTGAGTCCTCATTCGTTGCCTCCATGATGCAGCTAGCTCTAACATGCTATTCTTCTATGGATGTTGTAACCTTAAAATACATATTGAAGTATTTTTAAAAGGTTTTCATCAACTGCATGCTTTGATAGATGCCTTCATTATTGCATTATCTGCCTCCTCCAGAAATGGAGATTAATGACTCTTCCTTACCTTTTCTTCTGTGATTCTTGTCCATGTTTTCCCATTAACCTTCTACAGCGTCAGTCAATCAGAAAGCACTCATTAAACATTTACTGTGTCCCAGGCACTGTGCTAAGGACGGAAGGATAAAAAGTGGAAGGCAAAAACATGGTCTCTGCCCTCAAGGAGCTTAATTCTCTTAGGAGGAGACAATTTGCAAATAACTATGTACTTACAAGATCTATGCAGCATAAAGGGACGGAAACTCAGAGGGAAACTCAGAGGAAAGGCACTCGGGGTGAGGGTGGTGAATTAACTGGGAAAGATGGGAGAGTATTCCAAGCATGGGGTTACAAAGCCCATGAAAAGGCACAGGGTCAGGAAATGCAGTGTCATGTTGCAGCAGAAGCTACTTGGCTGCCATAGCTAGATTGCAGAGTGCATTGATAGGAGTAAAGGTAGGAAGGAGCCATGGTGGCTATGGAGGACTTTAAAATGGCAAGCAGAGCTTCTTATTTATATTGGCTTTGGACTTTGACGTGTTGCATCAATATTCATCACGTAGCAAAAACCTTAAATTTTCTATTTCTTACATTTAAAATAAATGATTCTTAAATTATGCCATCTATGGCTTTTATAATACCTGGCTTCAGTACTTAAATGATCGTGCAGTGAAATCCGAATATCAGTTTTGGCAAATTAATACAGATAGGAAGTTTGTTTCAACTTTAAGAAAGCAGTTTTTAAAAATCTGGTTTTAGCAATCTACTATTTTACTAGCCCCAATGTCGAGTTACTAAAAATGGATTAAAACTCTGTGGCTTTTCTGCTGAGAAGAAACAGATTTTGTTCCTGATGTCACAGAAGTTACAAAATCATGTTAAAAATGATTATGATGGATCTTCCAGAACAGTTTGCTTTAATCTATTTTCACTAAGGATGGGATATTTATGTGAAAGAGTTTTCTATGATATGCTAAGTCATAACCTCCTTTCCCATTCCAACCACTTTATCAAAGCATTAATGAGAGTTTAGAGCAGGAGACCACACTTTTGACTTGGGGAACATATGAAGCTTTAATGAAAGAAGTAGCATTTAAACTGGGGCCTTGAACCATGAGGGAGGATGCTAAAAATTGATGAAGTAGGGCATTCAATATGAAGAGAATAGAGTAAGCACAAATATGGGAGTGGAGTAATGGGGTGTGTGTTCAGGGAATGCATGTGAGCCAGTGTAAGATTGTATCCTAAAGGATATCAGCGCTATAAGACTAGGAAGACTGATGGGACCAAAATGGCAGGATGAAAGGATTGGGAAGGAAGAGGACTTGAATATAAGGCTCAGATGTAAAGAACCTTATTGGGTAGGCATTAAAGAAATAATGGCATGGCCTGGTCAGAGTAGTAGTTATCTAGATTATTCTGCCAGTCATTTTTTTTTGTTTGGGATCTGAGATGGAAGAGATTCGAGACACAGGGATCAAGAGAGGACAGGTGCAAGAGATAATTGTGGAGAGAGAATGGTCCGGACTTTGCGAGTGACTTGTTATGAGGGTGTAGTCAAAAATGACTGAGATTACAAGCACGGGTTGACAAGGAGAACTGTGGAGCTGCCAACAGATACAGGGAGTAAGTAGTAAGAGTAATCCTCAGAAAAGAGGATGAGTTGGGGCAGGTTTGAAGTATGTGGAGTTAGAGGTGCTGACAGGACATCCAGCAGGTTGTTGGAAACATGACTCTGAAACTCAGGAGAAGGGGCTGGGGCTGAACTTAAAGATTTAAGAGTCATCTGCATTCAAGTCCGAGTCATAAGCCAAGTTGTAGTTTTATAAATCTTTTTCAATACATGAATTATTAAATCATTACTTAAGACCTTACATTTCAGTAACTTGGGGGAAAAATATTTGTCTTAGTGCCAATCAGTCAGTCAGGCTAAATGGTTCATTGGAGCTGTTTGTGAGTTCAGGTCTGCCCACACTAGTTTGGTCACTAGTCAGCCCGCAGAAGCCATAAATCGTGGGATTTAGGATTTAGACCTGGATGAGGTCCCCTGGGATCTTCTGGTCTTAGCCAGCCTGCTGCCTCTCAGGTAAAGAATTGTAGAGCACCTAAAGTGACCTTAGTCATTATCACGAGTAAAGGGAAATAGCAGCTTGGTGGCACAGCCGACTCAATGCTGGGCCCAAGGGCTTCCCGACATTGAGGATGGCTTTTTATCCACCCAGCTATATGTTCCTTTCTCACTTTGTGGATTACCCATGACAAATTCGTAGTTCGGGATGAGTTTTCACTTGTCATTGAGCAGCCTTCTGGGCAGCTCTTAGTGTGTGTGTAGAACATGCAAACTAATGTTAATATTAGCTTTCAAAGGCGTGTGCCCCAAAGGGGCCGCACTTGAGGACCTAGAGTGCCACATGTGGCTTGAGGCCGCAGGTTCCCCACTCCTGAAATAAGCCCATTCTGCTGCCTCAAATCAGAGTACTTTCTGGAGCCAATATTCAGTATACTCATAAACTAATGAGACCAGTGTTTTACAGATATAAAATTCATCAAGAGATATTTGTTGAATACCTACTATTAGATTAGACACTGTGCTAGGCACTATGAGGAAAGGAAAGACATATAGCTTAGCATCTAGAGAAATAGAAATATAATACAAAGTAGGATATGGAGATGAGAAAGGGACATGCATTTATTAACTGCCTAGGCACTGTGCTAAGCATTTTACAATTATTATCTCATTTGATCCTGAGAACACCCTTGGGAGGTAAATGCTATTATCCCCACTTTGCAGTTGGAAACTGAGGCAGGCAGAAGTTAAATGACTTGCCCAGGGCCACACAGCTAGTAACTGCCTTGGGATGGATGCAATTACTTATTAGGGAATTACATTAGAGTGATTTTTTGTTGCGTGTGAGGGACTATATAGGTTCTGATATCCCTTCCAACTCTTAAGATTTTGCAATTTCAGAGGTGGTGGAGATGACTTATTTTGGGGTTGGAGGAAGTCTACTAGGATCAGAGATGGGGAAGGCTTAATAGAGGAGATCAGAGTCCTCGAAACATGGGTAGGCATTTGATCGGTAGGGGGAAGAAAATAAGGGAAAGCAGCCCAGTAAAGGACAAGTTTTGGAACATAAGTATTTGGGAATTCTTGAACAATTCAGAATGTGTACTGTGACTCTGCACTGCCTACCCTAATAAGTGTTCCCCTTCAGAGAAGTCAACTATGGAGATAATCACTCACATTTTAATGGTGCCATCATTGCTTAAAAGTTTCTCGATTGAGACTTACTTTTAGAGCCAGTTTGTGCCAGCCAGGAAAATCACTAATTCCATTGTAGCCACATCTTAGGTTTCTTTTCTGTTGCATCATTTGTTTGTATAACAAATCCATTTCTGAATATACTGCTATGGCCTTTTCGCTTGGCAAGCCTACCCCTAGAATAAAGATTTAAGAAGAAAAGAAGAAATCTAAGAAGGAGGCTGTATCCCCTCACCTGCCCCATCTGACAATATATTTATTCAGTATTCCACACCCATAGACTCCTTCCTCAGCATTAAAACGAGGGAAGTGCATTTTTTCAACTCTTCTCAGAGGCCCAAGCTAGGTCACTAGCATCATACAGCATTCAGTTTCATGTTTTCTTGGTTTACTTTAACTCATCAATTTATGTGTCTTCCCATGTTTCTCTGAATTCTTATATTTGTCATTTCTTACAGCACAATGATGTTCCATTATATTCATGCCCCATAGTTAGTATAGCCCTTCCACAATTTGACACTTTTCTTCTTGAGCCAAAACAACCCCTACTTCCAACCCTTACCTTATTCACCAGACCTGACCTCATATTATTTTGAACTATGTATTAAAATTAGAAGGGTCCTCAGAAGGATGAAGAGCTACTCTTACCATTGTTACTAAAGAACGCACCATAAATCCAAAGACAGTTTCCAAATAAATTTCAAAAAATAGTTTGAACAATGGCATTACTTTTGGAATTGTTGTCATGTATTATATTAAAGCTTGTGTGTATTTGTGTGTGTGTGTGTGTGCGTGTGTGTGTAAAATCAAGATGTAATTTTTCCCATGCAAATTCATGGACCTCAGGATGAGAACCATTGAGAGAATGAAAATATTCCCTTCCTCAATGCATATCACCACTTTTGCATGTGTCTTCTCCATGAAGATTCTCCTGTCCTCCATATCCTCCAAAGAAAATGTGCTTGTAAGTCTTCCCCTTGATTTTTCACTTATATTGATGAGTACCAGGGGAATGCTCAGAATCCCCGTTGACCTTTTTTTTAATTTTCCCCACTAAGACCAGCTCCTCCTCCTCTTTCCAGGCATATATTTCCTAATGTATTCTTCATGTCAGTAAGAATCCTCGAAAGTAGAGACTTCCAAGCTTTTTTTTTAAACCATTTATCCCTAACAGTAAAAAAATATTGAGGCTTCCAAACTAATTTTCTCATAATAGCCCTGTCAGTCAGTAAACAAGTATTTATTAAATTCCTCCCATGCTTCAGTCTCAGGCACTAGAGATGTAAAATAAAAAATGAAGCCACCTGTCTTGAGGAGTTTACATTTTATAGAGGGAAAGACAGAACAGATCCATAATTCCATAAGGATAAAGATGAGAATTGTACCTGTGATTTCAGTGACACAGGGAACTCTTCATCAGTTCACGTCAGTACCTTTTCTGCATTTTTTTGTTTTAGAGAGTTGCCTAGAGCAATGTTGTCAAACTTTAATAGAAATGGGGGCCGCTAAACCATAGGTAAGAATCCTTGTGGGCTGCATATTGACTTAGTTTTTAAAATCTAATGTTATCTGTATTTTATTGTGTTTCTTTTTATTTTGTCAAATATTTCCCAATTACATTTTAATCTGGTTCAGGGTGCTCAGGAGTGTTGTGGGCTATATGTGACCCACGCATGTTTGACACTTCTGGCCTAGAGCACTGGGAGGTTGGCTTGTGCAGGATCACAGCCAGTATGTCAGAGACAGGACTTGAACCCAGATCTTCCTGGCTTCAAGGCAGACCTTCTGTCAGCTATGGGATACTATCTTATTTATATGTCAAATAAACACAAGGCAACTTTGGCAGGGAAGATAGGACACAGGTGACAATATTGCTCATTTCTTTTAATCAGAGCCACCATCACATCTGTGAAGTGAGAGATAAAGATAAATAAGACGTAGACCCTGCCCTGGAGCATATAGTAACAACAATAACTAATAATAATAATAGCGAGCATGTATATAGAATGTTAAGATTTACAGTACACACTTCACAAATAGTGTCTCATTTTATCTTCCCAATGACCCTAAGAGGTAGGCATTATTTTCTGTTTTGCAGGTGAGGAAACTGAGGCTGATTTCCCCAAAGTTATACTGCTAAGAACTGTCTGAGGTCAGATTTGATCTCGATAAGTTGTGCCGTTGAACTGTCTTGTCACCCTCAACTTGTTTCTTGTTTGTTTTCAGATGACGACGTGGACTTGGAAGCTTTGGTAAACGACATGAACTCCTCATTTGAAAGTCTGTACTCTACATGTAGCATGCAGTCAGAAACTGCTCCCCTCCTTCAAAATGGTCAACATAACCGTAGCCAGTTGCCAACCTCAGGAACAAGTGCCCTCCAGCAGCAAGCGTCCCCGAAACAAAAAGTTCAGCGCTCTCAACCCGTGCACATTCTAGCAGTCAGGTAAGATGAGAAAGCTTCTTGGACTGCTGTTTTGTTTACTAAATGAAAGGATTGTGAGTAACTTTCTGTACTTTGCCTGTTAAATTATTCTAAAGCTATGTTTTTCATTTTATCCTATGCTTTGTGTAGAAAGGATGGGCGGGATGACTTACAAATGATAGAAACCTGCATTTCCAATTATTTGATTTTCTTTGACTATGCAAATAGATTGTAAATGGGAAGCTGTGTTTTCTCATGCATAGGCAAAACCCAACTAGTTAAAATTTGTTGTTTTGTTTTGATAAAGGTCTTAAAATGGGCAGCTGTTTCACATAGTTGATGAGAACTGAATCTAAATTTAAAAACTGCCTCAGAAACTTATTAACTATATGGTTTTAGGCATGCCTCTCTGTCCTTTGGTTTCCTCCTCTGTAAAACTAGGGCCTAGGACTGTGGATATCATTGAGGAGAAGCTGTTGCCCTCTGTAGCTATATAAAGTCAACACAATGCCTTATACAAACAGAAGCATCTGGGAGACCTTCCTATAGGTGTCTTCCTTTTGGACAGTGAGCAGAATGCTTCTCTGTATTCTTGACCTTGAAGGTCCCTTCCACCTCTAAGTCCATGAATCTGTAATTTTTAACCTATATATATATATATATATATGTATATATATATATATATATTATTGTATGTATAGTAGTACTGTATGGTAGTATGTAGGCAAATGCCCTTTCTTGGAAAATTTAATTACATAATTTTCATGCTTTTTATTTTGGCTTGACTGGACCAAAAAAATGGGTCTGTGACTACTATACAAGTTAATATATCAGACTTTCTTATTACAGTTTTCTGGCTTTTACCCAGGAAGCAAAAGCAGGCTGCTTTTGTGCCCTCTGTGACCACAACCTGCTTCTTCATGCTCCTCAATCCTCTGGCTCAGCCTATTAGGTGTCAGTTACTTCAATTATGGCTCCCAAGCCACTCCTCTTTAAGTGCTGACAGTTGTATCTACGCACTATTTCCTTCAAAAGCCACTAGGTAGGCCCTTTTTCTAGAAGCTAAAATTCATGATTCCACAGTAGTGATGATGAAACATGATATCCATTACAGAGATTTGGGATGGAATGGGGGATGTGTATACAGCCATTGGGAGAATATTTGCTTTGCTTGATTATGAATATTTGTTGCAAGAATAGTTTTTCCATTTGGATGGAGAATGGGAGAAAATACATTTCTATTAATTGTTTTAAGGAGAGAGGTGGTGGGTGCTGTAGATATGAAATGTTACATGCCCTTTCTGATGAGTCTACTGTATCATTAGTTTTATTTAATTGTTTTACTCTATTACAAGAGACTTCTCATGAAGTGGGAATGATCTATAAATTTATGCAATATAAAAACAAAACACATCAATAAAGTTACCAAAAAACAAAACCAAACCAAATATAGTAGAAAGAAAGGAAAGAGAATCCTTCAGTCTCTCAGCTAATCTATTGTACATGGTGTACGCCATAGTTCAGTTTTTTTATGTTTATTGAAGTGACCAATGCTTGACTTTTCTCTGTACTTCCCCTTGGGACGTGTTTTTCCTTAGAAAGGTAGAATATTAAGTTGTGCTTCTTTTTAGCACTATGGATATGTCCTATATGGTGTAATGTTTTTTACCTGCCCCTTTTCTCAGGGGTCTCAGTTTTAATAAAAATCAGTACTTCCCAAAATTGGTGGTAGCTAGCCCCAGTGACTTAGGTTCCCAGAGTTGTGAGTTAGGCACTTTGCAAAACTTACAGTGCTCTAGGAATGGAGGTGTCAAACACCTGACTGGCCAGTGCAAGGGCTGCCAGCTACACTCCCAAGTGCAACCAAATCAGATGAAAATACTTAGGGTAAATATTTAACATAATAAATAAAAATAAATAAAAAATATTGATAGTGGTTTTCAGTATCTGGCCTACAGGGATCCTTATGTATAGTTTAGTGGCCTCTTTCTATTTAGGTTTTGACATCCCTACTCTAGAGATGTTAGTGATGAATGTAAGGAGAGTGGTTAAAATCACAAGTCATTTTAAAATGTCATTTCTAAGAATCAAAGAATTTCAGAGTTGGGTGGGACCTCAGAGGCCATTATCTGCCTTGAACAATTGTCTCCATATCTATTCAACAAGTGGCCTTCCACTAAGAATGAGGAAAACACCCATGACTCCCCAAGAACATGATTCTACTTTTAAATAGTTCTAATTTTTAGGAAGATTTTCTTTCTAGTGTCCACCTCAGAGCCCTTATTTCTTCTCCCTGAGGCCAGAAGAGCATATCGAATCCCTTAGTCAGTCAACAAGCATTTATTAAGCCTTTATGATGTTCCAGGCATGGTAGTAAACACAGAGGATGCAAAGAATGGCAAAAATATGATTACTGCCCTCAAGGGCTTATATCCCCCTTCTTTGTGACAGCTTTGTACATGCTTCTTCTTTGCTGTATGTTTCAGATCTGAATTTTTTTACTTCATTTAGGAGTATAGCCTCCTTGGCAATCTGGTGAAACCTATGAGACCCCTTCTTACAATAAGGTTTTTAAATATAGAAAACTTTTCTAGGTACTTTAAAAAAGTTCAAGGACACTAGGTTAAGAACCCTTGATTTAGATACTAACCATCAGACGTTTTGAGTGTTAGCAATTTACATAATTAGTTTATATATTTCTGTAATCAGAAGAACTGGCTTGTAGTTCAGGAGTATGGTGAAATTTCCTTCTGTAAATTTTATTAAGATCATGCCAATCTCTTTTAAGTCAAAAAAAATCATCCCATAACAGATATACAAATAAACTTTATTTTCAAAGAACTAAGTTTAACATTTTGACCAATCCCAACATTAAAAGATGATAATGCTTGCTTAATGATTGTATAGCACAATGAAATTTGTAGTCATGAGGTACACTGAGTTTAATGTACCATCTAGAGCAGGGGTTTTTAACCTGGGATCTGTGAATTCAAAAACATTTAATATTTTGATAACCATTTCCATAGGCTCAATTTCCTTTGTGGTCTTATGATTTTATCTTATCCATGTAGAAATATCCTGAGAAGGGATAAGTTTCATCAGATTGCCAAAGGGGATGACACAAAAAAAAGTGTTGAGGTATTTTCTTGAGTTAAAAAAGCTTTGTTGTCATCTTTTGACCTAAATAATTTTCTGGATAGCCCACAAATTGTTTCTTAGACCATTTGCCCTTCAATAGTGGGTAGAGGATTGAACCTGTAGAGGGGAAGACCTGAGTTCAAACCCACCCTAAGAAACTTTAGTAGCTGTTTGACCTAGGCAAGTCACTTTATTTCTGTTTGTCTCAGTTTCCTCTACTATAAAATGAGGGTAATCATAGCACCTACCTCCCAAGGTTGTTGTGAGGATCAAATTAGATACTATTTGTAAAAGCATTTAATTCAGCACCTAAACCATAGTAAGCACTTAATAAATGCCTGTTCCCTCCCTTCATCCCTCCCTCCACATAATATATTTCTGATTTACCTTGCATTATAGGACAGAGTTTTAAAATCATTTTTTGTGACTAACTTTTCCTCAGCTATGAAATAGGAAAGTCCTGCAGCGATAGCCGCCAGTTGCTACTATAGAACTGATAGAACCACTCATTGCTATTTCAGTGGGATCTTCACAATGTCAGGGTGACATGGGTGGGACTTTTGTTGTTTGTGGGTTCTTACAAGGCTAGTAATAGTTTGTTAGACAGATTTGATTGTATAATGTTCATACTTTCAAATCTGTTCTTTTTTTTCTTTAGATCTAAGGGCTGTTTTGTCCATTTGTCATATTCCCTGCTATTTTAAAACACAAGGCATATTTATTATTACTTGTGGCAGTTTTATTGACCACTGTTAACGTCCCTGAAATAAAGTTAATTGTTCACCATTCTTTAAATAAGTTAATTTTATCTTCTGGTTTTGCAACCTCATTTTAAATTATTACCATATCAGTTACTCATCAACAGTGTGAAAGCTATAAAGTAGTTTTTAATCAACTTATTCAAGGTTTCTAAATAGAAATGACCATTTGTTTTCAGAGAAGTTCCACAACAGTCTTTTTTTAATAATGAGTTTATACCAGCACCCTGTTATATATGTGAGCTGCTGAGCATTTTTCCTTATGTGAATCTTTCAGGGACATCACAGAGAATCATGTTAGAAAGAAAACCACACTAAGCTTCAGCGATTGACCATTCGAGGCAAACATGTTCTTTTATTGCTTATTTAAGTCACTTTGGCTAAGATACTCAACCTCCCTCACTTTCCTCATTTGTAAAATAATGGAGCTGGACTAGATGTTCTCTATTTGTTGTCCTTTCCAGATCCAAGTCTGTGACATATACTATAATATTCCTAAGCATGAGCTATTTGAATCAAATACATTTTGCTGAAATTACTTCAAGATTTTCATATGTAGTTATCAGACTGCCAACTCCAGCATCACCATACTTAACTACGTGCCTCTGCTCCATCCCCTTCAAACGTGATTCAACTCCTTCAACGTGCTCTCTTGGCTTTGTGGAATGTGTATGTGGAGCATCCTAAGGTCCCATCCTTAAATACTTCAATGGATCCATATTCTTACCAATGCCATTAGCCCCTTGATTGGAGCTAACAGGAACCCATCCACTACTTACCACCCTTGCAGCTCTTGTCCATGGCCTCCCATAAATCCTCCTTACAGGATATGCACAACATTCTAGAGACCTTCATGTAGATATTTTAACATTCCACGGTTACCTGATCAGCACACAAACTATCCTATCCATCTGTTACCTCTGGGCCACCCACAATTTTGGGTCTTCAGAAACTGTCAACTTCCTTATGTATTATGTCCTTCTTATCTCAAAGACTATCTGTCCTCCATTTGAACAGTGAGCAGAATGCCCTCTATGTGACAGTGGCAAACATCTTGGCTCAGCACACAGCTCCCAGTTTTATGCCTTATTTGAAAATGATAATCACCTCAGATACTATATTAATGCTCATCAGTGACTTTTCATGGTAGGGGGTCACAACCATTTGCAATATTGTCCTCTTTGTGAATAACTGATAGAGAGCACCTTTGCAGTATGCACTGGTGTGGCTTGTGTAGAGTAAGAATCTCCGGTAATTTTAAAGCCAAGGCGTTGAGAATCTAAAGTTTCTCTCCCTGTCCTTTTCTTTTTCAAAGTGACATTCTCTTGAACAAATGGAACATCCAAAAAAAAATCCCAGAATCTTGGACACTACCCTGAAACCCCATCTCATATTTGTCTTATGGGTTTAAATCTGAGGTCTCCTAGCCAGAGTATGAAGAGAAGGGTATGGTTTATAAGTCAGTCATCTATTATTTAAACAAGGGTTAGACCCTTGAATTGGATCCTATACCAAGGTGACAGCTGTTATGGGAAGCATGGGGCTTGTTAAAATTAAAAATAACTTTAATGGCATATAATCAAGCCATTATAAGAATGGCCTTCATAATTATACAACATTGAGTTCATTCATTCACTGCGATCTATTGGACTTTTAATTAACATATCTATTTACCCAACAAAAGTTTCTGGTTGCCATGGCTAACTTCTTTAAAAGAACAAAATAGTTTTTAAAAAACAGAATCATCTAAAATGACAAAATTAAAGTGTACTTAAGTCACGTAATACCTCTCTAAAAAGGGAAGGAAACACATTTTAGTTCACCTAATTCGTATAATAATTTGATAGAAGGTGTAACAAATGCTAAAGATAGTAAGAGGGACTTTTAAAACACTATTTGAAGCATGAAGAAAAGGTAGAGATGGGTTTAATTCTTTCAGAAGATGGTGTAGTGTTAAAAGGTCACAGAGAGTAATCATGAATTGGCACAACCATTCTAGAAAGCAGTTTGGAATTATGCAAAGAAAATGGCTAAAATGCGGTACTTTGTACCTGAGAGATCACACCACTAGGTATATACACCAATGAGGTCACTGACAAAAATAGAGTTTTCATATACACCAACATACTTCTAGCAGCACTTTTTCATAGGTAGCAAAGAACTAGAAACAAAGTGGATGCCCGTCCATTGGGGAACGGCTAAACAAATTGTGGTACTTGCATATAATGAGATATTACTGTGTTGTTAACAATGAACGTGATGTGAATGAACAGTGAAGTATGGAGGGACACATGAACTGACTATGCAAAGCAGAGGTAAGCAGAGCCAGGAACGTAATGTACAAGATGATAACTACCACAATGTAAAGAGACAGAACAAAAGCACAAAATACTTAAAAGAGACTGTTGTAAAATGATAAGGAACAAGCATGACCCTAAAGAATAGACATGAGAAGACACCTTTGCTCTTTTGCAAAGGTGAAAGGTCCACAGGTGTGAGACTTGTTTTTGGATTTTTTTCAACATATTGTTTGCTTTTGCTGAGTTTTTTATCTTTTTTTTTTTAATATGGGATGACTGGGATGGGGAGAGATTCTGGGAAAAATTTAGACAATAAAAGATATCAATTAGAATTTGAAAAAAAAAACAACAGTGAGCATAATGAACGCATGAGAAGGGTGAAAAGATATTGAAAAGCACAGGTGTATGCTCCTAATGAAGAGATGCAAGAAGACATCTCTTCTTGCTGCTTTGCAGAAGTGGGCGTCCACAGATGTGTAACGTTGCCTATAACAGATTTTGTTGATGTGCTGATTAGTTCTGCTGAATTTTTTTTCCTCTTTCTTTTTAAAAAACGCTTTTTTTAAAGGTATGACCATCTGAGAAGGAAGGAAGAGAAGGAATATAGAGGAGAATCTAGGTGACATAAAAACAAAAGCAGTCTAGATTTATATTTTTTTAAAGAGATGACAGAGAGACCACAGATCTTCCTGAACTCTTGTAATTTCTCCTATCTCCTCCAATAAGGAAAATAGCTTCAGTTTGAAAATGGTTAAGATGGCGTTGAAAAGGGATTGTAGTCAGGATAAACGGAGAGATAGTGAGAGGCTTCTCAGCTATTTTACATGAGTCCAAGTCTCTGGGTCTGACTAAATTACACCCTAGGTTACTGGTTTAACTTGCTGGTATGAGTCCAGAATCATTTTCAGTGATCTTTGAGACATCATGAAACATGGTAGAGGGAGCCATAAGAATGAAAACAGATAACAGGAGAAAAGAGGGGAAAAGGTGAATTTGGGAAATTATAAATAATAATAGCTACTTATATAGCATTTTAAAGTTTGTAAATTGCATTACAGATATTTTATCTTCACAATGACTTTGGGTGGTAGGTGCAGTTATTATCCCCTTTTTATAGTTGAAGACGCTGCCTAGGGTAACACAGCTATGAAGTGCCTGAGGCCAGATTTTAATTTGAGTCTTCCTGACGCCATGGGAGAAACGCTCCATGTAGTAAGTGATGTTTGAGCTGAACTCTTAAGTTTTAAAATACAAATTTTGTTTCAAGAAGGATTTTCTTACTTGAGTTGTCTACAGTTGTGTGGACTGCGTTTGTGAAATAGTAAGATCCCCATACTTAGAGATAATCAAGGAGCCTAGATAGTTGTCTGTCAGAGATGCTGTGGAATAGAATGCTGTCTTACTTACCAGGAGAGGTTTAATTTGTTGTTGTGGAATCATTTTCAGTTGTGTTCGACTTTTCGTGACCCCATTTGGAGTTTCCTTGGCAAAGATACTGCCTCTGGGCCATTGCCTTCTTCAGCTCATTTTACAGATGAGGAAACTGAGGCAGACAGGTTAAATGACTTGCCCTCCTCATTTTGTAAAGGAGATGACAGGTGTGGATCAGTGAAATGATTTGCACAGACTTACACAGCTAATAGGTGTCTGTGGCAGGATTTACACACGGGTCTTTCTGTCTCTTAAGTACGTTGCCCTCTCAGGATACCTGCTCAATCTTAAGATGATCTAAAGGCATAAATTCAAAAGAAAATTCCCTTTACTGAATGAGTATCAATCAGCAAGTTTGCTGGACACTTCTTGGAATACTCTTTGTGACTCCTTAGTTGTCACACAGATACTGTCAAAGTCCTCTTGCTTCTTTCATAACTCAACCACTTCCAAGAGGGTACGAGATGAACCCCCTTACCTTGACTCTTCCAGGGAGATTTCAGTGTTTGTTGAGTCAGTCAGCAGCGTTTGCTGCGCTTCTACTGTTCTCGTATCTGAATCATCTAATATGTAAACCCTCTTGCTTAATCCCCCAGTTCTGAACAATGCTAACCGAACACTTGGTATGTGGAGGGAGATGGCATGTGAAACAATTAGTAGATAATGCAAAACAGTGTTCAGGAAGCCAAAGGATCAAAACATAGTGTGGGCAACAGAGTCCATTGCCTCAGAAAGGATAGAGGATATTGGAGAATTTAGAAGTGGCTTTAAGATTCCTTAAGAAAGTCATCATCGGTAACTTTCCAAGGAGCAGTTTCCCACATTGGAGACTTTATATTTGGTTTTGTAATCCACCATATGATTTTCAAGGGAAAAAGTAAAATTTTAATGATAATTCATAAAGTAGATATCAGATGTCTATGGTGTGTTGTGTACTATGCTAGACATTCAGGATACATTAATGAAAAATGAACATCTGCCCTCAAGGAGCTTATTCTCTAAGAGATAGGGCATTCACACAGGCAGCCTCATACAAGGTAGAAGAATGTATTCGGGGCAAGGAAGTATTCACTGATTGTACTATGAGAACCAATCTTCTCTACCCCCCAAACCCTGAAAGTTTCTAAGTTTTTTTGGTAATGAAAAATAAACCAGTTTGTGGCTAATAGGTTAAAACCCTTGCCTTAGAACAAACATCAGCATTACTATCTGTATAATTTATAAATAATAACAAATAATATAAACATATAAATTTTTCATCAGTATATTAGATGTGAGAAAAGTTTCAGCCAATCAACTCTCTGTCAATGGCCATAACTTAGTGTTAAGTTTTCTCAGGATGGTAATTTGAGTCTTTAATACTAGAAGGATCGGGTGAATTAATTAATTTAAAATTACTATTTTATTTTGAAATCATAATTTTAACCTATTTCATTTCATGCTTTATGGATTAAAAAAACGTATTGCTTTAGTTGATGCAGCTGGGTCCTTTGAGATATTCTCAAATTCTCATTAGTATGTCTTTCCACAGAATAAGAGTATAACTCATTTCTTTCAAAATGTCCATCAAAACACTCTCAAAAATGACAGCTAAGTCCCTCACAGATTCATTCTGTTATGATAGTTAATTGTAGTGCTTCGCAGACTTTTTCCATAACATTTAACGGTCCTTAGACTCTTTCTGTGTTTATTAAGTATCCAAATCTCTTCAGGAAAGAAGTTCTCGCAGTGGTTCACAGAGGCACACATTCCCTCTGCAGTTAACAATCAGTTCCCGAGATTCTGTTCATAAAGGTATAGCAGCAACATCCTAAAATTTTTTTAAAAGGGCTGTTATTTAAGTTGGGGTTACCTCAATAAAGGTATGAGGCCAATTTCTCAACTGAGAAGGAAAGGGAAGGAATGTTATGGGAGGCTTGAGGAGAGATCAGAAGGCTTGGAACAGGAGGAGAATGAGGTGAGGTAGAATGGACAATGAATGATAAGCATGTATGACTGTGCTATCTCAGTATTCCCAGAGGGGTGATCCTTACTTCTCAGGGCTAAGATGTTCAGTTGTTAATGGACAGTTTTATTTCTGCTCCAGACGCCTTCAGGAAGAAGACCAGCAATTTAGAACCTCGTCTCTGCCTGCTATACCAAATCCATTTCCTGAGCTTTGCAGTCCCACTAATTCTCCTGTTCTCACAACAAGCTCTTTACCTCAGAATCAACCAGCTACCAAGCAGGTGAGTAATTTTGTACCTTTTGCCTGGGGCCAATGATTATTTCTTGTGATTTTTAAAAAATATTGAATGGTTTATTATTTTGGGGAAAGGGGAGGAAAAAGCATTTTTTTCCATACACATACATATATACATATAGTTTTTATAGTGAGAATTAATGTGTGATCATGGATAGAGAGCAGGATTCAGAGTAAGGAAGACCTGGCTACATATCCTGCCTATCCCCTAAACTGGATGTTTGACCAAGATCAAGTCACCTAACCTCCCAGTGCCTTAAGCAACTCTCCAGGGAAATGTTTCAGAGCAGGTATCTTGGTAGAGAAAGTTTCTCATCGGGACCTCCCTACAATAATGAGAACATAGGTCCAGTTTTTATAGATTATAAAATAGATTTTAAATTTTTTTTAAATTTATACATATTTTAAAAAAAGACTTATTCATTCACGTGAAACTTGCTGTGCCAAACTTTCTAAGACTAATCTCCATTGGTAGTGGAAATGTCCTCACAATGATATAGTTCCCTACATCCAGTGAAATCATATGCCCATTGCCGAGAGAGAGAGAGAGAGAATTTTAAGTTTTAAGCTTAAAACTGCACTAAGACTTTTGGGACACCCTATGTGGATCCAGGTGTATATAGATATATAGATACATATGTATGTGTATCTGTGTGTCTGTATGTATACAAGTACACAGATATACAGATATGCATATATACTTATGTATATATATATTATATGAAATATGGTTACTTCTGTGGGATTTAGATTTGATATTTGATAAAAAACATAATTTATTAACTTCTGATAATATTTACTCTAGTGACTTCGGATAACACTGATTGTAATAAGAGTTCCTTTTCTTAGAGGTATGTCTCAGCAAAAGGACCATACTCTAGCAATACTTGTCACTCTGTATCTCAGAGAGTTATTTTAAAATAAATGAGGCACATACATGTACATATATGTATTTATGTGTGTGTATCCCTTTGTGATTGCAAAATACCACATGAATGAAAGCCAAGATATGTTGAGAGAGAAAAAAGCTGTATGGGTACAATGTATACACACTCTGATGTGCCTTCTTTTGTTGTCTTCTACCTTCAAGAAAAAAGGGCACTATTATACAGTGGGAAGGAAGTGATAGATCTCAACTAGCCTGGGGCTCATGTGATGTGAAGTTTCGAGTTTTCTAATTCTCAGGTTTTTTGTCTTCAAAATGGGAACTATAATATCTGTAGTACCTGTACCCATCCCTCCCACTCCCCTTTCCCAGGCTGCTCTGAGGCTTTAATGAGATCCATGTGTATAAAGTGCTTTGCCAATCTTAAAGCACCACGTAAATATCAATTATTTTATTACTCTTGTTACTATCTGCCATTATTTTCTGTGTCCCCTTGGACCTGTCATTTATTTAATCGCTTGAAGACTGTTTCCTTTCCTATCAAGTCGAGGCAATCATTCCTACACTGTCAACTTCTCAAACCTGTTTTGAGGCTTTGGTAAATAAATTAATAGGCAAATGCTTTTTAGAAATCTAATGTAGACCCCAATAAAAGAGGTGATTATTAATTTGAAAGAAAGTTGGATTATATTTTTACAGCCACATATGGAGCAATTAGAGTTTAGAACGTTTATTCTAATTAGACCTTGTTACTGTCTCTCCAGGCAAACTGTTTAATTTCAAAGGTCATTCTCTGGCAACCTCAACTATCTAAAACATAGCCCCAAACTAGAAACTAAGCATAAAATGTTTCTGGTTAACTTAAGCTGAGGGCACAAAGTCCACTCCTGTGCACCTTACACTTATAATTGCCATTGACACCTTTATTCAGAGTTGGTTTATAACTCTTGTAGATCTCTGTTAAATGGATTCCCAGACCACAGGAGATGAGAAGTAGCTCCTAGTCAATGCAAGTCTTCAGAATAAGACTGGATAACCTTTTATTGGCAGGAAATGAAGGGGATTTGGGGGCTCTTTCTTGGTTTGAGTTAGATTGGATGGCATCTTGAAGTCCTATCCAGCACTAAAACTCCCGTTTTGTGATTCACTACATTTCAGTCATCTTAAAAATGTACTCATGCAGAATCCCTTAGCCCCTAAAATACTAGATGAGTGTTGCACTCTGGTAATTTCTTTGCATCTCAATTTGGAAATTCATATTTCTTGGCAAAAGAATTTACCCAAGGAATGTTATAGAAGAGGTTGCTATCAGGCAGTCATAGAAAATAAAAAAAAAGGAAGATGTCAGCTACTCTAGGAGTAAAAAAAAAAAGAGGGCAAAGACATAATAATAAAATTATCATAACAAATAATAATACTAAGGTGTTATATTAAGTTGATAAACCTTATTATTTAAAGTGAAGGAAATAAGTTGAGGGACGGGAGTGGTGTTTGTGTTCTTTACAAGACCAAGAATTTTGACTCCACTAAAGCCATTCTCTTTGATGGCTGCTTTATTGTAGCATGGAGGTGACCCAAAATTGTCAAAGTCCAAGTCAACTAAGCACAAGCCAGGCCAGGTCTTACCAAACTGTGAATGTTTGTAAAATAGAAACAAAGTATATCAATAAAACTAAAAACAGAAAACTATTTGGAAAGGCTTTGAACATGGATCTGGCATAGGACTCTGCCTGAGTGTGTATGGCATAGTGCAAAGTGTGTGGATTTGGAGTCAGAGGATTTTGGTCACTTGAGTTCCAATCCCACCTGTGCAACCTATCTCTGCAGCCTTGGGCACTTTGCTAAATTAAGGTCCCATCCAGCTTAAAATCTGTGCTGCTCCTTTGTTTTGGGGGACCAGCCTAGGAAAATGTGGAGAGATCCGTCACTAGGTAATGTTTTTTTTTTCTTTCCCCCAGTGCAAAAAATTTTGAGTTTGAAATACCATTTCAAGTTGCCCACTTTGGGTATCTGAGAGAAGCCAAAGTTTGTTTTGGTACATGCTCACTAAATGTGAATGTCCTCCAAGACTCTGTCCTGGTCCTTCTTTTTTCTTTCTATACTCTCTCATTTGGTGATCTCTATCAGCTTATCGACTGAATCTATAGGATTCTGTTATCTCAACGCAGCGTATTCATACAGGCTTGCAACTTCAGTATGATCCTCAATTCCTCATTCTCATCCCACATTTCCAGTCCTTCACTAAATCTTGCCATTTTTACCATTTGTTTAGCCTGAGAGTTCGTTGAGAGCAGGTACTCTTGGCCTTTCTTTGTATCTGCAGCACTTCACACACAGGCATTTATTGAACACTGATTGACTTTGACTTCCCATCTCTCATTTGTGTCCCCTTCTCTTCACACTTTTGGCCATCACCCTAGGTCAGACATCCATCACCTCTTCCCCACGTTATGGTAACAGCTCATGAATTGGTCTCACTGCCTTAAGTCTCTTCCCACTCCAGGCCATGGTCTAATGAGCTGCCAATTCCTAAAACTTAGGTCTAACCATGTTACTACCCAGCTTATAAACTCCAGTAGCTCCCTGGGATCAAAACTCCTCTGTTTAGCCTTTAAATTTCTTCACAGCCTGGCACCTTTCTACCTTTCCAATCTTAGTTTCTGCTCCTCTCCGTATTCTGTATGATCTGTCCATGTTGGCTCTTTGCTGTTCCTCAGGTAGAGCACTCCGTCAAATTTACAAACTCTCCACAAATTTACACTGGCTGCTCTGCGTGTCTGGAATGCTCTCCTTCCCAAGCTGCAACTACAAGACCCCTGTGGCTTCCTTTAAGACTCGGTTCAAGTGCCATCTTCTCTAGGAGTCCCAGCTGCTAGTACCATCGCTCTGAAGTCTATTCTGTGCTTATTTTGTACATTCTGATTTATGTATTGTCTCCCCTGTTGGAATGTGAGCTCCTTGCTATGAACTCGTCCAGCCATTCGGGAAAGAAATATGCAACTATGCCCCCCAAAGTTACTGAATTGTGGTTATCCTTTGACCCAGTCATACCATTGCTAGGTCTATACCCCAAAAAGATCACAGGAAGAGAAAAATGGACCCATATGTACAAAAATACTGATATAGCAGCTCTTTTTAATAGTGCCCATCAATTGGGCAATGGCTGAGCAAATTATGATATCTATATATACATATATATGTAATAGAATATTATTGTGCTATAAAAATTATAAAGAAGTTTCAGAAAAAAATGAGAAGACTTATATAAACTGATGCAGAGTGAAGTGATCAGAACTAGAACAGTTTATACAATAATAACAATATAGTAAAGACAAACAACTTTGGACCAACTGTGATTCCAGGGGACTCATGAAGAAACATACTACCTGTTTTCTGACAGAGACAGATAGACTCAGGATATAGTTTGACACATAAAATTTAAATGGACATGGCCAGTATGGAAATTTATTTTGCTTGACTATGCATATGTGTTACAAGGGTTTTGTTTTTCTTTCTTTTGCTATGAGAGTGAAGTGAAGGAAAGAGAAAGATAATAAATATTTGTTAATTGGGGGGAAAATTAAATTTGAAAGAACATGAGGTGCTTTTTCTTTGTATTCTCAAAGCATAACATAGCTTGTGGCACACAGTAAACACAGAGCATTGTGCTTACCACATAGTAAGCTCTAATTAAATGCCTATGCACTGATGGGTTGATTATTCCTGGGGCCAAACTCAGTCTTTATCACCAACAAGCATCTATTAAGCCCTTACTGTATGCTAGGTACTATGCTAAGCATTGCAGATATAAAGAAAGGCAAAAATGATTTTTGTTTTCAAGAAACTTCTGTTCTAATGGAGTGACAGTATGTGAATAAGTAGGTACATACAAGATACGCAGAGCAGATTGGAAGTCATCTTAGAGGAAAAAGTGATAGTGACTTAGGGGGAAAGGGAATGGCCTTATACGGAAGGAAGAGTTTGACCTGACGTTGAGAGCTATGTTTTAAAATTTGAAGTAGCTGCTGGGCTTTAAGCTCATTTGGATCACAAGCAGAATCCTCTCTTAGTTTGGCTGGTAAATGCCTGGAGGAATAGCGGAGCAGCCTGTAGGAACCTGCCCCTGTCCAAGCTGACTACTGAACGGTTTTACACAAAACCTATTTTTGGTGAAGAGCTGAGATAATGTTATCAAGGCAGCCTGGACTCTAGCCTCAGCTCTTCTAATAAGAATTGAGCTAGGTGACCTTGGGAAAATGATTGACAACATCCCCCCCCCCAAAAAAAGTACCTCAGTTTCCTTTTCTGTAAAATGAGGTGATTGGGATGACTAGATGGTCTTCAAGGGCCCATTTAGCTCTCACACAGTGACGAATTACCTTAAAATGGTAAATGTTCATCTGTCTGCTGAGATTAGATGGTATCGGGTCTATTTCCCTCTCTTGTTACGCAGCATTCCAGCCCAGTAGCATACTTTGTCATTGTTGTGTTCTTTAAGTGACAGTATTCCTGCTGATCTCTTCTCTCCATAGAAAAATGAAATGCTGTTTGTCCAGAACTGTATTTGAGACATTTTTTAGTGAATTAAACCTTCCCATGAAAGGAAACAATACCTAATGACATTTCTATTTATCCTTTTTTTGTCTTCAAAATTTATTTTAAGTTCTTACCTCTGTTACTAATGTGTATTTTGTATTTCTTAATCAAATATTAAGGAATTCTTTTTTTTTCTAGAATAAGAGCAACATAAAAATTGCATAACTTCAACTACTGGGAAATCGGTCTTTCATTCCTACCCCCTGCCCTTCCCTTGCCTTTCTCATTGTCCTCTATGACATTCTTTACTACCTAAAATCAATATTCACAAGGCTCTCTGTGTTCCACAGGGCAGGAGCAGTGCTCTCTGTCTTTCCTAAGCTAATTTTGGCACCAGGTTACCAAGTTCTTTAGGAGATGGGAGTTCCCTGTCATTATTCACCTGTCTACAAATATTTCTCCCATTCTCAGTCCCCTTCCCACAGAGAAGGTAACATCACCATTTGAGGACATTATCAAAACTTAGAGGCCAAAGTAAGTGTTTCTTGTCAGGGAGCCAGAGTTGGCTTTGCTTCCTGACTTTGTCACATGCCTCAGCTACATCTGGGATTTCTACCTCCCCAGTGACCTTCTGTTTTCAATAAGTATACAGACAAGCTGTCTATGGTTGTGTCACTTAAGTTGTTTACCAAGTTCCTCATCCCAAAATAAGGCCATTAAAATATTATCTAGACCTCCAGGCTATTGGGGGAAAAACATGCTCTCTTATTTTGGAAGCAGGTTGGTGAGAACCAGGAATTTTGTCTCCTAAAGCTGAGCATGAGATCATTACTTGGGGCGGGGTAGGGGGGGAGTCCAGGAACCCACTCTGTTTCCAAGGGAAGGATGGGTTCTGTAAACTAAAAGCTAATTGTGAAGGGCCACAATTTTTATTTTGATTTGGTTTTGGGAAGAGCTGAAGATCCCACTCTGACTTTTGTTGTTCTCTATAAAGTGTGAGCCTTCTTTAATGGAAAGTTAACTTTGTGTCCCTGATACCACAGGTCATGATTACATTTCCTCTTCTAAGCAATTGTAAATACAGAGCTAAGGCCTTTAAATTTACAATAGTGATGTAAGGTTTTAACACGTAAAAGACTTTGGGCCCCATTGTTTTCTCCTTGCTCTGGGGAAAAAAGTAATCTGATGCTCTAGTTTCCATTTAGTCAGGGTCAGAAGATACACAACTTTCTGGAGCCAGACAGAGTCCAGGGTAGAATTCAAGAATAGTGTAAAGAAATAGGTGAATTATAGCTGGTGTGTTGTATCTACAGAAAGACACCTTGTCAACCGGGAAGAAGTTAATGGACTGAAGAAAGGAGTAATACCTGTTTGAGAAGGAAATTGTGGAAGATGAGGAAACCAGAGGCCTCTCAATTTGCCTGGCAGTTTGTTTTTCATACTTCATTATTATGCACTAAGAAAGTTCAGGACAATAACTTTTGAGAGGAGTAAGGATAAAATAAATGACCATTTAATTTAATCAGACTTTGCTGAAGGGAAAGGAAGTTGTTGTTTGAGTTATATATAGCACAAAGGAAATATGTAAAAGGTATTCTGAGAGTGACTGCAGAAATGGCTCTCTGGCTCTTCTCTGAGCTTTTTCAAAATTTGCTTCCTTGATTCTTAAAAGTAACTATCGTAGTGTTCTAAGCATGAGACAGTTTTCAAAGGGCAAGTGGCCGACTAGGAAAATATGACAGAGTCTTCTCAAGTTTGATAAGGTTTGAAGCAGTGGTAGTGTTGTTCAGCTTCACTGGTACTTTTTGGCTCACATCATTAGAATTGGGATTGTTTCATTTTTTTTATATTTATACCCTCATTACTTAGTATATAGTAGGTACTTAATAAATGTTTGCTAATTGCTCAGTAATAACTCATTTTAAGATTTCTCTAAGGAAAGCACGTTTAGATAAGCAATGAGAAATCAATGCAGCAAAAATGAACTACTTTAATTTTTTTAATCATGAAATTGAACCTCAAGAGAGGATAAAGCAGGGAATGATAAGTGATTTTATTTTAATATGAAAAAGAATCCTTGTCTTTTATCACTAGAGTCACAGTTTCAGACTAGAAGATGTCTCAGAAACCTGCCTGGTCCAACCGCTTCATTATAAAGTGGAGAAAATTGACATTTGTCGGGCCTGACTCCCAGTTCCTGGACTTCTTAGTGTTTAGAATGACATCATGAATCCACACTGTGGGCAAAGAGCCTTCCCTTTTGTAGACTTAATCATCGTGAGAAGAAGTTAGACAACTTTTTCCTGCCCATCAGCATCTTTACTGCTTAAAATTTTTTTTAATTTCTTGAGCCCAGAAAGCTTTCATCTGTATGACTCTGTTTCAGAAATCACCTTGATCAACAAATTAGGAATCATCAGTTTGACATGTTTGGAATGTTTTTGTTCATTCACTTCAGACTCTTCATGACTGGGGTTTTCTAGGCAAAGATACTGGTTTGCCATTTAGTTCTCCAGCTCATAATACAGATGAGAAAACTGAGGTAAACAGGTTAAGTGACATGCCCAGGGTAACACAGCTAATAAATGCCTGAGGCCAGATTTGAACTCAGGAAGATGAGACTTCCTGGCTCCAGGCCCAGCACTCTATCTACTGCACCACCTGGCTGCCCTTTAGAAAAGCTGCAACTATTGCTTTGAGTTCTTAGTTGAGAATACATGCTGCAGTTTTCTGAATCGAATGATCTAATCCCGGTTCTCACACTTAGTCCCCTGTTCTAAGAGTAACACCAGTGGAGATTTGTTTGTTTTTTACCAGATTGGGTGCGGCATACAGCCATCTTTTTCAAAAGCCATTTTAGCATTTCTGCTCCTTTCTGCAAAAGGCTTCTCTTCATCATTAAAAGCCATTTGTTTTTTTCCACCTTGAATGTGACATTCTTCTGATACCGAAGAAAATAAGTGAAGCTGATCTTGAAGGTCTTAGAATTTAAAACCAACCGTCCATAAAGTTAAAGATATCATAACAAGGGTCTCACCCATTCTGTATGCCTGAAGTCTCTTTGGCCCTTTTAATATAAAAATGTTTGCTTTGGATACTTCTCTTGGACCGCTTTTCCTTTGATTCGTAGGAATACACACACACCAGCATTTGCTGTCAGACCGACCAGATCACCATACACACTGATGCTTCTAATCGTAATATTGCCAAATGGTGAACATCCTCCAGGGTGAAATTCTAGTTGGTTCTGAATATTACCCTACATGTTGTTTCTTCACTAAGATGTGTCTTTCATCTTCTTATCCCTGAAGTTTACCTTTTTGCCTCAAAAAGGGTCTCTTGATTTTAATACTCATTATTGGAAGACTAGGTCTGTGCTGCTCACCTCGTGGTTTGAATAGGGCAACAGCTCACTTTGCCCTTCTTTCGTATTTTTGGATTGCGTTCCCTTATACAGTAGCTGAGGTGTAGTGGAAAAAGCACTGCGTTTGGAATGAGAGGATTTGAGATTTAAGTCTTACTCTTCAGGGTTAGGATGAATTTCCCCTGTTTTGTGGATATTGAAATTAAGGCCTAGGAAGGGCCTGAAATCAAGTGACTGTTCAAGGTTACAGAGAGTAGCAGATGAGCCTGAATTTAAATCCAGTTTCTCTGACTCTTAATGTAGCACTCATCAGTGCCTCAGTTTCCTGGGTCCAAAAATGGGGATAATTCTTCCCCCTTTGCATGTAAATTGTTTTGTAATCCAAAAAGTGGTATATAATTGTCAGCAAAGATACTGCCTGTCCTCAAGGGGTTTACTATTGTCAAACTCTGGGGAAACCCTGGAGCCCTACCCTGCTCTGACCTGCAGTTCCTAACTGCCACCAAGAAAACCCACATACACCCCAGCAGCTTCCAACTTCTTCTGTTTCTGGAATACCTAGCAAAGCTAACCCAGGGACATTTCTGTTTTCCATAACTCCTCAACACTCCCCTCTTGCAGTGCAGCTGTTCTGTGTATGCAGACTCTATGCTTTCCATGCTATCCCATGACCATGCCTTATAAGAATCCTCTTCTGTCTTTTCTTCCTGGGCATCTCCGAATATGACAGTGCGTTGTCCCGAATTGCAATTCCTTGACCTTGAATAAATGCCTTACTTTATTTATTGATCACAGAATCGATCTGAGTTTTTCCAGGTTGATAATACCTAGTAGAGGAAAGAAATTTTTCTGTTTAATTTATCAAACCCTTGAGTCCCTATTAGTTGTTTGGCAGTGCTAGGCCCTTGGGCTCCAAAGATAGAAAATGAAAAACAGTTCTTGCCCTCAGGAAAATTTCATTCTTTTTGAGGTTGAGGTAATTTGAGGTGAGAGAGAGCTGGGAGGTGCTAGGAGGATCCCAAGAAACTTCAAGTAAGCATTGATGGGTGAGCTAAGTTTAAGAAAGAGAGGCGAAGAATAAGTAAACCACTGGCTGGTCACTTTGGCTGCAGCATAGACCGTGTGAAGGGCTACAATGCAGCCACTCTACAGCTTCTATTTGGATTGTTGGCTGTTTTCTTACATCCAAGATTTACTAAAATTCCCCCCTCCTCCAAAATGAAAAAACCTGAACAATGGTTTCCACAAGTTGCATTTAAGGTCTTGTACTTTGAGATCGGTAATGAGGTATTTTGGAGCCACAGAAACCTGTGCTTTATAGGTAGACTTCAATTTTTTTTAATCTTATTTTTATGGATGTCAATACTCCTTAACTCCAGTGCCCCACCTCTGCTTAGAGGGCAGGGAAGGAGGTTTTATAACTCTTCCCAGGGACCAAGCTTGTTCAATATAATTAGCGTTCAGATTTGTTTTCTTTGTTCAGTCTTTTTACATTGCTATAGTCATCATATATATTATTTTTGTCTTTCTGCTTACTTCACACTGTATCAGCTTCTAGTTTTCCCTAGTTCACTGTATTTTATCATCTTCAGAGTCTATTAGAGTAGCACATTGTATTATATTCATGCACTACAATTTGCTTAACCCCTTCCAGGAGATCCACTCGTCCTCTTGTGTATTAGCACAACTGGCCCTCTCCTCTAACATTGACTTATTTGGGAAGATTTTTTGATAGCTGTCTGGAGCAGAGACCAGACGCAGAGACACCAACTGGAGGATGGTACAGTAATGTTCAACAAGAAAGGCTGAGAGGCCTGAACTAGTTTGATGCCCGTGTGAATGGAAGGAAGCGGGTAGATAGAAGAAATGTTTTGGAGGTGGAACCAATGTGACTTGGTAGTGAATTGGACATGGGAGGTGTGGGAGAATGAAGATTAAAGTAGAAAGGGTTGACTCCAAGATTGTCATTTGGGTGACTGGATGAACTGACTGGTGCCTGGAAGGGTAGTGGTTTCCAGCAGAAATGAAAAAGTTCAGAGGGACGGTTTTTGGAAGCAACATAATAAGTTCCCTTTGGTACATTTTGAGTTTGAGTTGGGACATTTAGGTGGAGATATCCTGCAATCAGTTGGTGACATTAGATTGGTTTGGAGAGAGATTAGGATTGGATTTATAGGCTTGAGAGTCATCGGTGTAGAGATATTCGAATGAGGAATAGTAGCAGATCTCCATCCAGCATGACATAACATAGGGGTTATTGGACTTGAAGGAAGTAGATCTATTCAAATCCCAGCTATGCTCCTTACTAGTTCTGTCAAATGAAATTCTATTTGTAAGTGCTTAGCACAGTGACTGGCACATAGTAGGTGCTACATAAATCCTTATTCCTTTCTGTTTCCTTCAGAATAGGAATTGTTTCATTTGTTGTATGTATGTCCAGCACCTAGCACAATACCTGCTGTATAATAGCGTCTTAACCCAGCAAAACTGAATATCGTGCTCCAAGGCAAAATATGGACTTTCAATAAAATAGAGGACTTTCAAGCTTTCTCAGTGAAAAGACCAGAGCTGAATAGAAAATTTGACTTTCAAACACAAGAATCAAGAGAGGCATGAAAAGGTAAACAAGAAAGAGAAATCATAAGAGACTTACTAAAGTTGAACTGTTTTGTTTACATTCCTACATGGAAAGATGATGTGTCTGATTCATGAGACCTCAATATCATAGTAGCTGAAAAGAATATGCATATATATGTGTATGCATATATATATATATATACACTTATGTATGTGTCTATGTATGTACATATGTGTGTGTGTGTTTATAGACAAATGGCACAGGGTGAGTTGAATATGAAGGGATGATATCTAAAAAAATAAAATCAAATTAAGGGATGAGAGAGGAATATATTGAGAGAGGGAGAAAGAGAGAGATAGAATGGGGTAAATTATCTCACATAAAAGTGGCAAGAAAAAGCAGTTCTGTAGGAAGGGGAGAGGGGGCAAGTGAGGGGGAATGAGTGAATCTTGCTCTCATTGGATTTGACCTGAGAATACCATACACACCCAATTGGGTATCTTACCCCACAGGAAAGAAGGAAGGGGATAAAAAAGGGGGAACGATAGAAGGGAGGACAGATGGGGAAGGAGGTAATCAAAAGCAAACGCTTTGGAAAAGGGACAGGGTCAAGGGAGAAAATTGAATAAAGGGGGATAGGATAGGAAGGAGCAAAATATAGTTAGTCTTTCACAACATGAGTATTGTAGAAGGGCTTTGCATCATGATACACATGTGGCCTATGTTGAATTGCTTGCCTTCTTAGGGAGGATGGGTGGGGAGGGAAGAGGGGAGAGAATTTGGAACTCAAAGTTTTATAAGAAGATGTTCCAAAAAAAAGTTTTTGCATGTAATGAGGAAATAAGATATACAGGCAATGGGGCATAGAAATCTATCTTGCCCCACAAGAAAGTAAAGGAAAAAGGGATGGGGGGAGTGGGGTGACAGAAGGGAGGGCTGACTGGGGAACAGGGCAATCAGAATATATGCCATCTTGGAGTGGGGCGGGGGGTAGAAATAGGGAGAAAATTTGTAATTCAAACTCTTGTGAAAATTAAGGCCGAAAACTAAAAATATTAAATAAATAAATAAATGATGATTTTTTTGAAAAAAAAGAAAAGGAAAAAAAAGAAAAAAATTGTCAAAAAACATAATAGCCACTTAACAGATGCTTATTGATTGACTTATTGCTTCGGGCAAATCCAGTTTTGTTAAATGCCACTATGTGTCAGGAAATGTGCTAAGTTCTAAGGATACAAGGGAAGCAAAAAAAAAAAGGCCTTACCCTCAAGGAGACACACATATATACCCATCCATATACGTGTAAACAACTATGTACAGCTAAGAGATAGATAGATAGATAGATTGGATATGTAGTATATATTGGAAGCACTCTCAGAGGTAATTGGTAAGGGGACCAGTCTCTTGCAGAAGGTAGAATTTCCTGGTCTCTTGTACCATTAGTGCCTTCCTAAGTGACTTTGCCCCTCTGGACCTCAGTTTCCCCATTTATAAAATGAATGGATTGGACCATATAACCTCTGAAGTCCCTTTCATCTCTAGATCTGTGATCCTCTGATCTATCTTGAAGCAGCCTGTATTTTAGGAATTTCATGGACTTCATGGAGTCCTGCTGGAAGACTCTGCAGTTGCATGTTATATGATAACTTCACAGCCACTCGTGCGCAGCGTTTTTGTCCTTTGGGTCTGAGGCAATTATTGAACAGGCCACTTAAAATAAGTATCTCAGAAAGCCTGGAAACAGTCTTTAATACTTTGTTTATTCATTCGATAGCCCCAGTTGAGAGAGCAAATGCAATATTAGAAAGTCAATGTTGCAGATGTTAGAGGAAAGAGGTTCTGGATGGCCAGAGGAAAGGTTTTAATTAAAGTGACAACAGCTGGTTGGGATAAAAGACAATATTTATATACTGATAATAACGAAGGGAAATGTTACTGTCCTGTTTTGTTTGGATCACAAATGGGAAAAAAACCACCTTTGTTCTCTCAACGCACGATATTGTGATACTGAATCGATCTGTAGCAGAAGGAAGCCTGAGGAAGATGTTGTTGGTCTTCAGAAACCTTCACCTTGAATTCAGAAGTAAAAGAGATGCGCAGTAACCCTTGAGTTTTATTTTGACATCTGGGCTTCTCTAGGTTGGAAACTGATGTCTATTTAAGTCGCTTAAATCTAATTTTAAGGTAGAGCGGAGCAAGGATTTTGTTGCCTCGTTTGATCCTCACAACAACCCTGTGAGGGAGGTGCCATTATATATTCCCAGTTTACAGATGAATAAACTTAGGCTGAGAGAGGTTAAATGACTTACCTTGGGTCACACACCAATAAGTGCCTTGGCCTTGAATGCTTTGTTTCTTTATTTTCATTTAGCCTTTCACAGTGTAAAAAAAAATTATGTGTGTATGTTTGTATACATATATATTTACACACATATATGTATGTATGTGTATCACATATATATAATAAACACATAAAATATGTGTTTATATATGTGTGTGCACATACATATATACCCATCCATATACATACATATATATCTATGTGTGTGTGTATATGTATGGGTATATATATGTGTGTGTGTGTGTGTGTGTGTGTGTGTGTGTATAATATTGCTTTCATTAATATATTACCAGATATCACTGGTGTTTCCAGATATCTCTGCCTTCCCTCTCCTCCCCTACCTTTGTTACCTCTTGTAACAAAGAAGAAAAAAAGAGAAGGAAAAAAAGTACTTCAGCAAAATTAAGCAACACTGTCTGACAGTGTATGGAGTCCATACTCATAGTCCCACACCTCTATAAATAGGGGGAGGTGCATCTTCACATCTCTTCTACTGGGTCAAAAAAAGGACTTTATTTGGCCAAGTTAGTAAGGGTGTTCTTGTGGCTGAATGCTATAAGGACTAAAAAAAATTAGTTTTTCTTACAGTATTACAGGAAGGAGATGAGGTTTTGCTTGATTTTAATATTTGTCTGAGGGTAGTAGAGCGTGGCTTGTCAGGGCCACTGGCAAAAATTCTTTTATAGGTTCACTGCCCTTAATCCTGAGCCTATGAGGTGAAATCATACAGCAGCAAACCTCTATGAAAAACAGATTTAATTTGGAAAAATGAGCATGGGTCTAAGCATCAGGCCACTAATTAAGCTCTGTGACCTTGGACAATTCATTATTACTGACTTCAGGTGCAAATGAGAAGGTTGGACTGATCACTGAGGTCCCTTTATAGCTCAGAAATTCTGTTTGTAACTTCTGGGCCTACATTGAGACCCTACTACATCTTGGCATAAAAGGAGTAGTGAGTTCTTGAAAACGATTCCAGGGGAGTTCAAGATTTGGCAGGTCCTAAAAGCTTGAAGTATCTCACTTGTGGTAGATGATTGGCTATCTCAGCGCCAGCCTGGCCAAGTTGGAAAAGTCTCATTAGGTGGGCTACAAGATGGTAATTTATTTAGGCCCCAACAACTCATAAAAACTTCTAAATTGTAGAAAGTTAATGATTAACATTGGTGAAGGGAGTGTCCACAGTGATGAAATCCTGAACCCTTGTAACACTGATGTGTGTTTTGGTAAAGCCATCTCCATTCCAAACCTCCTCTATATACCAGCAAACATAGCACTGCTTCCCATGTCAGACTACAAGAGTCATAAAGAAGATTAAATAGAGCCAGTACTTCCTGAGAGGTCTAGGCTTTCTAAAGACCAGGACAGATTGCTGTCCTCACTTCTCCTTCTCAACTCAGGACCTGCCAGACTTGTTCTAACATATCTACAACCTCAACTAGCCTACCTTTCCCACATAAAAGAAAGTTCCCAAGGTGACAAATTCTTAACAAATCCTACCCATTGTTAATTTCTTCAGGCTGGTGCTCTAGAAACATTTAGTGAGCTTGTAGCTTCAACAGGCTGATGGTGGCAAAGATGGAGCCCACTTCTGATATATACTAGCTCTGGGACCATGGGCAAATTACTTTGCCTTTTAGTTTCCTAGACAGCTTCCTAAGACCATAAATTACAGAGGAGTTTATGATCATTTCCTCTTGCCTACAAACATGCCTGTGTCTCCTCCATCCTGAAAAAACCCTCACTTGATCCTTCCTTCTCTGATAACTTAGCCTATATCTCATTTGCCAAACTATCAGGGAAGGAAATTTCTACAGCAGGAGTTCCTCAGATTGAAATCACAGGTTTGGATTTGAAAAGATGATAACATCAAAGGCAGGTGTATTCTCTCCGCTGGTACAGATTGAAATCTCTCCACATTTCCTCATCTTATGTCTTTCTTTTCCTTATCTCTTGTAAATTCTCCCTGGAGGATCCACTCAACATTCTGGACGTCTTCCTCTTTAGTTCTTTAAATATTTTGGAGCTATGAGGACAATACTTAGGCTGTTATTTTTCACTTTCACTATGTAAAGTCTAGGAATGATGATCATGAAGTGCAGTTAAAAAACATGGAACTTCGTGAATATAAAGTTTCTGTTCAAAATTCTCATGGTAGTTAATTAACTCAATGGGCTATCCATCCAAATACACAGTGTGTATTTTTCAGCATGGATGATTGGGCCAATATTGATTTATAATGAATTGAATTGAGAAGGCTTTATAGTATTCTGGGAGCAGATAGCAGTTATTTTGGCCACATGTGCAAATAGTATTTGTTAAATAGTATTGCTAGTATTTGCTAAACCTTGATGTAGGAATATTAGGATGAAATCAGACACTCAGTTTTTGACCATTGATGGCGTCCAGTCCTTTAAGGATTGAGAGAGAGAGAGAGAGAGAGAGAACACACACATATGTAAATGGATGCTATTATTGTTAGGCTATAAGCTCCTTGAGTTTAGGGTCTGGTTTTTTTCTTATTATCTGTGGCATCCAGCACAATGCCTGATATATAATAATTAGTGTTTAATACATTTTTGTTGATTAATTTGCAAAAGCTTTGCTTTTCTTGCCCATAGGTGAAAAGTACTTGGTACTTTGAAGACAATGATTTTGCCTCTTTAGGTGTTTTATTTCCTTTAATGAGACAAAATACAAGTTAGGTGGTTAATAAAAATTTATTAAGGGCATACTATATGCCAGGAACTGTGCTAAGCCCTAGGAATACCAAAAGAGGTATAAGATAGTCTCTGCTCTGCAGGAGCTCACAGTCTAAAGGGGGAGACAATAAGCAAATATGCACAAACAATATACTGAATAAGTAGGATAAAATTAACAGAAGGGAAGCACTAGAATGAAGAGGAGTTGGGAAAGATTTCCTATAGAAGACAGAGTTTTAGTTGGGATTTAAAGGAAGTCAGGGAAGGCAGTAGGCAGAGATGTGGAGGGAAAAGATTTCATGCATGGGGGACAACCAGAGAAAATGCCTGGAACTCAGAGATAGTGTGTTTTGTTTCAGAATCAACAAGGAAGCCAGTATGACTGGATTGAAGAGTAAATAGTAGGGGGGGATGTAAGGAAGAAGAAGATTGGTAAGGTTAGGAGGGGAGTGAAGGAGCAGCTAGGTGGCACTGAGGATAGACTGCTAGGGCTGGAGTCAGGAAGATTCATCTTCTTGACCTCAGACACTTACTGGCTGTGTAATCCTGCACAAGTCACTTAACCCTGTTTGCCTCAGTTTCCTTATCAGTAAAATCATCTGGAGAAGGAAATGGCAAACCACTCCAGCATCTGTGCCAGGAACACCCAAATGGGGCCATGAAGAATTGTATACAACCAAAATGACTGAACAACCACACCGGTTATGAAAGGGCTTTGAATGCCGAGGAGAAGATTTTGTGTTTGATCCTAGAGTTTATTAGGAGCCAGTGGAGTTTATTGAGTAGGGGAAGTAAGGTAATGGGATGTACGCTTTTTGAAAATCATTTTGGGAGCTGAAGTAAGAGGAGAGGAAGTAGAGGCACCTATTGTAGATGGCCTTTTTTGGGATGTGAACTTAATGCTTTTATATTTAAAAGGTGTTTTATCCATTCTAACCCACATTTATGTGTATAATTCAGATCTCAGTGCTAGTTTTCACCAATTAGAATGCTGACCCATCTATTCCACTTGCCCAGTTAATACCCCTACCTCCATTCCCCACCACACTCCCCCAAAAAACCTTTTGTTCAGCACCTGCCTGCTATTTTTATGCCTTTCTAGTTCTGATAGAAGCGATAGCTATACCTGTTTCAAGTGGGGGCTAGATAGGAATAAGCATTTATACAATGCCTCCTATGTGAACAGGAACTCTTTCAAGTGCTCTACAAATATCCCATGTGATTCCCACAACAACCCTGCTATTATCCTAATTTTACAGTTGAAGAAACTGAGGCAGGCACATTTAAGTGACTTGTCCAGGGTCACCCAGCTAGTGTCTGAGGCTGGATTTGAACTCAGGTATTTCTAGCTACACTTTATCCCCTTTCCCACCTACCTGCCTCTGCTATTGGCTGGATAATATAATAATTCTGAATAAATGAAAGCAGGTCAAGATCAAAGGGAGAAACAGCAGTTCAGCCCCACTTTCCAGTGGGACAACCTTACGTTAGTATCAGCACTAATAAGAACATCTACCTTAAAGTCAATGGAATGGTTTTGCAAGGCTTTACTTAGAATCATTGAACTAAAGGATTTAGAGCTGGAATAGGCTTGCTACAAGGACGTTGATGAGGAGCCCAAAGTTCTTACCCTCTTTCCCTTTAAAAAATTTTGTGACCTTTTATTTTTTAAGTCACATTCATTTTTGAATATGCTCCTGTTGGTGAATTTCTTCGCCTGAGTTCTATAGAGCCCAGGAGGAATGGCACTTACCAATTGGGTCCTCAGACTGGAGTTCAAAGCAAGTGAGTATCCAGTGTGAGAGGAAAAGAAATGTCTTAGTGCACCAAGGTGGGAGAGCAGCTTTATCCCCCTATCTACAGTCGAGGTTTATGCAGCTTCTCAGATCCTCCTGGAGCATGCATCCAATGAGCTGCAGTCTGCCACATTTAACTGGACCAATGGGGCATTGTTCTTCCATACAAGAAAGGCTGATTACTTGCACTCCACTGGTTTCCCTCCTGGCAAGCCTCGATAGTTTGTTACAAACTTGTCTCGACTGAGCTGTTAGTGCCCCAGCGCTGCTTTGTGATTCTTGCTGATGCTACACTGGACAGCCCCTCCCAGAAAAGAGAACAAGGTTACCAGTTTAGTCACACAATATGTTTCTAAAATGACAAGGCTTTTTCTCCCTTGGTGCTCCTTCTTGCCGTGAGCGATTTCCCTTGCAGCAAAGATGAAGAAAAAAAATTTACAAAACCAAACCCTACTTCGAATGTGTTGGGACTGCATAAGCAATGCTCCAAGCCCATAATCCCCCACATCTTTAACAAAATAACATGGTTATTTCTTTGTTTCTCCTGTACTCAATGCCCTTTAAAAAATAAAATAAAAAAGAGCCTCTAAATTATCTCTAAAGTCATCCTAAAGGCTATGAAGGTAATAAAGGTATTGTTAATAAAATGTCTAAATTCAATTTTAGATATTAAAATTATATATACACACATGTGTATATACATGCATGCATACATACATATATGCATACACAATAGCTAGTGTCTTAGCTTTGGGGCAAATTAACACATAATAAAATTCTACATCCCAACTCCCAAGTCTTTTCCATGTTCCAACTTCCCCAGTACTGTTCTGCCAGCTAATCTTTTTATCACGGTAACCTGACACACTCTGGTTTGTTCATGTCTTTCTTAAAATGTTGCACCCACAACTGAACACAATTCTTTAGATATTGCCTGAACAGAGAAGAGCACAGTGGAACACTTCAAGGCACTGCGCTTATCTCTCCAGCATAGCTGAGCATTCAGAATTAAAATTATTGAAGTTCAATAGCAATAGAATATGGACTGCCAGCAGGAAGGGAAAACGAAAACATCCATTTGGTCAGGGCTGCTTTTATTTTTCATTTGCCTTCAGCATTTAAAAAAATGAAGCCAAAAACTATGATAGTCTCCGTGTCAGTACTCCTTCCATTGATCCATAAGTTCTAGTTTTAAAAATTGGTTCAGGCAAAAACATTCGTCATATGGGGGCCAATTTAATGATCCTCCCTGAAATGAGCTAAATTGACCCTCGGACTACAGTGTATGACCAAGTCCATGCTTAACAGCCTTTCCATTTGGTAGGACCTCTTAGCTTGTGCGCTGCAGAAAGTCATTGTTTTATAGCCCACTTTGGTGGTTGTATTTTTATTTGTTAATTTTCTAAGAATTGACGGGTATTCAGTAAATGCCAGTAGCTTTTTATAACCTCTTGGACTAAATAAAAAATCTTCTGGCTCTGGCCCCTTCCTACCTTTCCAGTCTTCTTATACTCTAACCCCCTTTCACCTACTCTATAACCCAGTGACATAGGCTCATTTGCTGTTCCTGGCACACGGGACCAATCCGGAACCTTTTCATCGGCTATTCCCCATACCTGAAATGCTCTCCTTTCTCGTTTCCACCCCTTCCACACAACTTGGAACCTTTTCACTGACTTGTCCCCTATGCCTCCATCTCTCTCCCTCATCTCTTCCTCCTAGCTTTCCTGGTATTCAGGTCTCAACTGAAATCCCACCTTCTGCTTGCAGATGCAAGACACCTTTCTCCACCCTCCTTAATCTTAATGCCTTTCGTTTGAGACTCTCCCTAATTTATCTTGTTATTACATAGCTGTTTGCCTATTGTCTCCCCCATTCGACTAGGATCTTCTTGAGCAGGCACTAGGAGTTTTTTTTTTCTCAAGCTCACCAGTACTTATCACAGCACCTGCCACATAGTAGGCACTTAAATCCTAGTTGATTTGACTGACGGATCAGCATTTTCTTGAATACTCGTGGATCCGTGATCATACTGGTGTTCCCTCACGTGATGAAGATCGCAATCTATCAACTTATACGTCCTCGGTGATTCTTGTTCATGAACTCCCTCCCCCTACCTTCCCCCAGATTTATCACAAAGTGATTCCAGCGTGCTGAGGATAAGCACACCGAAGCAGCTACGTAGTATAGTGTATAGAAGGCTAGACTTCAGAATCAGGAAGACCTGCCTTCTAAACCCTCCTCAAACACCAACTAGCTTTGGTTAAAGTCACCTAACCTCACTTGGACACAATTTGCCTTTAAGATTTGACAGCCCTTGGAGGTGGGTGTTATTATGATCCTCATTCTAAGGATGAGCAAACTGAAACTGGCGAGGGTAAGTGATTTTCCCAGGCTCACACAGCTAGTAAGTGTCTGCCACTGGATTTGGACTCAGATTTTCCTGACTCCAGGTCCGGTGCTCCCAGCTGCCACTAAGCACATACTATGGGTCAGGCACTGAGAATACAGAGATTAAAAAAAAGAAATGATCCCTCATGCAAAGATAAAAATGAAACTGGCTCTGCCTCTTAGGAACCATCATCCTATTGGGGGAAGACATATGTTAATATCTAAGTATATACAATGTATACAAGGTAATTTGTTAGGGTAGTTTATTAAGGAGGGTAGAAACATAGTCAGATGTGCACTTTAGGAAAATCACTTTGGCATCTTTATGAAGGATGATGAAGATTTGAGGGAGGGAGACCAATAGGAAGTTGCTGTAATTAAGGGGAAAGGCAAGTGAGGGTGAGAGGACAGGTGATATGTACCAATGGTAATGTCTGTTTGTTTGAAGAAAAGATGATGGACGGGAGACGTGCTGTACTGTAGAGATAGAACTGAGAAAACTGGGCATGTATGTGGGGTGAGGAAGAATGCAAAATCTAGGATGATTCTAAAATTAAAAACCTGGGTGACCTACAGAATGGCAGGGTAAAGAAGTTTTGAAGCTAGGTGGGTCTGGGAGGTGAGTTCTATTTTAGACATGTTGAGTTTGAGAGGTCTCCATTCCCAGATACCCAAGCAGAACTCCTGAGCTCAAGCAATCCACAAGCCTCAGCCTCTCCCAGTTGTAGGTGTTACAGGTATATGCCACCACACGTGATCTGTTTCAAGTTTAAAAAAAGGATTTCTGGTTTTGTTCTTTAAATTTTTTGGTGAGCCACATCTGTGTGCCAAGTACTCATAGACACCCAGATTTATATAGTGCTTCAGGGTTTACAAAGTATTTTCCTCACAACAGCCTTGGCCAGTGAGATGGGATTTTCTTCTTTGAATTTGGAAAACTCTTTTCTCTGTCGAGGTTCATTCCGTTTAGGTATCCCTTCCTCCAAGAAGTCTCTCTTCCCAGGTTCCCTCGGGTGAAAATGTTCTTTTCCTCCTCAGATTTTCCTTGAGTAATTTGTCTGGCTTTGTCTTCTTACTATGTATTGTAAGCTTCTCACTTTTGCAAGCTCTATGGCATTTTTGATCATTGCTTTCCTAACCAAAATACCTGTCTTCCTGGCCACATCATCTACTATAACATAAGCTCTTTGAGGGCAGGAACTGACTTTGCTTTAGTATTTGTGCATCCTGGAGGCTTATCACTGTGCCTTGCCCATAGTCAGCACTTGGTAAATGCTTTACTATTCACAATGAATTGTTCCTAATTAAATGACAGTTTATCTTTTGCTATCCCTGGTCTAGTTTAAAGCTTTTTATTCCCTGGAAAGGAAGAGAACCTTTGCTTGAATCCTAGCTAGGCTTCTTTCTACCTTTCACCTTGGTCAAGAGGATTCATTTCTCTGGATGTCAGTTTCTATAAAATAAGAGCTTTGAACTTAATGGTCTTTGGGGTTCCTTCTGGCTCTAAGTCATTGTTTCTAAGTCTTAGAGGCAGAATTAAAACCTAGGTCTTCTGTCTCCAAATCCACTGCTTAGCCCTGGATACCCTTTCCACCAATCAGGTATCCAGCCAATCAGAAAACAGTTGTTGGCCAGACCTGGGGCAGTGCCAGCAAATCACAGAAGGCCCCACCTGAAGTCAGTGTGCAACTGTGGAGCCCACCCTTTTCTCTCTATAGTTTCCATCCCACTACACCCTGTGGTCCCAGAGGTCTGAGTGGCTGGGAGAACGTGCACCCATTCAACCTGCTGACTTTTAGATGCGACCTTGGAGAAGACCTGAAAGTTGTGAGGATTCGATAGGCCTTCTGTAGACCCGTCACTGCGCCTGGCCACCCTGGGATCTGCCTCCACGTTGGATTCCTCTATGGGGACTGTTCTTTCTACCCACAAAGGGAAAACCACCCCTACCTCCTTGCGTGGGGTAAGGGATGAGTTGCTAGAAGGTGTTTAATGGTGTTGGGGGTGGGGGAGAGTGGTGGTGATTAAAGGAGTTAAGATTGCTAATATAGAAAGATTGTTATCTAGGCTTTGGGCAGTATATATTAGAAACTTTGGTCATCCAAATTCTAGTTGACCACTAATATAAACTCCTTTTTTTTTAATTTTTATACTAACGTTTGTTCTAGTAATCATGTATAAACTTTTGGCCTTAACATACGATTCGGTTGAGGGATACCATACCTGAAATAATTTATGATTAAATTGCATCATACTTTCCCCATCCTCTTCTCTTGATATTTTTGTTCTCAAAGAGGAGTCTTGCTCTAGAGTATGGAAATATCCCTATGTGAATAGAACATTAGCCTGGCAAACCCTGCCTACTAAGTTGCAAAGGCTTTGCCAGGGGTGGGGGGTGCTATGGGGAGGACTGTGTTTCAGATATCCAAGAACCAATGTAGTAAAGTATAAGAAGACGTAGTATTGTGTAGGATTTTTTTGGCCATAGCAAATCATAAAACCGTATTATGATAATAATAATAATGATAATATTGAGCATTTATATAATGATTTAAAGTTTACAGTGTTTTATCTCATAATCTTCGCCAAGATCCTATGAGGTATGTGCTATTTTTATTCTCCAAACTGAGACTCGGAGGTGAAACAACTTGGTCAGGGGTCACACAGATGGCAAGTCTGAGTCAAGATTTGAACTAAGGTCTTCAGGTCAAACACTGGATTGATTCACTGCTGTTCAATCTAATACTATCTATCCCTTCTGTCCATATTAAAGCATAAGGGATTTGTGGTCTGAGTTGGTAGGAGACCCAACATGGCAAAATCTAGGATTCTTGTATGAATTATCAAAGTTGGGATTATTGAGAACACTTATCCCCCTAGCTGGTTTAATGGCATCCTTGCCAAACTTAATCTTGTAGATTTTCACCCCCATTTACAAATGATAAAATTAACTTGCGGAAAATATAATTGGACCTGGATCTGAAAAGTATCCTTTCTTCCAGTAGTGCTTTGGATTCCTTAAAAATGGTGCATGGACAAAGAAAAGTGCATCCTAGATTTAGGAAAGAGAAAAATGAGGGGCAAGAGTATTGGCTGCTGCGGTCCCTTCTCCCTTTCCTGCCTTCCCTCTCCTCCTTCCCCATAGCCAGCAGCCAGCTATGCCCTTCATTTAACCCTTGGTCTTCACTGGGAAAAACAAAATGTGTGCTTTTTGTGGTAACAGTGAAGGAATTATTCAGGGGAGACCTTTTACTTTCTTTTCTACTAGAAATGTTTATAGCAGAGAAATATTTAAGGGGAGGAAATAAGAAAACATTTAAGGGAAGAAAATTTTAAAAATTTAAAGGAAGAAAACGTACTGTCTTGGTGATAGTAGATGGCTAGAGGGTTGGAGGGGAAAAGGTTTCTAATCTAAAAGATTAACTTAAATCCTTTTCTCCGTGAAGTTGCTTTTTAGATAACAAAAAAATCATAAAAGGCTGGGATACTATAAGCTAATTTTTTTTTCTCCGGGTGGGGTATGAAATTAATTGGATTTCTTTATTAGTATGTGTGGTTAGTGAACACGCAGAGGGTTCTTTTTCAAATTGAGTCATCTTTTGGGACTGAGAACTTAGGGCCACACTGTCCCTGCATGAATTGTTTAACTATTTAGTGAATTTGCAGAGGTGGGAAAAGGAACTTTTTGAACTCTAGAGGAAGGATTGGAACTTCTGTGAAACCCTAGTTATAGCCATGCAGACCCAGTACACCTGCGACCTAGCCTGGTCCTTTTAGGTAGTAGATATGTGTTCAAGGCACCCCACAATAATGTACCATTGCTTCCCTGGTTTTTACCTGTAAGATGTTTGGGAACCCTTTAGAGAATGCTGGAATCTGGTAAAAGCCAAGATGGCTATTTATTAGCATTCTCAGAATCACATAATATTAGAGCTAGAAGACCTCTGAGACATCATCCAGTCCAATATAACAGCCACCCCACCCCCACACACCCATTTTACAGATATGGACCTTGAGTCCCTTGAAAGTCAAATGATTTGTCCAAAGGTACAGTGCAAGTAAATAGCAGAGCTGGAACTTAAACCTGGGTTTTCTGTCCAGTGCTTCTCCTTATACATTTTTCCAAAAAGACTATATGACTATTCAGACTTTTCTCCATTTTCTCTTATTCCTGCTTATCCCGCCATCAACATGCTTTTATTTGTCCAGGTAAAAAAAAATAGTTTTATTTTAGGTTAATGGTGACCATCTTACCTAAATGGACAATCCTGTTGTTCTAAATCTTAACTGCAGACTCATGGGCTGCATGGAGCATGGGCCAAAGATATCCATAAAAGTATTCCTTCTAGTATATTTTCACTTTTTGTGGGAGCTTAACTTAGACTCTTATTTTATTTTCAAAGAGAGAACAACCTCCTATTGGCCCTAATCACCTTTTATAGTTTTTCCATATAGAAACTTATATATTAAAGTCTTGCTTAACTAGCCTGTTTAGGAAATAGGGCATTCTGTATAAACTTGGTTTACTCAGGATATTAAAAAAAAAATACCCAACCCTTTGTGCTTCAACCCTTGTTAAAAATCTTTATAAATTATATCAGCCTACTGTTCTGCTTCTCTATGGGAAACACAATTGAATATTCCATTGATCACCCTCAGGAGCAGATTTGATGACCTCTTCCTAAGTCCCAGAGACAGATCAACGGCCTATAAACTACCCTGCCTATTCCATAAGGGCCATGGTAGGGGGTAGGAGCGGGGGAGTCCTATCCCTGCCTCAAACCAGATGTAACCCTTCCACCTTTCTGTTCCCCCTAATAACTGGCCTGTTCTCTTATGTGATTCATTTTTTTCCCACAATCTCAGGCCAGAATTTTGAGATATTTTCTATTCTATTTCCTAAAAGTAGATATAAAGTAAAAGTAAATATAAAGAAATAAAAATAAATCCCACCCCCCCCTCCATAAATATCTGTACATTGGGTATATGTGTATGCTTCTGCATACATGTTTATAGATATTTATTAATTAAAAGTAGTAACTATTCCGTATTAATGGAGTGTTCTGGTTAATGCAAGTTTTGCAATATTATTTTGCCTAAGTGTTCCCCATCACAATAACTGGAATTCCTTACTGCCTTCTGTTTTGGAAAAGTTATCACAGTTGTCAATTAATTCTCTTCTTTCCCTATTCAACTTAAGAGGCAAAGAAGAGAGAGGTTAAATATCTTGGTTTGCCAAATATAAGCCATCATCAGATTTGGAGCCACCTGCTCCTTTTAGAGTAGTTGTTTTAAAATAAGCTTTAAGCCCCCACTTAACTGTGGAACTCAGCCTGGCAGCCAGCTAGCCGGCTGCCCTTTCAGGGCCCCTGATGAGACTGGTGTTCCATTCAGCTATCCCCTCCTCCACTCTCCCACTCAGACTCTTCCTTGACACCATTGTGTTCACATCCAAAATCACATCTTGTGTTTGATTATGTAAATGTAGGGGGAAATAGTAAAGTTTAAATTCAAGGGATGAATGGATTCATAGAAAATGTTAATAAGATTTATACATATACACACACACACACACATAGAGCTAACATGTCTAATTCTAAAACAATAGAAACCATTTTAAGGAGCTTGTTATTTATACGCTGCTGATTCTAATGCTACAAAATTTGTAATTAGATGGAAGCAATCCCCCGCTTTTCCATACTTCTCCAAAAAGAGATCCCATTTAAGAAGAAACTATTTAAATTTTCTCCTTTTATTTATCTCTGCTTCTTTTATGAGCACCCTTTATTCTCTTTCTAAATCCTTCTAAGAGATATAAAATTTCTGAAAAATTTAGAAAATTTGGAGGAGTGGGAATTTTTTTTTGCTTGTTTTTTCCCTTCCCTTTGGAAGTTATGGGAAAATTGAAAAACTTTTTTGAAGCTTCCTTCATGCATCTCAGATTAGCTTTATTTTTGGAACACAAGAAAGTATTCTATATATCTTGCATGTTTTTTATAATAATACTGTATTCATAATTTATTCAGATTGTTATTTCATATCTGCTAATCGAATGTATGGGTAGTCCTTGATTTTATGGATGTGTTATGCTGCAAAAGATTAGCGTTAGAAATGATAGGTATATCACAATTTGGCATGCTAGGAACACATTTTCTTCTGTTGCAACCCTCGTCCCTGGAACAAATATACAGCCCGCTCATGACTATTATGGTCAGAAGTAGGAACTTCAAATTGAAGAGGAAATGGATGTGGTGAGAGCATCAGCAGAGAGTTTGTTTGGGGCAGTGGCTGGCAGGTAGAGGGATTCTCATAAGGGAAGGGGAGATACAAAGATGAACGCTCTCAAAGGAAATAAATAGGGATGAGCAATAGAAGCTGATAATTTCTGGGAGGTACCAGTGTCGGGGAGAGGTTAGAATTGGGAGCAACAGTGAATCCCTAGTTGGCTTGGGCTATTCTCGGACTGTTGTCATTGTCTTGTGGGACAGATGAGAGAAGTTAGGAGGTTGGCATCTTGAAAATGGTTGTACAGCAGCTGTGTGTCAAGTGGAATTGGGCGGGAGGGGGATTTCTAGCTGTGGTAGAGGATAGTGTGTCCTTAGTTTTAGTGGCAGCGGGGAGAAAAAGAAAGATTACACTAGCCATGGTAGGGAGTAATTAGTGGGGTGACAAGTCGTCAGTAAAAATCTGTTCTTCATTTGTATGTTTTCAGTTTGGTGACTGCCTCTAAACAGGTAGTTAGGGGGTACAGTGGATAGAACACCAGACCTGGAGTCGGGAACACTCATCTTCCTGAGTTCAGATCTGGCCTTGTGGCTTGTATGACCGTGGAAAACTTTGTTTGCCTTGGTTTCCTCATCTGTAAAATGAGGTAGAGAAGAAAGTAGAAAACCACTCCAGTATCTCTGCCAAGGAAATTTCAAATGGGGGTCACAAAGAGTGGGACACAAGTCAACAATAGCAAAAAGTATTTCTAAACATTTTCCATTTTTATTACAAATGAAAATAATTGATGTTCTGAGTTTTAAGGAATCATTTTCTTTCTGTTATGGTGGTCGGGTTTTTGTTTTCGGGTTTTTTGGGGTGGGTGGGTGCTAAAGAAACTCAACGTTACAATAAAAGTTATGGTGTTTTCTGGACTTCATATCTTCTACGATGTAGTAGTAGTAGTAGGAACATAGATATGTGTGTGTATATATACATATGTATATATAAATGTATATACACACATATACACATACACACATGTACACAAGAGAGAATGTGTGTGTGTTGCTTAATATGTGCCAGACACCATGCTAAGTGCCTTACACATATTATCTCATTTGATCCTTACAACAGCCCTAGGAGGCAGGTGAGCTTATTATCCTCCTGTTGCAGAAGAGGAAAACGAAGCAAACAGGTTAAACGACTTCCCAGGATCAGACAGCTAGTAAGCGTATCCAGTGTTAAGAAGAACTAAAGAGAGAACCATATAGTGCGGTCCACCGTGGTGGACCACATATTTCTATCCCACGAACCTTTGTCTTAATCTTGTTTTCTGAGCTGCCACTATCAGCAGTTTCTGCTGCTGCTTCTTTTGTCGTCTCACTTTTAATCATCTTTTGAAAATTATTACCCAGATATAGCAAGGCTTTCTCCCCCTTTTTTTTCCACTTATTAATGTCCTTCATGATTTGGATAGGAGTACTTCCAAAAAAAGAAATGTTTCCTTCTCATGTTAAAGAAGAGCCCGGCAGGAAGGGGAATAAGAAGCTCCGTCTGTCACGCCAAGGTCTTGGCCACTGCATTGCAGAAGGGATGCACTTGGCAGGATCCCAGACCTCATTCCTACACTGAACATGAGCAGATGTTCTCTATTTATTCTGCAGCTTTTGAAAATTGCCCTGTGATATCAAGTTCTACTTATTTTGTAATCCGCCAAATGCAGTAGCCATATTCTCTCTCTTCACTTACCTTTCTGCCTTTGAATCTGGTCTCCTGAGATAATACTTTCTCTAGCCTGAATTGGATGACAGAATTCTCCCTTTTTCTTAGCAAATTATATTACTAGAGATACACTTTATTGTTTTATTTTTTTAAGTTGCTCTATCTGAGCCGTTGGCCAAGGAACATCTAGCCAAAATTAATTAATTCAGATACAGTATTGCTAATGATGTTAGAATCTTGAGAAAGTGCTACATTTGAAATCAGAAGAATCCCTAAAATTTTTGGAATAAATTGGCATTTCCTTCCTCCTCCCACCCTAACTCTTTCCTATCTTTCATGCATTCACTCATATTTCTGTACCTTCCCTACTTAAAACTATTTTCCTGCTTTCTTTCCTTCCATTGTGAATATGGTCCCAGGTGGGAGGCACGATTAAAAATAGACACCCCCAAACCAATGAGAAAAAAATAGACAGACAAATGCCACTATCCTGGGGATGGACTGAGGAAAAATATTCTCCCTCCCTTTTTCTGCCTGTTCTATCACACACACTGATGACAGCTTTCCCCAAGCAAATATATTCAAGAATAGAATTCTGTCAATGCCTTTTTAGACAAAGTTCCATTTTTTTCCATATTAGCTCAAGGTCAGAGTTCAGAGGAACAGCCAAATTGTCTGGATCTCCATCTCCCAGCTTGGTTTACACAGTGACAAGTCACCCTCTTCTCCTTGACCAACATTTAGAAAACTAAAACATGTTTTCATCCATACAGATTTTTCGACTTGTATGTTTCTGCAGAGATGGAAGTTCATCTGAAGAAATTTAACACAAAAGAAAATGATTAAATTGCAAACAAGGTTCTTCTCAATAGAAAAACCAGAGACCTCAAGCAAAGATGAGATTATCCATCATAATCCCGACGTTTTCACAGGCCATCAGCTATGTTGGTGTCCTTGCTAACTTTTGTTCACGTAACTATTTCATATGGTTTTCAAGCAGCTATGGTATTCAGGAAGATCCATATTTGAGATTGCCTTATGTCCATAAGTTTCATAGTTTTAATAGGATATAGTGCTGGAAGGGATCTAATCCAAATCCTTTATTTCTGAAAGCAGAAAACTGAGTCATTTAGAGGTGGAGATTTGATCAGGGTCATTATGCCAGTAAACTGGTATGTGAATCTGTCTCTTCTCATTGTGAATCCTACCTTTTCTTTCTTTTACTTTTTTTTTTAAATTCTGAACTTAGACACTCAGAGAGAGAATGTCCATTTATACAGACTACAACCCCCCCAAAAAATTGAATAGAAAATCACAAGTCTTCATTTCATACTGCTTGTTTTTTTAAACAGTATATAATACATTCCACACATTACTTTCAAAACTGTCCTGCTTGTCTTTGCTTCCTTATGAACTTCCTTCTGTTCTCCTCTGTGTGTTTTTAAAATTTTTAAATTGGTCCTATTTTTTTTGGTAGCACTATTGCTCGCCTCTTCCACTTGAGTATCCACGCCTTTCCCCCACTCTACTCCCTTCCCTAAATTAAAAACAGAAGGAGGGGAAAAAAAGAAACTCTTATGACTACTAAGTATAGTCAAGCAAAATCCACTAAGTGGTCAAAATGAGTGGTGTCATTTTGAATAATAATGTATTTTATATATATATATATATGCATATATATTATATATATACATATATATATATACATATATATATACATATATATAATATATATGCATATATATAATATATATAATTGTATCCTCTATCTAAAGGTGAATGGAACACACCAGTGTAAACTTGAGCTATCAACGGAAGGAAAAATATACACAACAACAACCACTTTGAAACTTGGCAGTTCCTAATGAGCTAAGCGTATATTTCTGTAATTTCAATAGGCAAAGGGTAAGAAAAATGCTTACAGAGCCCACGTGTAGCATTGTTGGCACATTTGCTAAGTGAATTCATCTCTTCAATGTGTAGGCCCAATGTTGATGATTTTGATTGATTAAGGGGAACAAATCCTAAGGCTTTACTCTTTTAACCTCCATGAAAGGTCTGAGTAGATCAAATCTGAAGAAATTGAGTTTTCTCCCATGTAATACCAGGCTCTTAATCTTGATTCTGACCAGATTCAGAATTTAATTTATATCCACTTATACTTCAGGAATACATGCAAAAAAGGTCTCATTGTCATTAAATATTCCCTAAGCTAAGCCTAAAGTGTTGAGTGCCCTTGTGTTTTGTTTAGTTTGATGGTGCAGTCACCCTTGGAGTTTTGATAAATTGGCTTAATAGACAATAGGAGGGTTTGTATTACTAAAGCTTTGCCTATTCAAGATATATCACCGAAAAATCCTGGTTAAACCAGCTCTGTGTGTGGTCTTCAGCTCTCTTTGTCCTCGGGTGGAAATATAATATGACTTAGGAGAAAAGTAGATTACTTTTCTTTTTTCTTGTAGGGAATTATGTGATTGAAATGTAGCCTTGGTTTTTTAAAGCTTTATCTTTCCCCTCTTTCTGTGAAATGAAACTATCAAGTACAAAATCTCTCCCTAAACCTCCCAAATGCTTTATAAGCAATAACGATGGATGTCTGCCGTAATTAAGAGGTTAGCACAGGGCAACAGTAAAAAGCTTGGTTCAACACTCTTTTCTACTCATGAGTTTTAATTTCAGTCTTGTTGGAGTATGGTATAAAAGTTCAGTTGGCTTCCTTCTGGTCACCTTACTCATAGACTAGCAAAGAGGTTTCTGAAATCTCTTTAGAGCTCCTTTGAAAAGTAGAAAGAGCACCATCTAGAAGGCCTGTGAGACCTATCTCCCCATTAAGAAAAGGATGTGTACACGTGCCACCGATGACATTTTTTATGGTGTGATGGTAAAACTTAGCTAATACAATAATCGATACTTCTAAGTCTCCTCTTTGGTTAGAGAATGTGGGAGCAACAGGGTCGGCCATTTTTCTCTTACTTCCAAGTCAAGAGTCATGCCGTATACAGTACGCCGTCCGATCTTTCATCATGGCCAGAGAGAGCCTCCTTTCCAGCAGCTTTGAAACATTGCACTATTTATCTCTTATCAGAATGCAGCAGTGGCAAATGCTCAGCAAGTTACTTCAGCTCCGTTTGCCTCAACTTTTTTATCTGTAAAATGGAGATTATAACAGCAGATACTTCCCTGGTGTGTGGCCAGGATCAAATGAGTTAATAGATACAAAAGCAAGTCAAGTGCCTGTGGTGGCAGCAGTATGGTGGCTTTGGGTATCTTTGTGGCCCTTGTTGAGGCCTGTGGCCATGGGGTTTTGGATGGCCATGGCCGTGGCTGTGCTACTGTAGCCCCAATGGCAGCCACAGCCTATCTTTCTTATTCTTATTACATCTATAGATCCTGGGTAAATATTACTGATAAAGGCATTATTCCATGTGTCTGATATGCTATTTATTTTCCATAAATCTTTCACGCTTGGTGCTTTCCCTTCTTCATATCGCCTTCCATTTTAATGTAACTGATAATTCACAGTACAAAATGCTTGTCTTATACATTTAATCTTTCACTGTTTCAAAGAACTAGTGATTTTATTGGTATGGATATGCTCTGCCTCCAGTGAGTAGGTCACATCTGTTTTGTGTCTTAGAGAGTCTCTGCAAATTTCTATGACTGAAAAATTCAACCTACAATTTAAGCTTTGGTAGTGAAGTTTACTGAACTAAGCTAGGCTGGTGCTTTTCTAGGGCCCATATTTTGAAGTATTTTCAGCTTGGTAACAAAAACAACAACATTTATTAAGCCTTTACTTTGTGCCCGGCACTATGATGAGCACTAGGGATACAAAGAAAGGCAAAAACATGATCTCCGTCTTCAAGGAATTCAACTTTTAATGGGAGAGACAATAGGAAAACAACTGCTAATGTAAGGTGATGTATCATGTATGTACCCACACACACACACACACACACACACACACCCCTCACAAGAAAGGCACTACCATTGAGAAAGACCAGGAAAGGCCTCCTGCAGAAGGTGGGATTTGAGCCAACTCTTGAAGGAAACCAGACCGGCCAAGAGGTAGAGATGAGGAAGAAGAGTGTTCTGGGAATGGGAAACAGCAAATATAAGGGCACAAAGTTGGGGATGGGTTGTCTGATGGAAGGAAAAGCAAAAATGGCCCATATCATTAGAATCTACTTGACAGTCAAACTTGACTTTTCATGCCATAGTGAATCTTGATGCAGGTACCAGAGACTAGTTTTGATTACAGTTATTTATATCTCCAACAACTCCTGAACTAGAGTGTGACAGCAGGGACTGTATCACTTATTTTCATATCTGTTCACTGCCATGAACCTAGTACAACGCAATACTAATATTAGACAGTTAAATATATCGAATGAATGAATGAATATTGAATGATGGCACTTAGCCAATAGCATTTTTTTTCTAGTCCAGAACCAGGAACCCGTGATGTCATTGATATATGGAATACTAATACAGATTATTAACTGTTGTGTAATTTGTCATCTTGAAGTTGCCTGGGCAGTCTGAGGCTAAGTGAAGTGAATTAGGTCACATTGGGAGTGTTTCAGAGTCAGGACTTGAGCCAACATTTTCCTAAATCTGAGGCTATCCATGTGATCTTCTATAGGAAACATAGGCAGTAAAGTTTTCCATGTTGTCAGGAAATCTTGTCACCATTTAAACTAAGGCTGTTGCTTTTCAGAGGCCCTGCCACTTCATTCTGGTGTCATTTACCTTCTCTTTCTTACGAATATATTTTTTTAAGAAGAGGGAAATTCTTCATAATTCTGTTCCTCCAAAGTTTTGGCAGCTTCATTCCACGGAAGAAGATTCAGACTCAGAGCACTTGGCTAGTGAAGGCCATTCACAAGGAGATGCCAGTTAGATAAGCCAGAACATCAGCAGAGTCCAAAGCCAGTAGATACTTTATCGTCATCATGGGGGAAGTTGGAATGGATATGCCAAAGCTGGGTCAGCAAACCATGGAGTCAGCGGTTCTGGGAATCCAGGGTAGATCAGGGTGAGTCATAGTGTGTGGGCATTGCGGGCTTGCTAAAATGTGCTCATGCATAGCCCTCAGATCTAACTGACCTTTATCTGCATGTATTTTTATGCATGCAACAAGGTATCACACAAGTTTTCTTCCTGTGTATCAATTTTACAGAAAGTCCAGACTAATTGACTGTTAACAAATATTGCTTCTTGGCTTCCAGAGGTTTCCACCCATAGTATGGTATGGCGACAGGAGAGAAGGGAAGGGGTTAATGGAAGTCAGTTGGCTGAGTCCTGGGCAGCCTCTCGACTGAATCTATGCCCTTGTCTCCCATCTTTCTCCCACCCTCCCATGGGCGCCACAATGATCTGTGTCAGTAAAGCCAGGATTTATTTCAGGCTACATTCTCACATCTAGATCATTCTATGCAGTGACACAGAGGGCCACAAGCATTCCATTGGACTTGGGATATCCTTTCCAGTAATTCCCAAGTAAGTAGGATTTTTTGGAGGTGTGAAGGCGCCTCGGTGGTGAGGACTGGGTGTCTGTATTTCATCCAGGTTGGAAGTGCAGTGGCTGCTCCCATGCTCTTCCCATTTTGGTCTATTCCCTTTCCAACCTGGGCTGGATCTTTAGGCAGCCTGGGCAATCACCATCTTGGGACTGGACACCCAATCAGCTCAGCACATATGCCCCTCCGAACTCCTGAGCTCAAGAGATCCCACCAGCCTCAGCCTCCTGTAGTAGCAGTGTTTCCACGAGTAATTCCCAAGAATTTAGATTAACTGGGGAAAGTTTCCACCATCCCTGCATCGAACAGGAATGGCCAGGGCAAGTTAAAACACTTACCTACAGAGGCCCTATGGATTTCGCCTCTAGTACTGGGCTCTGATTCTGAGCAGACTCTGGAAGAGGCTGAGCCTTTTCTTTGACCTTCTTCACATCAAGAGCCAATGCGCTCTCACCATGCCCTGTCGCCGTCTTTCATCACAACCAGAGAAAGCATCAATTTCCAGCAGCTTGAACCATTGCACTTTTTATCTCTTATCAGAATGTAGCAGTGGTAACTGCATGGCCTTTTCCAAACATAAGCTCTCTTGCTGAAGTTCATTTCAATTCTCCAGGCATTGATTAAGCCCTGCCTTCTATGGCTAATGCCCTAGTACTAGAGAATACAAAGGCACACATGAGTGAGTACAAATCCATCCTTCTTAAAGAGCTGATATTCTGTTGGGGGAAAGGGGAAGGGGAAGAAGAAGAAACAGCATTTAGAGAGTAAATAAATACAATATAATTTGAGGAAAAGAAACCAACGTTGGTGGGGTAGATTTAGAAAGGCTCAGGGTTGGATAGAGATTCTAACCTTTTTTATGGCATGGATCATTCTCAAAACAATGTTTTGAATGTATAAAATACATAAGAAAACCAATTATATGGAAATAATTTTATAATTTTCCTCATAAACTTCAGAGACACACTCATGAAACCTATCCATGGACCTTGCCCCCAGACCCAGGGAGGGGAGAGGGAGAATGTCTGGAAATCTCAAGAGTTTCGAAGTAGATTTCCTTGGAGGAAATGAAGGATTCTAAGAGACAGAGGAGAACATTCCATGCATGGGAGAACAGCTCTCAGAAAGGCACAGAGGAAGGAGAGGGCATTCCAGGTTAAAGGAGTAGTAAGTAGGCTAGTTTGGCTAGAAGCATTACGTCCCAATGGAGAGAGCCTTCGATTCTGAGAAAGACAACTTTGGATCCAATACCAGCCCGTTATTTGCGATGTGCTATCTGCTACTTGTGTGGCCTCAAGCAAGCCCCCTTCAGACTTTAGTTTCCTGATTTGTCAAAAGGAGGTAGATTAGCTGTTCTCTAAGGTCTCCCTCCAATTCTAAATCTGATCCTATGTAAAAGGGAGTGATGAGAAAGAAGTTTGGAAAGTAGGCTCAGAGTCAGAAAGTAAAAGTCTTTAAATACTGAGTTGATAAAAGTTTGTATTTTTTTTTCCTAGAGGCAGTAGGGAGTTAATGAAGATTAAAAAAACTTAAAAAAGGCAAAATAAATGTCACCTGCTGTTGTCATTAGTCATCTCTCTTTTGGTAATTGCTGTTCAGTTAGAGAAGCTCTTTTTTAAAAATTAACCCATTCTTTGTTTTTTTCTACTATGAAAATCCCTCAGGTAATAATTCATTTGTCACTGTTTTTATTGAGATTTCCAGTTTTTAACTTTTGTGAATAAAGATTTCATGTCTTTACTGTTTGTGCCCTTGCAGACCTTAAAAAAGCAAACAAACAAAAAACAAATGAAAAGAACCTAACAGGTTTCTACTTTACATTGGATTTTGATTGTTGGGGTTTTGTTTTGTTTTGTTGAAGGGAGAGGGTGGCTCTTCTCCAATAATACCTAATATATTAATAGCATGTGCCATTCATTCTACAAGTTTTCATTTAGTGGCATTTCATGGAATCCAAATTGGATATGCCAGATGCATCCAGTTTACCGGCAAAACAATGAGTGAGCAGAGAGAAGTCTCATTGTAGCCTTCCTTCTGTTCTTGAGAAGTGTTATTTCTAGCCCTGTAAGTCAGGCTGGAATAGTAACCATGGCAGCCGGGAGTTTTTTGAGCCACTGTACATTGGAAGTGTTGATCTTTATATTAGCTTCGCCTCAAGCTACTCCCTCCTCCTGAAAGGACTCCAATAAATTGAATGAGTTAACAGGTTTTGTTTTTGTTTTTGCCTTGGAAGTTCACATTAACTTTCTTCCCTCCCACCCATCCCCAATGCCTTTTGAAAGATCTTGGTTCCATCCAAGCATGACAATCGGGGTACTGTTAACAGTGAAAGTAGGGTTATGAGTCAGGAGCAAGTTTTACATTTGTAGTGAAGTCTGCCATGATTTATTAGCATTATGTATATGCATAAGCCAGTGGATTTCTTTTAATGGATCCAGATAGGCCAGTTGTCAAGACCTGAAGCTTTACTTTGCACTTGGAAATGATTCTTTTCCATCCCTCTTTAAAAACTGTTTATTTTAGGAGAAATGATTATAGATAATTCTTTAATTGTGTTTGATAATAAAAATAACCAATATTTCTATAGTGCTTTAAGCTTTACAAAGCACATTGCATGCATTAATTGAGTCTTCACAAGCAGCTCTGTGGGGTAGATCCTAAGGTTATTATCCTGTTCATTTTTCAGATGAGGAAATAAAAGCTAAGAAAGGTTTCCCAGGATCCAGAAGCTAGTTGAGTGTCTAAAGCAGGATTCAAACTTCCCAAGTCAGGACCACTCACCATGCTCTGCACAGCGCCTCCCTGGCGTGTAGTGGGAAAATCTCTGAACTTGGAGGTCTAAATGCCTGACTTGTTTCATATATATATAGGAGTTATGTTTCTGTAGTCTCTAATCCTCAGTTTCTCCCTCTGTAAAAATGAAGTAGAGGGTAACCATATTTGTGCTACCAGACCATCAGGTTATTTTAAAGAAAAGGCCAAATTTTTAAGACACTATAGAAATATGCTTTCCCTGTGAAGAATTGGGCCCAAGTGATGTCAAAAGACCTTTAAAATAGGTGCCTTGTCTCTCTGCTTCAGAGCAGTCACTATCTCAGTAGCGCTGATGATGGCAACCTCCCAGGGATTGCATCATTTTTGATTCAAGAAACTTTAGAGTATATTTACAGAGGCTGTCTGCTAGCAACCAGGCACAGACTAAAGGACAGTTGGATACAGTCACCTTCTGCTTTCAAACCAAGTCTGGAGATCTTGTGACTCTCAGGACTCCTGGGCAGCTGGAGGATGTGGGTAAGAACTGAGCGGTCAATCTCAGGTACTTATTCTTTTCCGAGTCCGGCTGGTCTAAGCTTGCATTTGATGGAACTTCATGTTTTTGCCTGGTCTTCAAGGAGTTAATGCCAGGAGGTGGTGTATCCTTACTTATGTTACTGCATGGGCAAAAGGGCTTTCTGCTGTGAGGCTTGTGCTGCTGAGCTCTGATTGAAAGTGCCAGGCAGAGCTAGAAAAATCAGCAGTCCCAGCCATGAGCCAATCATTTTTGCTTGGAATGACTTGTTTCTACAGGCAGGAATTCCAGGAAACAAGGAGATAAGTAACACCACTGAGTACTGGACTTGTAGAGAGAATAATTAGTGTTGGTAGGGCTCACTCATCAAGAGTTGAGTCTTGTCAGCATTTTTTGCAATTAATCCTTTTAGCTGTAGGTTGAAAATCTTATAAAATTAATTATCTTGGGAAAAGATTTACCTCTTCTTCCACCTCCCCCATCCCTATTCAGGAACCTGTGAATTTAATGGCATTTGGTAGAAGTTTATTGCTCACCAGAGTCCAGTGGGGAACTTTCAGATGATAGATAGAGGGAGTAGATTCTGTAAGGCTTTTTTATTTAAAGGTAACAAATTTAATTTAAAAGTGTCCATTTAAATACTGAGTAAAACTGAACAAAAATATAACAGAAAGCTGTTGAACCCTGTCTGCAGTGATATGTCTTCCTACCTACTCCTTCTCTCCCTCATCAATTCTTTGAGAAGGCTTCTTCTTCCTTCATAATATAGTGGAAAGAATACTGACTGTGGTGTCTAGGGACTTGGGTTTGAAACTTGGGCCTAGCATTTTGTTTACCAGTTTTTGACCTTGGACAGAATCACTTTTGCTCCCTGTATTCTCATGTGTCAAAGGAGGAGAGGTGAGCTCTGTGTCTAAAGAATATCTTTTATCTCCTCCTTTCCCTCTAAAATGTAAAGAATACTATCTCCCTTCAAACAAATTCTTTTTCTTTTGCCTTTTTCCCAAGACTTCCCTGTCCTCCCCTACCTGACCCCATGTTGCTTCTTGGTGCCTTTCTTTGTCTCCATCAACCTCTCTCCTGCCTGCTTAAAAACCTTGCTCGGTGCCTCTGCCACCCTAAGTAATATTCAGTTTAAAAACCTGAAACCTTCACTCCTTATGTAACCTGTACTTGTAATCTTTATTCATGAGAAATCACAGGGTGAGGTACATATCATTCCTGTCCTGTCTGCTAGTGGAGTGGTTCTTAAGATCTTTTCTCTGATCCTGCAGAAGCTGAAGCTATATCCGAATGCTTTCATTCAGTTACCACAAAGTTATTTTATCTACTGCTTTAGTCTCCAGAATATTAAATATAAAGGAACCATAGCAAGATAGAGACTTGTCAGTCAATCCATTGTTGCTTATTAATTGATATTAGATTAATTAAATTAGATTTAATAATTTAGATATTATATTACACTGATATATTAGGTACTAGGGATACAGGTAGAAAGAAATGAAATAGCCCCTGCTCTCAAGAAGTTTATATTCTATTTGGGGAAATAGCTTATACATGAATATATACACAAAATGAATATACAATAAATTTGAGAGAGAGGAGGGCACTTAGCAGCTGGGGGTGAGGAAGAATCGGGAAACGACTCCAGGATCTGTAGTTGGTGGTGCTTGTACAGCTTTAAGAAAGTAAGGATTCCTGATTTCCCAATAGGGATTGCAAGGTGAAGTTGAGAGGGCAGCGTGCTCCCTTTGTCTCTGGAGCATTTTGATCTGAACTCTTCTGAAAAAGAAGAGAAAGAGATGAATAATGATAGTCTTAATTGGTTTAATTAGTTGTTTGTAGCTAGAGTAGCTTCCTTAGCTTCCTAGAGCTGGGCCTTAGAGAGTAGGGGGAGGTGCTAGGCAGATAGCTTGGGGGTATGATTTCTGTTCCATTCCCCCCACCCCCACCCCATTTCTTCCCTCTCTCACTGGTTATGGTTAATGTCCATCTTTGTTTAAACAAAAAAAAGCTTTTCCTACCATATTTATATGTTGGGTTTAAAATACAAATACCCGAGGGGTTCCTGTATTTCTAGACTAGTTTTCAATTCTGGCTTTTTAGGCTTCCTTTCTGTGTGACCCTGGGTAAGTCATGTAACCCTGTTTGCTCAGTTTCCTCATCTGTAAAATGAGCCGGAGAAGGAAATCGCAAACCACTCCAGTATCTTTGCTAAGAAAACCCCAAATGGGGTCTTGAAGAGTTGGATACGACTGAAAGCGTAAAAAAGGCTTAGCAATCATGAATTTCCTGGGGCTGTCTGATACAGGTCACTTTGTCTCTCATTCTCAGTTTTCTGTAAAATAAATAAGTTGGACTAGATAGGAGTTCTTAACTTTTTTGTGGGTCACAGATCCCATTGGCAGGCTGAAGAGGCCGGTAGACTCCTCAGAAAAGTGTTCTAAAATAATTGAAGCAAATGTTAAATTTCAGTTAGAGGAAAGTGAAAATAAAGATGTGGACCCCAAATTAAGAACACTAAGACCTTTCGAGTTTAAAGTCTCAACTCTGTGTTTCGTGTTATGTGTTATTGTTCACATCCAGAAACCCATTTGCAAATAGCCCAGCTTCCAGACAGGGAGTTTGTGTCCACACATTTTGTCCAATAAAACACAGCCTTTGAGATTAGGTTATTACTTCAACTTAAATTAAGTCCTCCATGTCATATTTTTTCATTGGAAAATATTGTTATGCATTATCTTTGATAACAGGAAGCTCTCTATCTGTGACTGCTGTTTATATTTACAGCTCATGTTTAGGGCCAGCTAGGTGCCACTGTGGATAGAGGGCTGGGACTGGAGTCAGGAAGGCTCATCTGAGTTCCAATCTGGCCTCAGACACTTACGATTGTATGACCTTGGACAAGTCACTGAACCCCATTGGCCTGAGTTTCCTCGTTTGCAAAAATGAACTGTAGAAGGAAATGGCAAATCACTGCAGTATCTTTGCCGAGAAAATCCAAATGGGGTCACAAAGAATCAGAAATGACTGAACAACAAAGAGAAGCTCTCTCATCCAATCCCCTCATTCTGCAGACAAAGAAACAGAGACAGAGACAGACAGAGAAACAGAGAGATTGTGGCTTGCTCGAGATCCTGCAGCTAGCTAACTATAGAGCTGGGATTCTAAACCAGGAACTCTGTCTCCAAATCCAACGTGCTTTTTCCAATGTGCCACACTCCCTTTCTTTTTGCTTTTTAGTTCATTTTTAACCCAACATAACTAGGGTAGACTTTCATCCTCCAGATTCATTCGCATGTTGATCATAAAACAGACCGGCATTAGAAATTTTGGCAGCCAACCTATTGGTGTTAAGACTGAGCCCTAGCCCTAATTCTGAGTTCCTGCCCCGGCTCTGACACTTACTAGCTTTGTGATCCCCATCAGGTCTCAGAGCCTCAAGTGTCCTGGCATCGGGGTTAAAGACACTTAGACCGCTTACCTTATGGCATTGTTCGGGGAAATTTGTTTCTTATATCCCCACACAAATACAAATTATTATGTAGTTATGTTTGACAGTAGTTTTTTTCTTGCAACCGCTTGCTGCTCAAGCTTGTGTGGAAAGTGCCTTATAAATGTTAGAGCATGCTCACTGTTATTATGACCATATCCATTCTGCCCTTCCTGGTGCCACATTTGGTTTTCTGCAAGCTCAGAACTTAAGAAGCTGTTTATTTCTTGATAAGACTCTTAGCCTGTAAGTAGGGCCTGCTGCCACCAAGTGGTCAGTGGGTCTTGGTTCCGTAGCCCATCATCCCTGCTGATAGGATAACTTGCCCAGGCAGCTTGTTGTCCTTGAAATACAATTGGCCAGAGAGTGAGGAATCAGGATTTCTAGTCCTAGTTCTGTCCTGACTACCTTTGGGCCCATAATAAGCAAATCACTTTACCTCTCTGAGTTGCCTCTAAAATGGAGATGTTTGACGATATGGTCCCTATGCATTTTCCAATTCAAAAATACTGAAACAGATTCTGAGAATCCATTTTCCGTTCAGATGTTGTTGTTTAAAATGTTTTTTTAAAATGCATAAGCTCACATAAAGTAGCTAAGCATGTGGTAGAATTCAACAATACTGTCTGTAGAGCAGTGATTCAAAGACAATATTTTAAGGAAGGAATGTTAAAACACCTTGATCCAGTTAAAGGGACGCCAATGCCTTAACGGATCAGTCAGTGCTCCATCGAACCCTGGTTTTATCCAGGCTCTAGCAGAAGGCTACTTTCTTTTCACCTAGAATATTTTAACTTAGAGTTAAAAGTTCCTTCCAGGGTGTGTCCAGAGTTCCACTGCTCTTAGGTTTCAGGGCAGCAGGATGACAAAGCCCTTCCAGACAGCTTGTCTTATCTGCCAACAGCTTCCCTCCATCACAACCACAAGTGGTCTATCTATGCCCTTTCTCTATTAGGACTAATTAAAGAGACAGCTTTTTAGTCTCTTCTATTTCTACTCTTCTATTCACTAAATGAATTCATCACTGCTCGTTTACGTAGCTGGTTTTTGTTTTCGTTTTCGTTTTCATTTTTAACTTTACAATCTTTCATTTGTCCTGTATTACAACCCTATGAGGTCATTGGTATAGGAAGGCTTCCTCTACCAATGATCACCTCTTGGTTAGCTATAGTCATATGACTGAGAGGTCATACATAGATAATAGAATCATACATTTGAAACCAGAAGGGGTCTCGGGCCTTCTAAGTCAACTCCTTCATTTTACAGATAATGACCCTGAGGCCAAGGGAATTTAAGTGACTTACCCAGAGTCAAACAGCTAGTATGTGTCAGAAGAGCTGAGATTAAGACTCATGTCTTCCTGATTCCAATTCTCACCCCTATCTGCTATGTCAGTGGTGGGGGACTTGCAGCCTCCAGGCCACATGTGGCCCTCTAGGTCCTCAAGTGTGGCCCTTTGACTGATTCAATCAGGACATAGAGGGCCACATGTGGCCTGGAGGCCACAGGTTCCTCCCCCCTGTACTATGCCATGTCACACATAGTGTTGGTTATTAAACTGAGGCCTAGAGAGTTTAAACAATCTGCCACCAAGTCTTTTTGGTAATAAACAGAAGTAGCATAATACTCTCTACTCCCCCGCAAGACGGCCTCTGATACAAAGACATTTTCGAAACTTAGGACCGTTCTATATTTGCCCAAGTGAAATCTTCTCTCTCCTTTTCAATCGATAGAACTCTTGCCCATTAGACACCTCAAAAGAAAGGAATTCCATCCCATCCGACGGTCACCTGACACACATCCCTGATGGTGAAGTGGAAAGATAGGGAATTGGAAGACCTCAGTTGGAATCCTGCCTCTGTGACTGTGGCTGTACCTCAGTTTACATGTATATAAAATAAGAGCCTTAGACTAGGTGACCCGAGGCCCCATCTGGCTCTGAGTGTCTGGTCCGAGTCACCCATCAGTGTGATTCTAGCACCTCTGATCCCCAGCATGGGTTATAACCTACACCCGGACACAGATTGTTCTCTGAAAGAGCCTGTCATTATTTCACATTCATGTTTATACCAGAACGAAACAACATTTAAATAGAACTTAGCAAGGTTTTAAAACAAGTTTAAAGTACCTTCGCTGCTTATTTGTGTCCCATTTCAAGTAATCAACTGAAGCCCTTCTGGAAAGCGGGGTGGATGTCAGGAGTCACAGGTTTATTTCTTAGATGAATTGAGTCAGTGGTCGTAAGTAGAACAGAAGGGGCAAGCAAGCATCATACCCCCAGGAGGAAGCCCAAGAGACAAATTGTGATTGTTGTATGTGGTTGTTGTATGTTGTGCGTTGTCGTTATCTTTGTCATTGCTTATAAACTAGATTCCTCCTGCAGGGAGATCTCTCACTAGTCATTCTCTACACCAATCCTATCACAGGTCCCAACCCTCCTAAAGGGATCTTTTCTTAGAATTGTCAGAAACAAACAAAAGCTCCATCCACGTGGACACATTATTGCTCTGATCTCAATTTAACTGGCTCCAAAAAAATTTCTGTGAATTAAGATGAGCTTTAGCTCAGTGAGAAAGATCAGGCACCAGTATTCAAAGGCTCAGTTTCAGCTAAGTACACTTGTTTGCTTGTGCATTTGCTAACTGAAGGCCTCCAGGTCCACAAATAGCTGCATTTTCAGTCCCATTAATGGAGCTTGTACAGCAGGTTTTAACTAAAGGACATTCCCAGTCACACTTGGATGGAGGTACATGGTCTAGTGGCAAGTTTCCTGTCTGAGACTCAGGAGATGGAGAGTCTAGTATCTAATCTGCTACTCACTATGTAGGGCATTCCAAAGGCCTTAGTGTCAAGTTCCAAGGTCTTAGCTGTTAAACCCTAGATAGCTTAAAACTAGGCTAAGACTTTTGGAATACTCTGCTTATGTGACCTTGGGTAAGTCACCTCTCTGGGCCTGTTTTCTTTGAAATGACAGGGTGTGGTGGTGCACACCTATAATCCCAGCTACCTTGGGAGGCTGGGACTGGTGATGTCCTGGCTGCAGTGAGCTATGCCTGTTGGTTTTCTGAACTAAGTTTAGTGTTGTGATGGTGAGCTGCAAGGAGCAGGAGGCCAGCAGGCTACCACAGGAGGAGTGAACCAACCCAGGGTGGAAATGGAGCGGGTCAAAGTTGCCATGCCAATGAGTAGTGAGATCGGGATGGTGAGTAATCATTGCACTTCCAGCCTGGGGGAGATAGGGAGAACCGGTCTTTTTAAAAAAAATAGAATGAAATGAAATGACAGAGGTGGGCCAGATTTTCACATCAGAAATTTTTTTTTAAAAAGTTTTTTCATTTTCTAAGGTCCATTCAAGCATTAAAATTCAGTGGTCCTAAGTTTGACTAGCCAGCCCTTAGAGAGAAATCTCAGGCAGAGTACTAGAAAGGAGAGCCTTCCTTGGCTACATTGTAAGGTTGTTACTGGCCTTGAATTGTAACACCAAAGTTGTTGTAAGAGTTTAAAATATGAAGGGATCATAGATTTAGCTAAAGGGGCTTGGTTCAGGGGCTAGAGCTCTGGGGCTTGAGTCAGGAAGATTTGAATTCAATTCAAGCCTCAGACGCTTGCTAACTATGTGACTCTAGGCAAGTTTCTTAACCCTGTTGCCTCATTTTCCTCATCTGTAAAATGAGCTGAAGAAGGAAATGGCAAACCATTCCTGTATTTTTGCCAAGAAAACCCCAAATGGGGCATGAAGAATAGGAAACGACTGAACTTCAAACAGTCTTAATTTTTGCAAGTTAGAAAACTACTTCCAGAAAAGGGCATTAATTTGTCCAGGACCACACAAGATAGCGATAAATAGTAGAATGTGGTCTCAGAATCCCACACAATTTCCTTTGTACCCAGCAACACTTGAATTTTTTTAGATAGGTGCCTTTTTAGTTATGGGCTGTAACTTCTATGAAGAGAGAAAAATATCTTTCAGTTTACTGTATTTTCATCTGTAGACATTTTGAAGCAGCCTAGATGCAAATTATCTAACCTTCTTAACTTCGTTTTCCGTCTTCAAAATGAGGTTCTTGTTCAAGAACTCTTATCCAAGCGATGACCAACCCCTCTCCAGAGAATGCAGAATGTCAGTCACCTCTTCATGGAGAGGTGTGGGGCTCATGTTGCAGCAGAAAACAGACATTTTTGGACGTATCCCCATGTGGGTTTGCTTTGCATGGCTATGCTCATTTTTAACAGTTTGTTGTGTTTATTTGATGTCTTGTTTTTCGTTGGGGGAGGGGAGTTCCAGAGCAGTAGCAAGAGGACTAGCAGTGGAAATTGATCCCCCTCCCCCAAAAAAGGAGGGCCATTGAAATATTTTAAAAGTGCCTAGAGGACTCCAGAAGGAAATTCAGAAAGAAACCCAAATAAACAGGACTATTTTTAAAGTAATGGGTTGAATTTATTATGCATTTTTTAGAAGCAAGGAGGATGGAATCGAGTGTGTTATACTTAGTGTATGGAAATGCTTGGGATTTTTTTTTTGATGTTAAGAATAAAAACAATAATAATAAAGTGAGGTGCTTGGTCTGTCTGTTTCTAAAGCCTCTTCCAGCTCTGTGTTTTAGGGACATCATAGTCAGGAGGTCCAGGTTCTTTTGGTTCACCAGCTGGTGAGAAAATCTCTCAACTTCTCCAGGCCTCTGTGTCCTCATCCTAAAATGAGTGAATTAACCTTGAAGATTTCTGAAGTCTTAGCTTATGATTTGTTGATCCTCAGACAGCCTATGTTCTGGTAGAAGCTCTTGCCAAACAACTTTCTAATAATTGACCTTTTTTTTTTACTTTCTCCACTGGTGTCTTTTGTGGCATGCTCACTTATAGGGTTTGCTCGGGACTGCCATGTCTGAGTGGGTCATAATACTAGAGGGTTAGAAAGGCCACTATTTATCCAAACTTCTGAAGGGGTGAGTAACCCTCTGGCATGTGACTCAAAACTGAGAGGGTGAACAGAGCTGTTCCATTCTGTTTACCCATTTACCTTTGGGCAGTTATCCAGAACTATTCTGAGGAGGTGAGTAACCCGGATTAGTTAACTGGCTGTCCTTAGAAACTTGACCTGGTGGCCTGGCATCCTGAGGGCATCACATCCTGAGCACAATACAAAAAAAAGTCTGTCACAGGCCAAGGGAGTTAGAGTGGGGAGGTCATAGTCAAAAGGAAGTAGACCTTAAGTTCCTAGATTGTAACTCTTTGGCTGGAGATGATGTCTTATTTAATTTAATGTTTCCCTCCGGGTCCCACACAGTGCCCATGGTAGGCATTCAGTAAATGTTTGTGGAATTGAGTCAAATGGACTAAAAGAAGGAACACAGATGAGTTGTAAAGTTTGTGCTTTCAATGTGCCCAGTGTGTGTTTAAGGGTGATTGCAATTGCATTGGCTTATGGTATGTCATTGTTGGTAGTAACAACATCATTAAGGGGTCCAGCTACAATTGTTTGTGACTTTTTTGTACCCTGGATTTAAAATGGCTCTTCTCCAGAACACATACCCTGCCTGCCTTGCAGAGACTTAGCATGACACTTGTAGGCACTCTCTTCTGGTAGAAAGAGCACACCGTTTGGAGCCAGAGACATCTGGATTAAAATTTTCCCTTTGTCTCTTAACCTTAGGTAAAACTCTTAAATATTTGGCCTGTTGTAGCCGCTGTTTTCTCATCAGAAAAATGGGAGGGTGATGATAACCCCTGCCATGCAGCCCTGCTTCAAAAGGCTGACAGGAGGAGGACTCTACAAATGCAAGCATTTCTTACATACTTATATGTCTCCTGAAAACTTTCCCTGTATGAATTTCAAAATAATAGTGATGACTTTCTGTAATGGAACTAGTTTTCAGAGCATCCATCTTAAACAAATATATGAAGCACTTTGGTGTAGTGGAAACAGTGCTACCTTTAGAGCGAGAGGATTTAAGTTCAGATCTTGATTGTGTTACAGCAGAACCTTGGGCAGATCATTAAACCTCTCTGGGCCTCTGTGTCCTCAACTGTAAAGTAAAAGGTTTGAATTCATCATCTTCAAAGGTCCACTCCATTTCCAAGTCCGTGGCCCAATAATCCAGAGTCACCCGCTTTGCCCCATGGCCACACATCCTTAATAAAATATCTCCCAAATAATTTCTGAACAATTCTCCTTCATCAATGTAGATCACATTTCTGTGGTTCTCTGAGGTTTACAAAATGCTTTCCTCAAAAATTCTGAGAGGCAGCAATTACCAGTATTATCATACCCATCTTACAGATGGGGAAACCTAGAGAGGTTGAATGATTTGCCCAAGGATACTCTCTCTCTCTCTCTCTCTCTCTCTCTCTCTCTCTCTCTCTCTTTCTCTCTCTCTCTCTCTCCCTCTCTCTCTCTCGTATACGTTATTATGTAAAATGTGGGACTTGATCTCAGGTCTTCTTAGTCCAAAACCAATATTTATTTTTTTTTTTGAGAAGGGAAGGCAGGGGAATTGGGGTTGTGACTTGCCCAATGTCACACATCTAGTAAGCGTTAAGTGTCTGAGGCCGGATTTAAACTGAGGTCCTCCTGACTCCAGGGCCAGTGTTCTATTCACTGCGCCACCTAGCTGCCCCCAAACCCAATCTTCTTAAAACTACAATATACTCTGGTAGATATGGGAGCCTATGGATGTAGAGCGCTGTGTATAATGTCAAATTTGGCTGATGTGTTTGGTTAATTTTGCTGAATTCTTTCCCCCCTCTCTTTTTTAGTTTCTGTTATAAGGGATGGCTTTCTGGAATGATAATAAGATAATAGATTTAGAGCCAGAAGGGAAAGGAAGCAGGTGAGTTATATTGAGAAATGTAAGTGACATAAAAAACAAACAAAAGCTAGCAAAAAAAATGAAAAACAACCCCAAAAATCCTTGTTATACCATAGAAACTGGTCATTGGAATTTCTATGAGAGATCCTCCGAGAACAAGCCAACAAGCATTCATTATAAAGCACCTGATCTGTACCAGGCACTGTACTGATGGCTGGGGATAGAAAGAAAGGCAAAATGCATTCCCTGTCGTCTAAAAGTTCACATTGTAATGAGGGACACAACATACAAACGGCTATGTACAAATGAGTTATACAGATGAGGAAACGGGCACAGAAGGTAAATGACTTAGCCAGAGTTATGATACTTTGCATCTTAATGAAGTTTAGGCAGGGGAATGTCTCTAGACTTTTTCATAGTACCAGAATTTCATTATACTATATATAGCTTTTTTTATGCCCTACCTCTTTAGAGGCAACTAGCTGGGGCAGTGCACCAGCCCTGGAGTCAGGAGGACCTGAGTTCAAATGTGACCTCAGACATTTACTAGCTGTATGACCCTGGGCAAGTCACTTAACTTTCTTTGCCCCAGTTTCTTCATCTATAAAATGAGCAGCAGAAGGAAATGGCAAACCATTGTAGTATCTTTGCCAAGAGAACCCCAAATGGGGACAAGGAGAGTTGGATATGATTGAATAGCAGTAATCTCTTTAGATAGTCTCCCAAGGTTTGTAAACATGGATGAGGTTTTAGCGGTGGTGGGATTTGACATTTATTGGTTGTCTGCTCCTTGTGTGATTGTTTTTGCATGAAAAGAAAAACCAAATAATTTGTGGGTACTCATGGAATCCTACCCAGGCATCAGGAGCCAACACCTCACTCAGTGCCAGGCACACAGTAGGCCCACCCTCAGTTAATGCTTTTTGAAATCAATCTTAGTCCAGGATCTGACTTTGTAAGTATTACCAGGGCAATAGAAAGTTCCATTTGTGCCTCCCAGCTTCTCTGAATGGACCCACCCACCCCCTTTCATTCCTCCCAGCTCTCCCTTCACTTCTCCTCCCCCACCCCCCCCAAGTCTGAAGGGGACAGTGGCTTAGGTTAATAGAGGCTTCAGAGGTTTCCCCAGTAAAGAATTGGGAGTAGGAGGAAGAAATGAAGAAAATAGGGTGTGTGTACCTGAGACTAACTGGGTAGAAGATTACCATCAAGACAAAATTGTTTTGTGACAGTGATATGAGTCTAGTGGCCAGAGCAGGGCACCCAATATTGTGTGTATTCTGATCTCCTTGTCTCAGATGAGCAATCAAAGATTCCGATATCTTTTCAGAAATACTAATACATTCCAGCCCCAGGGGCTCACACACTACCCCCTTCTTCCTAATTTGTGGCCATGCTCACACCCTTGGCATGGTCCCGTGGCTCTTGGCTACGGGATACTATCATCTGAGACAGGGAGAGTAAATTTGCAGACAGTGACAAATGCTTGATATTTCTGAAGGACAGTCGCCCATCTCTTCTCTTAAGGACACCAGCTGACTTACGTAGGAGGGCAAGAGCAGGATCAGGGAGAATTCTTTCCTAATGTTCAAGCTGGCATTTGTAAAGGCACCCACTGGACATTTGGAGCATGCACTTGTTAACCCTAGGCCAAATTTATGTAGTGGCAGAGATAGTGGTTGGAATCACACACCCACAGCAGGAGTAGCAGCGAATCCCACAGTGACCATGCAAGTGACCGTCCACTGCATAAAGCGCTAATCCTTTTCTATTCTAGATTTATTACCCTTCAGCTTTCGTGAATGTACCTTTGTTATACCATGTGACAGGGTGAGAAGGGGCATCTGATGGGTGTTTTCAGAATATCCTTCAGAAATGACTTGAGTTCTATCTTAACGTTTCTTTCCTTGGGTACCAAACAGCCTCCCAGTCTGCACCCACTCTTGTCAGCTGCCTTCTCTGTCACAGAATCTAAAATGAGGCCATTCAAGAGGATGACATCTCGAGCAGCCTAAGGGTTTTCAAATGTGCAAATGATCATGATGGGGAAGAGAACCCAGGCGGGCAGTGTGTGTGTCTGCACTTACTTTAAACAAATGTCACAGTCGATGGAAACTGAACCAAACAATACTCGACTTGAATGCTTGGCCATCCGTACTCAGAGAAACCCAGGGCATGGATCCAGCCACGATGACTGAGAAATAAGAATGCAGAGGGAGGGAAAAAGAGGGAAGAATATTCCTGACTTGGGTCACCTTTGAGGACATTGATGATAGAATCTGTCTGTTTTGCAGACTACCTAGATCAGTTGCTAGGATGGGTCAGGAAACTAAGGACATGTTTTTGGATTTTAAAGCAAAACTTTTGTGCTGGGAAGTGGTAGGAAAGTAGCGACCCGCCTTCCAGGCCACAAATTGAGTTCTTCTCTTGTGAGCAAGGACAGCATCCATGCTGAGTGGTGGCAGGACCCGACGGCAGCCGAGGTGGGCCAAAAGTTGTTTCCTAGGGTTACCACAGGAAGACTTCCAACTCAAGAGCTTGATATGGTAATGACAGCTTTCTTAGTTGGTTTCAGAACAATGATGGTGCACAGTTCTCTTTGCCATAGAATCTGCAGCAGAGGCAAATATTGCAAATTCCATTTTGGAGCGAAATGCCTCATTGAGCTGCTTCGCCCTCCTAAAGGCCAACAGATTACTGCCATCACCCAGAACTGCCAATTTCTGTCATGCTGTAAAACTCTAGAAATTAGTCTTGTGGTAAAGAGCATGGCAGCAACATGACTGTTTTTCCATGACATTCCTGTAGCATTCACATATTTTTTTGCTCAGCACTTTCAACATTTTATGTAGGCTAATATGTCATCACCTCCCAAGATAATTCTGTGTTTTGGCCCAAAAGGAATATTTTTAATCTAAAAGGAACCCTGTTTCAGATACCCTACATATGGTCCTAATCTTGTGAAGGGTAATCTCTTCCCTCTCCTCCCACCTCCTTATGCCCAACAACTAACAGGCTAAAATATTTTTAATAGGTCCTGTGGTTATCATTGGTATTTGAAACTGGAGAGCAGCAACTCCGGGGGTCTCATGAATCCCAGAACAAAATAGGTGAGAGGAACCCTTAAGAGTTTGCTCAGGAACAGTATTTTCTAAGATGGCCCCTTTCTTGAATAAACTTTGTTGAACCCTAGCCTTTGTTGAACCCCAGTCAGATGGTTTTTTGTTTTTATTTATTTTTTTTTTTTTTACATAAAATCAGCCTCTCAGAGTCGTAGGAACCTTAAGCTTTTCCCCTCTGTTCTCGTCCCACATCTCTCCCACCTCTGCCCAGTGGATTTGTGATAGATTATGTCTATGTAATAGAAAATGGAAGATCTTTTTTGTTTGTTGGAAAATCACTGCTTTGGTGCCAGCCCTGCCTCACTAGGACTGGTCTTTAAAAGACAGTTAGTAACAATTAGTCTTGTTGAATGTTTTTTTTTCTAATTATGTTCCATGTGGAAACAAATACCGACTTACAGAACCACTCTTTTACTGCTGTTTCTGGAAATTCACCTCTTTTTTCCCCCAAGAACTTTTTTTTCCTAATCATGTTTATATAATTACTATTTTTTTAAATGAAGCTGGTAGATTTTAAAGTAACTCCATACGTTACTTTTAAAATAACGTCTAAGGATTTCATGACTTTTTAGTTGATTCAAGCTAAGCAGTCTGTACCCTTAAATTTCAATACTATAACAAGAATACCTAGGTTTTATGTGAATTATGAGAAAACTATCAACCAGACAATTAATAAGGGGTAAGATGCTATGATATCATACAATAGGTATATATGAAACATGGATTTTATATTATAGAAACCATTCATATCTATGTCGTTGGCCCTACACAGCAGAGAGTTAACAAAGCTCTTTGAAGACAGAAATAATTTGTTTTGTTTTGTTTGGTCATTGTATCCTTAGTACCAAGTTCGTCGTAGGTATTTGGTTTGATTTGGCTTACTGTTCTGTGTTGGTTGTTCAGTAGGAAGAACGTTAGAATTGGGGGCGGGAAGATGTGGATTCCATTCCTGGCTCTCCTATTATCCGACTTCATTTCTCTGGGCCTCAGTTTGCTCATCTCTAAACTAAGAGGTTGGATCAGCACATAGGAGCCTCCTCGTCACCATGAATTTCAGGGGATGGTACCCCTTCAAACATAACATTCTGTGTACTACTCCATTGTTAAACAGCTACTACGAGGAATGTGGCAGCTCTTTGGCAATTACACTCTTGTCATGGTGAGTAGGCCATCATTTCATTCTTTGCCCCTGCGTTCCCAGCTCTTGGCACACATAGTGGGCCTCTAATAAGATTTTTATTGATTGATGGATTGCCTTTATTATAGCTTGCATTTTATTTCTGGGACAACCTTAATGAAGGCCTGTTTAATGAAGAAGAATAAAGATATAGAAAGGATAATTAAGAACTTGCAAAGCCCAAGAATATGATACTTTGAAGAGCATCTCCTCCTCCTCCCTGTTCCTTTTCACTCCCCTGGGCTCTCTTTTTCTTTCTTTTGGATCCATCCCTGACAAGTAGTTATATAGCTTGTTTGCTCCCTCTTCTCCACACTCTTCTCCCCCCTGAAGATCTTCAGTTGAAAGGGAACTCCCTGCTTCCTAAAGCAGCCCATTCCAACCCTGACATCTCCAACTGTTAGGAGTTTCTCCTTATCTTGAACCAAATCCTCCTTCACTGCAGCTTCTTCTTTTTTTTTGGAGGGGGGAAGGCAGGGCAGTTAGGGTTAAGTGACTTGCCAAAAGTCATACAGCTAGTACATGTGTCAAGTGTCTGAGGCCAGATTTGAACTCAGGTCCTCCTGACTCCAGGGCCAGTGCTCTACTCATTGTGTCACCTAGCTACCCTCAGCTTCTTTTTATACATTGCTACTAGTTCTGCCCTTTTTGGCTAGGCAGGACTAGTCTAAAAGCCTCCTCTTGATAATGGCCTTTTAGATATTTCAAGATAGTTACCACACACATCTTTTTTGATGTTCCTCCTGCTTCTCTTTTCCTGGTTCAATATCCCCAGTTCTTTCATCTGATTCACTTGTGGCGTGTTCTCTGTTTTCTTCATTAACCTGATTGCCATTCTGGACATACTTGAATTTTTCCTTTCCAAAATAGGGTTCCCAGAACTAAATACAGTGCTCCAGATATGGTATGGCAAGGGCAGAATCCAACAAGGCTATCCTCTCCTTTATATTGCATAATTTATGCTTCTTTTATGTTTGTATTAGTTCTTGTTTCTCTTTCTCTCTCTCTCTCTCTCTCTCTCTCTCTCTCTCTCTCTCTCTCTCTCTCTTTCCCCCCCTCTTCCCTTCATCTCTCTGTCTCTGTCTCTCTCTTTCCTTCTCCTTCTCTCTCTCCCTTTCCCCCTCCCTCTTCCCTTCATCTTTCTCTCTCCACTGTCAACTCTTTGGTCAGAAATTGGAGAGGTGGGAGAATTTGCTATGTCATATTTTGAAAATGGACGCATTCACCTTCATATCTTTCCCCTCATCATTATGTCCCATTGTCGACTCTGTCAATCCACAAAAATCCCCAGATCTTCTCAGCTATTGCTATCTTCTCTCTCCCATCCTGTACTTGTGCGTTTATTTCTTTTTGAACGTCAGAGCACAGAGGGGTAATAGACATCACTTTGTGTGGTTGCTCTCCTTTTCAGATAACTGGAAATGAAGCTAGTTTAATCCCCTCAATTTGTAGTTGAAGACATTACAAAGTATTAGCTGAGTTTTCTGAGGTTGCACAACCAATTCAGCCTAGAAGAAACAGAACTCAAATTCTGGTCTTTAGATCAAGCATGTGTTTTTTGGTTTTTTGATTTTTTTTTTTTTTACCATACCAGATTTCTTTCAGTTCACTAATGAGGAGAATCTCTCCTGTCCTTGGCCCATAACTTCATTAAACAATTGTGTAAGCACACACACAGAATAGCTTTTGCAACAAAAGACAGTAGGTCCTTGTTACTTGTAGAAACGTGTATCCTCATATACCTCGAAACAAACACTGAAGAAGAATTGACCTCTGCTGTTTCTTTTCAGTCATAGATTTGAGAAATTCCAGAGCGGGGTACAGGAGACTGGTCTGGTGTTAGACATAACTCCACTCAGTGCAAAGGCCTGGAAATACCCTATTTTCTATTTTTGAAATGTGATTAGCACTGAGACTTTGGCAGAGCTCCCCGGTTAAAGTCAAAATACTTTTTTCAAATTCAGAGATGAACTTGTCTAAAGCTGGTATCTCCAGCAGAGAAGTATGCAGTATATAGAAATACCAGCAGTGCGTTTATTGAATATTGCTCAGAACACTAATTTAACTTCATTTAGAGAGCTCCACTCAGGTCTGGTAACTTAGTAGGGGAACGCAGCGGGATTGGAAGTACGGATGCCTCGAGATGTTTGCCATTGGTGCGATACCACTTCTGAGTGAGGGGTAAAGGGGAGTGTCATAGGGCTGCTCAAGTGAACCATGCAGAAAAAGAGGACCCCCCCCCTCTGGGATAGTGACGTTTCTTCCTTTAGCTGTCATTGTTCATGAATTCCCTCTACTAGATCAGAAAATATGTGCCTCTGTAAAGGAAGAACTAATAACAGGAAATCTCAGAACAATGGCACATTCATTCCCTTATCACTTGAGTGCTTTTATAGCAAACTACAATACTCAAGTACTACAATTCTGAGGTAGTGAAGCATTCTTACCCCCAGCCATGCTGAAAAGAATGACCTTCCCTGTACTCGGCATTCTTAGTCTTTTTTGTTTTGTTGTTGTCCTTGTGGGGGTTTTTGGTTATAGCTATTTTTCCTAACAGTTCATTTTATTCTAACTGGTGAAAAAGAAATTGGCTATCTTGAGGATCTGAGGGGTTGCTCTCACCCCGCCGCCCGCCCTCCGCTTAACCCAGATAAATTGGACTTTCTAAGAATTGATATTTTCACAACAAAGTACATATCAGGGTGCTGAAAGTCAGCCTCTGTTTTTTCCAAAGCTTAAGTACTTAACATTCATTCAATAGACCAGTTAATAAATCCTCTTAATTTTGTCTCCATAGTTTTGGTCATAGGATCTCAAAGGATAGAGTACAGGGGCTGGCGCCAGGAAGACTTGAGTTCAAATCCAGCCTTGGATACTTACTAGCTTTGGGGTTCTGGACAATTCATATAATCTCTTTTGCTTCAGTTTCCTCATCTATAAAATGAGCTAGAGAAGGAAATGGCAAAACCAATCTAGTATCTGCCATAGAGAATCCTCACAAAGAGTGGGACACAACTGGAAGGACTGAAGAACAACAAATATTGGTCATCTCCGTCCCCTCACCTGCTGCTACCCACCACCCACCACTGCGGTTCCAGGCAGCACCTTCCATTTTAACCATTATAACAGCCTCCTAACTGGTCTCCATGCTTCCAGCCTTTTCTCTTTCCCAAGTCCACTACTCACCATCATCCGCTTTACACTGTAGCCAAGCTGCACACACACACACACACACACACACACACACACACACCCCCTCCTCTCCTCCTGTTTCCATCATTTTCTTTGGCCACCTCACCACTGCACCTCCCTATGAGAAGCGATTCACCTTCATCTTCACTTCTGTTCTGCCACTCTTCTGGGAGTTTTCTTTCATTTGTGAGCATGCCCTGTTCACAAATGGGCAGAGACTGTCATTGTTTTCATCTTTTACTTCTCAAGAAGCCATGAGTGCTTTGCACACAGTAGTTGCTTTATAAATACTTGTTGAATCAAAGAAACATTTCCTTGAATAGCTGTTTCTCTAGGTGTAATAATACAGCAAGGGGGCTACGGATTTGCCCTTGATGTTTTTGGAAGTAAGCTATGATATTTACATTAAATGGCAAAGAAAAATACAAGTAGTCTAAGTAGAGGTCTTTGTGTTTGTGTGTGTCTCTCTTATTTTCTCTTCCTCTCTCTCTCTGTCTCTCCCCTTCTCTTCTCCCCCCATTCTCTCTCTCTCTCTCCCTCCCTCCCTCTCTTTGTGTCTCTGTGTGTGTCTCTCTCTCTGTCTCTCTCTCCCTCTCCCTCCCTTCCTCCCTCTTTCTGTCCCTGTCTCCATTTCTGTCTCTGTCTCTCTCTCTCTCTCTCTGTCTCTGTCTCTCTCTCTCTCTCTCTCTCTCTCTCTCTCTCTCTCACACACACACACACACACACACACACACACAGTATATACAGAGCTAGTATGATTTTCTTTTCATCTTGAACAGACCAAAAATTGCTTAATTTGTCAAAGTTGAAGACTGGCTCACAGTGATGAATGCATTCCTCAGAGCCAGGCTGTACGATTGAAACAAGCTTCTTTTCACAATAAGAAGGAAACATGAAGGCTCCACCTGGAGGCTTTTGTGTTCTCAACACTTAATTCTCTCTCAGTATAGGATTCAGGTCAAGATGCTGGCCCTTATTTCTTGGTGAACTGAAATCAGGACACCAGCTAAATTGAGAGGTCATGTGTGCATTCTGGCTAGCATTTAGCAGCTGGTTAACTCCTGACTAAAACTGATGTAAACGACCCCCTCCCTGCCTGCCTGTTCCAATTGTCTTATCAGCCCTTTGATTCCAAAAGGTACAATTCTTCTCTTATGAAAGTCAATAATAATGTTGGTTTTCTGCCACCAGTTTCATTTCTCTTTTTCTGCCTTCCAAACAAGTGGCACTGATGATTTTTTTTTCTGTAATAGTCTTTCCTGTTCTTGACCTAACCTCCCGTCCTCACCCCACTGCCCACACACATACAGAGCATTGAACCCTCTCTTCTTAGAGAAAAACAGTCAAGCAAAAACATCCACTACCAAGACCATGTCTAATGGTGTAGTTAAAGGCACTTTTTGCCAAGAGGAGGGAGATATTTGGGTCATTATAATTGATTGATCATTATAGTTAATCATAGCTCTGCTTTTAGCATTTTCTTTTTATTTATATTATTGTACCATTGTTTATATTTTTTCTCTTGGTTCTACTTACTTTACTCTGTCAACCTTCCCATGCTTCTATGAATTTCTCACATGTGTGGGACAAAAACTAAACCCAAAATTAAACTTGGGCTTCTCAAGTAGAAAGTAGAAATGGATGTTCGGGAAAGGGCAGTCTCCAAACCCATAGACAATAGGCGGGGCCCAGAGGGCAGAACCCAGCCTTATACTCTAACATAAACAACGACCCCCCCACCACCACCACCACCACTGGCCTTTTACTCTCATTGGTGGAGTTCAGGCTTACAATCTAAATGCCAAAATCTATTACCCAGACACAATTTAGGCAACACCAAACTCTTATTAAAGACACTTTTTTTCCTTATTTGGCAAGGACACGATTCAGGTGATTTTTTGTAACTGGAAACTTAGGCCTAGCAGTCTAATCAGAAGCCCTGGGCCATGAGGAAACATCCCCACCCCCATTCATTCCACTCAACTTACAGAAAGGCCAAGATCCACATTCCGTGAGAGGGCTTCACCATCCCACTCATCAGTGTTATTTCTTAATTGCATAATTATAATCCATTCATCCCTTCCCCTATGGGTAGGGGTACCTACTTTGTTTCCATTTCTTGCTACCATGAATATTTTGATATATAGCCTGCCTTTCAGTATGTTCATTGAGGTGTATGCTTTCTAGAGTATGAACCATAGTCATGTTTCCTGGATAAATCCCAATTGTTTTCCAGAACAATCAAATTCAGGGTATTAACGTATGTACTTTCTCAGAACCCCTCCCAATTTTTTCCATAATGTATTATCTTTGCCAGTTTTCTGGGTGTGAGGCGAAACCTCTTGGTTGTTTCTATTTTTAGTGATTTAGAACATTTTTTCAAGGGTATTAGCACTTTGTAATTCTTTTGAAGACTATGTGCTCATGTCCTTTGACCGATTATCTGTTGGGGAAAGGTATTTCCCATCTTAATTCATAACATAACTTGTCATTACATTTATTCATGTGTGTCACAAATTGCTGTGTGCTATGAAATAACTAGATCAGAAGCTCCTGAGGGACAAAGATGACATCCTCTGTCTTTATACTGGCCATAGTTGGTGCTCAGCAAATATATGTTGTCGTCAAGGGTAATGGTGATATCTAAAGTGATGGATATAATATTTTTAGGGTAGGTGATTTATCATATCCATGAGCTAGCCACAAGGAAAGGGTTCTAGTGTATTTCCTTTTTGTAACTCAAGGATTAAAGAACTACAGAAATTTAAGTTTGTACTTGCAAGTGAAAAAAAAAAATTGATGTTCACAGAATTTACTTCTGGAAGAGTACTTAGGTCCTCCACCCACCCACGCCCCTGTCCCCTACCTTTTACAGACAATGAAATTGAGGTCCAGAAAAGTTAAATGACTTATCCCAAATTCCAGAGGAAGTAAGTAGCAGAGTGTGGGGTTTAAACCCATGTCTTCTGTTGGCAGATCTTAGGCTCTCTTCAGTTTACCAAGGCTATCTCTCTTTACTTCAATCAATAAGTGTGTGTATATAAAATCAAAAACTAGGGTTTTAAGGCCCATGATACTGTCCTCCAATCTAAGTTTATAGTTAGTCGTATATTACTTCCAAATCCTAAAAAGTGGGAAAGCGAGGGTGGGGCAGAACTGTAGAACTGGGTCTGAGCTTCCAAACTTACAGTGGGATTTGGGGTCTTTAATTTTTCCCAGTCCTGCCACAGCTTCTTTCTTTCCCATCCTTGAATAGCACAGTCTTCAACTATGGACTTGAACAAGTGTTTAATCAGAAATTGAATAAGACATATCGCCATTGAAGTCTTTGTTTTAATACTCTGTATACAGACATCTTGAGAGGGAATGGGTGAGTAAGGAGTTAAAGTGAGTGGGAAATTTAATGGCTAATAGAGTAAAGGGAAAGAGTAATCCTATTTGTACTGGAGTAGTTAATTTTTGAGGGGAAAACGAGAACTGAATTTGAGAGCACAAATTCAGGTAGCAGAGTTTAGTTATTAGCTGGGCAGTAGAATCAGCCTGAGAAATTGTTAAAATTTGACAAAAGAAATGGCTAGGAAAAAATACTTTATTAAAGGAAAGTATCCAGGGTACATCCTGTGGGGAATTGACATTGGGCTCTTACCAAATATAATAAAGTGTACCAACTTGAAGGAAAAATTTAACTTTATTCTTATTCTGAATTTTTTCTGAGTTTTGAGACCTGTCTTCCTATGCTACAACAGTGCGTGCCATTCTGTTTGTTGTCTGGGTGCCAACTTTTTCCTGGATTCAAAGGCCTTTTCATTATTATAAAATTCTACAATAAGACAAGTTGAATTTAAATATTCAGCTTAGTGTGTAGATTTATGCCTTCGTTGAATGAACTATGCTAATTACAGCAAATAGATTTGTGGAGAGGTTTTGTGTGTTGGGTTGTGGTTTTTTTTTGTTTTTTTTTTAAGTAGGTGAAGGGAAAACCCTTCAGTCCAAATTCCACCCTGCTGAGATCTCTGTGAGTTGATTAAATGGGAACAGGAGGCTGGGTGTGCAGCTGTAACATTGTACAGAATACATACCTTTCAGAAAGCTCCAGCAACCACAGTTCCTCCTCCCATCCACAGCCACTTCTGAAAGAGTTGGCTCATCCTATCTGTCAGCTGAAGCAGTTTCCTGAATACATAGGTTTGAGTCATTTTCACTGAATTAACAGTTAACTCCTCCTTAGCTGGTCTTAAATTTACACATAGATGTGAAAAGGATTAAAGATGGGGCAGGTCTCATTGTTTGGTAATAGGCTGCACCTAGAATCAATGGACCAAATCTACAGCATGAACCTTTCTTTTCTTTTTCCTCTACTCTCCTCCCCTCTCTTTCTCTTTTTTCTTCCCTTCCCTTCCCTTCTCTTTCCTTCCCTTCCCTTCCCTTCCTTTCCCTTCCCTTCTCTTCCCTTCTTCTTTTCCTTTCCTTTCCTTTCCTTTCCTTTCCTTTCCTTTCCTTTCCTTTCCTTTCCTTTCCTTTCCTTTCCTTTCCTTTCCCCCCTTTCTGTCCTTTTCCTTCCTTCCTTCCTTCCTTCCTTCCTTCCTTCCTTCCTTCCTTCCTTCCTTCCTTCCTTCACTATGACTTGGGAGGGAATTAATGATATTACCTTTTGTTCCCCTTGCCAGATCAATTTCGCTTGAAATAAAAGTTAAGACAAAGTAAATGCTCTTGGCCAGAGCAGTAGAAAAAAAAAGATTGAAATGAGAGTAAGGGGAGATGATGGTGTTGGCGGCTTCTTGGGAAAAGGTCACAGAAACAGGTTTGATTAAAAGTTCAAGTGCTTCAGTTGCATGCCTGTGGATGACATTGACTGAAGAGCTGAAGGATTATGAAGAGATTTGGCAGACAAATCCAAATTCAGAGAACACACATGCTTTTGGCTCAGAAATTTATGATTTCTTTTCTTTGAACTTGCTAATGTTACAGTACACTTACCATGCAGTGGGTGGTCATAAAACAAACATTTCCTTGTTTGTTGGTTTAAAAAAATAATAATTGTTAGTACTGAGAGTGGGGGGAGTAAATTGGAGGTCTGATAGTGTGTGGGGAAATGATTACATCAGTTCCAAGGAAGGATGTGATTGGTCTGTAGAGTGTGGTTTGATTCACTACCTAAAAGATTATATGTGTGTAACCCTTTGAGTGGAGCTGCTGGGAGGGTTTCCCTGTAAGCCCAGAAAGAGTACCCTCAGGAGGGGCTGGGAGGGGCTACGGGACAGGTAGAGTTCTGTAATCTGTAGACCCAGCAAAACACCCTGGGGGGGGGGGCTGCAGTTTAGCCTGACAGGAGTTGGAAGAGACAGAGAAAAAAAACTCTCTTTCAAGAGGCAATCTATGTTTAAAAATGCCATCTTGTTCTCCTGACTGCTGTCTTTTGCATGCTGTTGAGGTAAGATTTTTTTTTTTCCATCTCAGATTACCCTAAAGGTTGCATCTATCTACAAAAGCATTTCTTGCTAGCATACAGTGTCTTTAAAATCAGAGGAAACACATTCTGACCCTTTAAAATTTACTTTGCAGTGTTTCAAGTATTTAGTATATTTTAACAGTTCAAGGGAAAATGAAGCTTCTTTGTAATTTTATAAGGAAGGGGGGTTGGGAAGGAAGACTGTGTGTAGCTCGTGTGCTCCCCTCTTCTTTTCTCCATTAAAAACTATGCAGTAATAGATACTGCTTTATCACACCTCTGCCCAAGACCAAGAGAATGTGAGAAATCAGGAGAAATGTGATGGACCAACAACTGAAAATTCAGGCCAGGTGTATCAATGAAAAGTTTCTATTGGGAGAAGGAAGCTATCATGTTTAGTTCTGCCTTTAGCTTTAGCAATCAAATTGCCAGTATCCAAAGCCAGATACTATGTTTCCAGCTTAATCTGGTCCCTTTCTAGATATTTCAGAAGCAGCCTGTTAGGCACGTGAAGCATCCTGGGTGTTTTGATGATAAATTACTTTGTCATCCTACATGCTTTTGTCCTCACCATGGTGGGAGAAACGGGACAAAGAGGGTGGTGGAGGGTGAGTTGGGGAGAGAAAGTCTTAAAGCAAATTATACTTGTTCACTTGTGCTGGGTGCCAGGATGCTGAAAACAATAAGAATTCCTCTGTGTCCAAGAGTTGTATGACTTTCCTATTTTTAATACCTGGAGCTGTTTATCTGTAAGTGTATCCTTTATATGTTGCAGGATGTTAAAGTCTTTAGTGAAGATGGGACAAGCAAAGTGGTGGAGATTCTAGCAGACATGACAGCCAGGGACCTCTGCCAGCTGCTCGTTTACAAAAGTCATTGTGTGGATGACAACAGCTGGACCCTAGTGGAGCATCACCTTCACCTAGGATTAGGTAGGGAACAGTCCAGGCTCTCAATGTTTCTCTGAATGGCACCTATGAATATTCAGTGTGTGATGAAATAAAATGCATATTGCTTTACCAAATCAGTAATAGGAATCCGATATAAATATTTCTTTCAGTTACAGAATTACCATGAAGCCTATGTATTGCCCTAAAAATCTTGCTGTTCGTGATTGATTGTTTGGTTCCTTGATTTTTCATGCCTCCTCCTTCCACACTGTTCTTCACTTTGGTGCTCATTGTAATCTTGCTATGTGTTAGTTGAGGCAATGGCACAGAAAGAGCTTAGGCAAATTAAGCTTGATCCCCAAAGAGTTCTGGCCTGTGATTCCACTCATCTCATTTTCTTACCAGCTGGGAATAGAAAAAAAGAACTTGCCTTGCCTACCTCTGGGATGGGATTCTGCTTTGTGGGGTGGGGGAGGGGAACAGAGTGTGGGGTGGGGGAAGGGAACAGACTGAATTGTGACTTGGGAAAGTCATACCCTTACACCAGCTCGTAGACCAGCAATGGTAGCTGTTCTCAGGGCGTCAGATCAGCTGTCTAATTGAAATTAGAGTGCCATGGTTACAGCTGGCAAGAAAGCAAGCGGAGAACCACTGGGAATTGAAGAACATTCTAAATCAATTTAATATAGACCTAGTTCTTAAGCAGTAGCTCAGAGCTAGTTAATAATCCATATGTACTCTGTATATACATACATACACACTCCTATATATCTATATGTGTGTGTGTGTATAAAGGTTGTGGGGGGTGTATCCAAACACATATGCTTATACATATAAGTTGTTTAAATATATTTTATGCAGGCCATTATTTTAAGAAGTGTAATATTTAAAGTATTTTATAGTACTTTCAAATGTTTTAATATTTTGTAATATTTAAAGTACTGAAAGTAAACTTTCTCATGAGATGATATGTAAAGACTAATATACAGTAAGCCAAGAGGTGATACTGATTGCTTAGTTATAATTATAATCTGGAAAATTGATTTTCCAACACTTGATTTTTAAAATCTATAATTGATTATTTTTATCCTAAATTCTTATTATAAGGTAATATATAAAGGTTAACAAATAATTATTTTAACCATAATTTCCTCCTCTGAAAAGGAGTTTGTCTTCTAGCATTTTTAAAAATTAAAGGCCAAAATTCAAAAGTTTTTCTTGTGAATCAGTTTAATGCATTGAATTTGTATCTTTAAATCCATGATGTACAGTTAACTAAAATGCTGTTTTCAAGTGACATGGTATAGTAAGATTTGCTGCCTAGAAATCAGTATTAAAATATTAAAGAACTGTGTTTTAATTCAGGTGAAATTTCCAAATGAATAATGCTTTTCAACTGGTTAAATTATGGCATCAGGAATTCTTTCTGTATTTTTTCCCATCACTACTGATTACCAAGGTATTTGTATATAAACAGAAGCTTTCTCCTTTGTGACCAACATCCTTCTTCTGCCAGATTCATTCAATGATGCCACAATTCAATGATTGTGACATCACAATAGCTTCCATGGAGACTAATTGTGCTGTCAAACTCCAGTTTGTGACATCTCTGAATGAATAGAGCCAGTGGGCTGACAAGGCAATCAAAAGCTTCTCTAAATACCTTAGAAATTGACAATGGTGGGAAAAGGGCAAAGTAAACAAATGTATACACACATCCATACCCACATATATACACATACACATACATATATACAATATCAGTCTTAAATAAATCCTATGAAGTAGAACGGGACTATATTGAACAATGCTCTTGAAATTCTGTTTAAAATCTTAAGTCTACACCCATATTTAAAGTAAGTAATAATGTTCTGTGAAATTGGTTTTCCTGAAGATTTTCTAGAGTTTGCACACGTATATGAATATATGTATATTTTCAACACATATAGGTTGCGTGTGTATAAAATAAGTAAGTATAATGGTGGTAAGATTGTTGACCAAAAGGAAAGTAGGGCTGACCTAAGGAGGTGGTTTACTTTTATAATTTTTCCCCTCCAAAAACATCTTAGTACAATCTAAACTAGAATGCAGTAAATTTGCTAGATGTACCATATAGTACAACTTTGGAAATAACTCACTTAGCATGAGTATTTGTGTGTCTTAGAAGAAGACAAAAGAATCCTTATCACATTCACTTTACTCTGAAGGTGTTCACCTTAAGGAGGGAGAGTTAAACATGCCTCTGTACATACACACATAAGCATACCAACGTACTCCTACTGCCATACCTCAGTTGTATTGCTGCAGACAGAATGAGCTAAGGCCGTTCCATTTTTCTTCTTATTCACAATATAACACAAAAGACGTGAGCTCATAGACTGTACAGAGTATAATGATCAGTTTATAAAGAAAATCCAAAGGAAAGAAAATGGAAGAGTAGAGCTTTGGGGCCAATTTTTAGATTCTTTGGTAGACTTTGCACAGCAAAAAGACATTTAGGCATCTCATATTAATGGATTTACAAAGAAATCTCTAGAACATTCTTTATTACGTTTTCTCCTCCAACTCATGTCTCTATAGCTTTATTCACAAAGAACGAACATTTGCACATTTTCCCAGTGGAGTTGTTTTTTTTTTTAAAGCCCATTTTGCGCATTCTTGATGTCCCCTTGAAGAAGCTACCAATTTCAACATGAAATAGAGTTACATTCTGAGGAAAGCCCAGAAATAACAGTAAATGTCTCCTTTCATTCAAATCAACATAATTCTTCTGTCTGTTCTTTTGTTTGTCTGAGCCCCAGCCATTCTTTTGTTTATTTGTTTGTTTGAAGTGACTAATATAAAAATGACATTTAGTAAGAAATGTTATTCTGCCGGAAGTTCATGATTCTAAGTAAGAATTCACCAATTGAAAACATTCTTTCATTGAACTCTTGTTCTAACGTTCCCTTAGGATTTAGTGACTTAGAACAAAGTCCTGTCAGTGTTTCAGCACTAAGTCCTTTTGAATGAGACTAAGAGAGACCTGTCATGCTGAACTCTTCTCTTTAATGAATAGTGTTCCAGGAAAGACCCAGTGTGGACTTATATTTATTTTAATTTTTCAATCTTCATGTTAATGAAGATAAAACTCTATCATAGATACCTTTAAATAACTTGTTTTGAATTAGAGAATATATTATGATTTATTAAAAATGGTTTCATGGATTTGATTTTACCTGAAATAAAACCCACTGAATATTAATCACACATACAAGGAAAACTATACTTTGACATACATATGACAATTTTTGAATAGCTCCCTCTAAATCTTTTTGATTGCATAACACACTTATATTCTACTTCAAAGTGCTTTCTTAACAAGTAGCACAAGCATGATCTCCATTTTATAGATGATGGAATTGAGACTCTCATTAAGTGATTTTTCCATAATCATAAGCATTTATTAACTCTCTGCAGTGTGCCAGGCACTAGAGATACAAATGCAAAAAAGGAAAAATTCTCTATTCTCAAGGAGCTTCTCTTCTAATGGGGAAGACAAAAATACATACACACATAGTACAAGAATACACTCACACATGTGCATATGTATCTATACATACTTGAGAGTAAGTATCAATAGAAGAAATACAAATAAATGAATAGGCAGTGAACCTCATGAGCCCAGAACTGAATGTTAGGAAGAAAGGTTAGTTGCATTGAAGCAAATGCACCATGCTTTTAATAACTAAGCTCGTATGAGCATAGGATCATAGATTTAAAGCTAGAAAGGGTGATAGAAACTATATGGTCCAATCTCTTCATTTTTACAGTTGAAGAAAGAAGTTGAGGTAAAGTCACTTGCCCAAGGTCACATAATTAGCAAGTATCTGAAGCTGCATTTCAGCCTTGATCTTCTGACTCCCAAGCCTAGCATTCTGTTCACAAGGCCAGGTCACCCCTCATATGAGAATGATTTTACATTGACATATGAGTAGCAGTGGTTTTTTTTAAAACATTACAGTCATTACATATATGCATGCATACATACATACACCTACGTGCGTTCTTCCTATTTGGTGTTAATAATGATAATAGAGTACTCCATTCTTTAATATGTCACAATTGTACAGTCATTCTTCAGCCCTTGGTCATTTCTGTTGTTTCCATTATTTTATTATTACAAATAAGTAGCTATGAACATCTTTGTACAGAGAAATTTTTCTTCTTAATTTCTTGAAATTTGTTCCCCACAAATTTTACCTTTTCAGTTATACTTTGCTTAGTGTACTATTAAAAATTAGACTTCTCAAACATGTAGTCATATAGTATGTTAACATTTAGCCAGAGATAGTCTACAGAACTCTCGTTGATCTCCACAAGATCATTCAGTTGCCTGGACATAATTTTGAAAGCAGTTATCTGTCTGTGTAGACTCAGAAATCTAGCATCCGGAAGAATGGCTCTTAGTCATTTTTTCCAGCTTAAATATATATTCTTTAAAAATATTAGACACTTTTCACATAAAAAAAAAATGAATGATGGATTTAGAAAAGATGGGGGTAGTTCCCAAGATAGCAATTACTTGATGTGAATGACTTTCTTTAACTCTGAGAACACAGCATATGTGTGAGTGACTGAAGCATCTCACAGTCCTCAGCTGTGGATGCTGGTAATGGATTATTGGCAGCAGTTAGTATCCCACTGACTGCTGGGGAGGTAAAAGGGATGATAACCCTGCTGTCGTTCAAGATGGTGGAATCTCTTGCCTTGGGACCTTTTTTCTACCGCCTTTCTCCAATGCCTTGGTGAGAAGTCAGAGAGGGTTACATAGTTTGTACGGTCAGTTCAAAGCATCAGTACTAATCTCTTCCTTTGGTTTGCCTGGAGCCATTTATTTAATACATTTTGAGAAATCCATACCCAATACTGGTTATGGTACCAGTCTATCTAACTTATTTTTGGGAAACATGCAAACCCCAAAGCCTCTTAAAAATTAATTCACGATATCCATACCTTTAGACCTTGAGATGCATATGTGTAAATAGCATATGTATTATTCTTTTCAATGACCTTGTGTCTGCCGTAAATAAACTATGACCATTTATCTTTAATTATCTCAACATAATTTGGTATCCTTTTATTTATAGCCAACAGTGGAGATGGTGTTTAGTTAGAAAGAATACTTGCTTGACTTGGAGTCAGGAGAAAGCCAAGTTTGGATCCTGCTTCTGGCATTTATTGGTTGTATAACCATAGGCAGGTCATTTAATTTCTCTAAACTTCAGTGTTCTCATGAAGGCATCACATCATAGCGGGTAGAGTGCCAGACTTAGAAACAGGAAGATATGTGTTCAAATTCTACCTCAAGTCCTTCAGTAGCTCTGTGACCCTGGGCAAGTCATTTCCCTCTGTTTCCTTATCTCTAAAATGGGAATAAATGAATAAAATGAGAATAAAATAACCCCTCCTTCCTAAGTTGTGAAAGTCAAATGAGATAATAGTGCTAGAGATAAAAATGCTTTGCAAACTTTCAGGTAGTACATGACAACCAAGGGAGAGTATTTGTTAATTGTGACACCAGTCTCCCTGGGCTGGAAAGAGGATCAGAGATAATATAGGGAAAGTAGCAACATATATTTTTTTAAAATCTACTTTAACCTGTACTAATTCCAGTCCCTTAGCATTTGTGAATCTCCTGCCTTGTGTCAGACGCTGAGTTCAATACTGGAGCCACAAGGGCAAATTCTAGTAGTTAACAGCCAAGTCCTTCTAGTGTCCACCCTCTTGATATATTGAGATGAATTGTAACTGAACATAGCTTAACGAGGAAAACAAAAAGGAAGAGGAAAAATACAGGCCTAGTGAATGCTCACAGTTTGAGGAAGGGGAGTTTGGAAGACATTCCATTCTGCTCTGCTGTTGCCCAGCATGTGAATGGAAAGTTTCTGAAAGATTGTTTGAATTATGGAATGTTCTGGTGTAAATTACATTATATTAAATAGTCAGCTGTGAAAGTTATTAGGTAAACATATCTCTTAAATATCTACTGAAATGATGCACTGAATACATGAAAGATGGGTGTGCTACCCTCTCCATATAAAGTGTTTCATGGACAGTTGGAAGCATAATTTCTGTCCAGATCGTGGTTACGGATAAGAGAGTCACCATCCAGACAGCAGGGGAGAAGTGTGAGAATAAGAAGATACCTCCTAAAATCCCATCCTCTAAAGGAAGCCTTTCCCAATCCCCCTTAATTTTAGTTGCTGCCCCTCTGTTGATTATCATCAGTTTATCCTTTATATATTATGTCTGTATGTAGTTGTTAGCATATTATCTCCATTATACTGTGAGCTCCTTAAGAATAAAAAAAGGCATATAGTAGGTGCTTCATAAATGTTTATTGACTGAATTTGATTTACAAATTTCAAAACAAAAATACAAACACAAAATACAAGTGGCTCGCTACTCAGGCCTGATGAATTAAGCTGAAACAAAAAATGTCAAGACGGTATTCTTCCTTGGGATATTTCCATTCCTTTTTATTTTTGTCGAACAGGAAATGGAGTGAAAATAACTTTGTGGAATAGCTCTCTATTTTGGATCCTAAGTAGATGAAGAGAGTACCAGCCTGTGCAAAAGTTTTAAAGTAACTTGTAAATCTAGAAAGTTACCCCAATCTAGAAGGTATCCCTTCCCCCAAAACCTTTAAAAAAAAAGAAGGCTGCTTAGTCAAATGTCAGCATTATCTTTGGTGGGCATGTTCTCTTTCTGATTGCTTTATTCAAAATTTATTACAGTCTTGGAAAATTTTGAACAGCTGTCAAATGCATGTTGACATCTAGCTGTTTGTTTTTGATGGGCTTGGTATGTTGACTGAATTCTAGTTTGGGGGGGGGTGGAGGGTGTTTTGTTCACACACATGACCAAGCATCGCAGCTAAGTGTCATTTTTTCATTAATTTTGTCATTGGGCCTGGCTGCCATTCTGTTAATGAATAACCTGTCCCTCTACTGCTGACCCCTGCATCTAGAAATGAAAGTTAGTTTACGATAAGAGTCCTGTACCTATGGAATTTATCTCTATGTGGTGCATGATGCAACTTTTTTTTTTAATGCATGCAGCTGTTTTAAGACCATTCATTATCCTGTTAGAAAAATCCTGGTTTGACATCATGCCACTCAACATCTTTGAAAATGGTGGTAAAGGATGATTTGAATAATATGTGTGCTCTCTTAAAACGTTATTTCAATATTCTATTTTGTAGACAAATTAATCATCTTTTAGGTCAGATATGTGCTTTTAGTAGTGTGGAAGGTTCTCAGGGTGGACATTCTTTCCACCGATGTAGCTTCTTTACAACTTACAGTCTTACACAGAGTTGTCTGGGGGTGACTTAGAGGTCCAGTAACTTTCCCAAGGTCACAAAGTAATACATATGAGAAATAGGACTTGAATCTAAGCCTTCCTAACTTCAGGTCTGTTGTCTTGAAACCACTTAGATTCACTGTCTCCAAATTCATTAATAAAGAGGAAAAAGAAAAGCACAAGAAAATAGATACATTGCAGTGTGTGTGTATGTGTGTATTTCTGGAAGATTCACCCTTTCTGGATTGACAATGGTCTTAATCTTTTCCATGACAATATGATTCTATTGTATATAATATTTTACTAATTGTTTAGTTTCTTCCATTTCTTTTTTTTGGGTGGGGGGAGGGTGTTAGTAGAGGGAAGAAGTTACTGCTAGAGGTCAACAAAACAAAGGGAAGGAATAAATAAGTGCCACATGTTGGATGATGACCTGGTACAATTCTCACATCAGTCCAAGTATGTTCTCTTCATCACCACCAGCAGCAGCAGCAGCCTAACAATAGTCCTAAGGATTAAAAACAGTAATAATAGCTAGCATTTATACAATACTTTAAGATTTGCAGAGCGCTGTCTATGCATATATTATATCTCATTTTATCCTACACTTCTCAGTAGCTTTGCTCACTAGTTTTGGGAGACATTCCTCTCCATAGCAAAGAGGCAGCATGTGTTAAGGGACTTAGTATTTGCAAAGTGCTGAAATTGTAACACAAAGGAGTAACTTTCCTGTAATATCAAGCCCAAGCCCCAGGAGCAATCAGCCAACTGGGGAGGAGGGAGCAGATGCCAGTTTCGGCCTATTCTGATTCTGTGGGGCAGGCACATTGTACTTCATGGGGGGAAATTCTTTTCTCAGTCAGAGATCCCCTTTAAATTATTAGAAGGAGAACCAGGCATCAGAAATAGGAGAAAGATCTTTTGGCCCTTGGGAAATACTTCTCAGGCACTCTGCTTGGTTGTTCCTGGGGGCTGCTGCGAATGAGGTCTTTGGCGTGGAGCAGCTGTTACTACTGACTTGACATTACTTTAGTTCCAAAGTACTTGGAATCTTTTCTCCCTCACCTCAGTAGGGAGATTTCACCTTAAACAAAAGTTTGTTCCTGCCTGTGGCTAGTAGGGCCACAAATTGTGTTCTTTCAGTATCTTTAATACATTGCTTCACATGATAAACTGGACATTTTCAGTAATCAAATTCTTAATACTCTTCATCACATCAAAAGTTATACCCATCACACCGCCTGTTACTCCAGCAACCAAAGCCTAGCTGTGTTCTGCAGTCATTTCTTCCCAGTGGCCATAATGTTGTCTTGTGCCTGTTTATTTCTAGGTATCCATGTCTGTGTTTTAAGTCAGCCATTCACAAGTCTTAGTTTGGGAATACAACATTTACTAGGCAATTTCTCATTCATCCCATAAATAATTTTCCACTTAAATCTGAAACAAGTGACTACCTGTAATGATTAATTTAAAACCTGATTTTGTTTTCATCACATTACATATTTGTAAGGGCTTATATGCCCATACCAGCAGCCTCCAGAGCAAATCTCGTGCTTGAAACATTTCCAAACAAGTTCCACATTTGTACACGTTGAGTTAGATGTGCACTGGCAGGGAAGTCAGTTGCTCTAACACGTGAGGGAAATGACTCTTCCAAGGGCTAAGGAGTGATCTGGTCTTCGTTTTACCATCATTTCTCCCACCTCTAGTGCATTCCTCCTCAAACGTGATGCTCTTCATGTGCCTTCTTTAGCCAAAAGCATTAAAATCTCTTTCATCTTCCGGTCCTTCTTCTTTCTTTCATCCTCTTCCCCTGCCGTGTTTCCTTTTTCTTCTCCCTACAGATTAGTCTTTAATTTTGTTCTGCAGATATTTCTTCCAAATATCAAAGTCTGTTATTTTGATGTTGGATTAGTAGGGATAGAAATGGGAATGCGCTGCCTCACTAGAAGTATCTTTATTCAACCATGAAAACATTTTCTCACATTATATTTCAAACGAGTAAATAAGATTTAAGAAAAATTTAAAGCAAATCCTCCCTTTTCTCTACAGAAAGGTGCTTAGAAGACCATGAACTGGTGGTCCAAGTGGAAAGTACAATGGGAGGTGAAAGTAAATTTTTATTCAGGAAGAATTATGCAAAATATGAGTTTTTCAAAAATCCTGTGGTAAGTCCTTGCAGTGTTAATAGAACCTGGAATAAGACTTCGTTTCTGGATCCATTATGATTTTTGTGACCTAAAACACAAGATTTTTGAGTAACATCACACAGTGCTTTTCCAACTGAGTGCAAATTTTTATTGTAGTTTAGTTTATAATGTATAAAGCTCTGATTATCCTTATAACCATGTAATTATACGTAATTCAAAGGTCTGTAACGCAGATCTACCATACATATGTTTATACCAGATGCAAAATGAGAGATTCTTAACAGAATGAATGTCAAACCTTCATGGAGAATCCAGATCTAGATTCAACATTTTTTAAAATTTGAATTTCATAATACTTGAGTCTGCTTATAAAATGTACATTGAAAAAGTCAGATGTTTGGGTGTGGGAGGAGTACAGAGGATCTGTTGAGGCACTTGGAATCAAAATGTTTATAATCAGCACACATGATTGACATGGCATTAAAGTGGAGGAAAAGACTAACTTTTCATATGTTTGGTTTTGTTCCTGTTTTCCTAGAATTTCTTCCCAGAACAGATGGTGGCTTGGTGTCAACAATCAAATGGCAGTATTCCCCAAACTCAGCTTTTGCAGGTACTGTAGAAACATACTTCTGCTGAAGTGCTGTTTATTAAAACAGGGGAGGAGGGCCGGTAAAAACCCTAAGGAGCTGTAATTGTGTAATTATGAATAACTCTGAAGTGGCTGCTTCCTTATCCATGTCACTGCCTCATCCCTGAGTTTGGTTTATGGTAACCCAAAATAAGTGCTCGCTTGGGAAATCTTCATGTGCCCAGAATTTTTCTAACTTAAATGATCAGTTAGAAAATAGCATAAAGTTACTTTGACTCTGAAAAGAAATGCGAGTCATTTGATCTCAAGAGTGGGCCAGAATGGGAAGGCAATCAAAAACAGATGGGCGTTTGTTTTCGGACTGTTTACTACATTGACCCCAGGCCCTCCCCAAGCAAGTGGTCAGTGGTCAGTGGTTAGATGAAGAATAGGAAGCTAGTTCCCTGTCAGATCCTTTTTAAATCTTTGTGAAAAAGGTTTAGTACTCCGCCACAAGGCAAGCTAAATGTTTAACTAGCAAAAATAAAGCTCTTGTTTTTGTTAGTTTATCAGACATGACTGAAATAACTCAACAACAACAGATCCTAATAAAGACATGTTAGGAACATTGATGCTCCATCAAAAACCTGTTTCCAGAAAAAGTTATGTCCCTTTTCTCAGGTACCCTTCTAGCTGAGGTTTCATTATAGGAAGTCTGGTGAATAAAGCTCTGGTCAAAGAGTTTAGAAACCCTTGTAGGGCGTCATCTTAGGGAAGTAACCTCTCTATGAACTTGTATTTAAACACATATTTTGATAATAGTATTTCGAGACAATTGGTTTCCTTTGTAATCCTATGTATTTCAGTTTTTGCATTTAAAAATATTATTCTGAGAATGGATCTGTAGGCTTTACCAGAAGGCCAGGGGCATCTACGATACAAAATTTAAAAAATAAAATCAAAAAAGTTAAGAATTCCCAGCCTTATAAAAAGGAGTTAAAATTTGCAAAGCCTCCCTTACTGCCTTGGTGCAGGGAAAATTCTTTTTAAGCCATGACATAGTCTAGAAATGGTTGTATTATTATTTATTATCATTAAAGAGAAGGAACATGATGTGTAGTTTTCAGGGAGCCATCAAGGAAGGGTCTTCTCTGGCTCTGGCTGTGTGACCTTGGGCAAGTCAGATCATTTCACAATGGTCCCTGCAGCTTCTGAGGTTTTAAGTTGCAGAGGTGGTGGTGATCTGCATTGGCACAAGGTGTCGCTGCAGTAGGAAATTCCTTATGCCATTGAAACCACAAGTCTTGTCTCTGTTCTTTAAAGAAAACATATTCTCACTTTTCTATATAATTAAATTTGGAGAAGGGAGGAGGAGAACGAGTTAATGAAAAGTCTTTAAAATATAACTCTTCCAAATTTGTTAATGTGATGATGTAAACAGTTCACAAAGATGACGGGCTGCACAAGGAACGATAGTCAGCATTGAAAGCATCAGCCCTTTCAAATTTTGATTTTGGACAGAGGTATTTTTCTGCTTTGATTACTGTATTGAGTTCCAGTGTGCAAGATTTCAGCATCAGGGTTTTCACTGGGTCATCTGACGGCCAAATATTCTACACCATTTGTTTGTTTCTTAAAGTGTAGCCAGCTCTCAGTTCTCATGGCTAATAGAATGGAGTGGTGGCATGAAAATTTTTTTAAATCATTAAGTTTGACTTTGTTCTTTTATTTATACAGGGTGTGCCTGATTTCCTAAGAACTCAAACACTCAAACTAAATAATTATGGCACCTTGTGAAGACCTAACACAGGAGAAACTAAAATCTATCTGGCTTCCCCATTCGAACCCCTTCCTGATTGCCACTTCATATTCTTGGTGAACAGTATCGTTTCTCAGACCAGAATAAAACTCTACTCTCTGTAGGCTTTTTCTTTTTCTGCCTCACATCTTCCCTGTTGTGAAAGGAGATAATTAAGTGGCTTGAGTCAAAAGGTCCTTCTCTACCTTGTTGAGTTACGAGCCACTTGTAGGAAACGAAGAAACAGAAATGGTGACATTGTCAACAAGACATTTGAAACAAGCAAAATCCATCACAGAAAATAAGATAGACAAATAATACCACCATAATATTTATCATATTTTAATTAAATTTGAAACATAATTAGAGGTTGTAGAAACAAGATTTCATTGAGTGTTGCCCGTAGTTTTGAGAATCTATAATGACTACTGGTTAATTGAACAGTCATCAGATTTTCTCGGTCCTCTAAACTCTACATTTCTGATTATTATATATTAATGTTATTAAAACCTAGGGAATGTGAGGACAGCGTGCTAAATGATTTTGCTTAGTACCTTAAGGATCTATAATTTGGTCATTGTATGTACCCCCATCACCAATAACATCCCAGTCAGTCAGTTAGTTAACAAGTGTTTGTTAATATGTTGAACACTGGGGATACAGAGGCAAAAATGAAGCCATCTTCTCCCTCCTCCCGTCTATCACTTAGTAATTTGTCTTTGAGATTTGCCAGAGTTGAAAATTCTCGCCACCCTGCAGCTAACTTGCTAATGAACCTCTCCAAACTTAGGTTGGTCCTTGGACAAATGGCCAGTAGTCCATCACAGGGCCTAGATTCAAATCCTTACTATTTTGGTAGGCTCTGCCATAGCTTATAAATGGTCTTCTAGAACTGCCATCTCTGTGACATAGCAGAGACACAGAAGAGGACTTTGATGGATACTCTACATTGGTTTTATGGGTGAATTTATGATTTCCTAGATATTTCTCACTATTATTTGCTAAAAACGTGTTTATGTACAACATAAAGTATCCAGAGTGAATTTAGGCTTTTTTTTTGGTCCTTCAAGTAGAGAAACTTTGATAAGTTAATTGGAAAATAAAGCAAATTAAGATATTTGAATTATATATTGTTGTTAACAGGGAGAATGTTGAATTTCCCAAATTTCACCCATCTGTTAATTATTCACTTCACATGAATATCTGCTAATCTTCTTCCTTAATTTTGCCTACCACAGAATTTTTTAAACTCCAGCAGTTGTCCTGAAATTCAAGGTTTTTTACATGTGAAAGAGCTAGGCAGGAAGTCCTGGAAAAAATTATATGTGTATTTGCGAAGATCAGGACTTTATTGCTCCACAAAAGGAACTTCAAAGGTAAATTACGTTCTAAAACATTGAGTCAGATACTAACACATTCCAGATTATGAATGCCCAATTCGAACTTTCTCATTTGCTTAAAACTTTTTGTCTTTAGTTTCTTCAAAGTGAAATAGAAGCAGAGTATCTCTGAGCGCTCCAGATCTAGGGAGATCGAAGCTGGCACAGTTACCTTACTTGTTCTGTGGTCCCGGGCAAGCCACTTAGAGTTCTCAGAAATAAGGGGTGTCACAGTTAATGACCACTAAAGTCCATTCTAGCTCAATAAATCTATGGCCCTGGGAGGGTTCCTTATCAATCAGGAAGTGCCAGATAAATGTAAGTTACTGTTATTTAGCTAATAGATAAATAGATAAAATTCACTCCTGACCAGCATGTTTGATGGCTCCTGCCCCATAAATAGAGTAGGAGAGATTGCCTCAATGGGATCTTTCCTAGATTGTCATTTTGTGTGTTCTACATATTTGGCTCAGAGTTGAGGAGACTTTCTTTGGCAAGACTATCAAATGTGGACTAAAATAAACCTTACACTGGGGAAATTTACAATTTCTTTAGCGCATATTAAAAAGTGTCTGCTAAAGATGTAATATTTTTCCTACATTCTCCACAAGTTGGAAGGAATCAAAGGTGTCATTTAAATGTGCATACACTGCCCTCTGTTGGAGCAGAAATGAGAAGTGTCTGCTCTTAGAAATGCTCATGTTAGTTTTGTACTCTAACAATGCAATAATTTTTGCAGGAGCCAAGGCATCTGCAGTTATTGGCTGACCTGGAAGACAGCAATATCTTTTCTTTGATAGCAGGCAAGAAGCAGTACAATGCCCCTACAGACTATGGGTTTTGTATCAAGGTAATGCTTTGCAACAGTTGATAAATCTAGAAACTAGCTGGCCTTTTAGGCACTGAATTGGATCTTTTGATATTATCATCTAGATAGGTTTCAGTAGATTTTACTTTAGAATAAGTATGTAATGGAAGGAGACATTATGTAGGTTTTCATATTTAAATTTCTTTGGAAATTTGACATAATTTAATACTAAAAATATTTGGCTCCTTCTTACTACTCAAGCAAATATGAACCAATTTATTATAAATTCAGTTGGGTTGATTTGTTTTTAGTGAAAATTCTTTTATTCCCATGCTTAGATTTTCAGGCCATCCCTTCTTATATTGAACAAGCCCCTCATTAGCAGATTTCACACTAGTGACCTAACAAGATTGCTTCTTAGAAGAAAAGCTCTTCATCTTGAATGTGCTTGACCTTGCACATGTAGTTCTTAAACGAAAAAGAAAATTTCTTTCTTAGGAAAAGTCAAGTTCTTTCCATTTATTGGCTCCTGCGTTGAAGGATTCTCGGGTAAGGAAGTTCCCTCCACCGATGCAGATTGGCCAGTATTATGCAACTTAGAGAGAGCCCTTATCTACTTAAATGGAGCTGTTTTCTTTCATTTAAATGTGACACGTTTTTTGTGATCTTTCAATTACATGTAATATTCAGTTTCAAATAAAGGATATCTTTATATCACATAAGTTTGGTTAGTAACACATCAATGTCTAGCAACCTTTAAATCATTATTGACCATCTTGAACAGGGCTCCTTAATCTTGGGTCTATGAACTTTTAAAAAAAATATTTCGATAACCATATTTCAATATAAGTTGTTCTTTTTGTGATATTGTTTATTTTCTTTTGCACATATAAAATTATTTTTCTGAGAAGGGGTCCGTGATGCAAAAAAGGCCAAGGACCTGATCTAGAAAGTACGTAGTTAATGGATAATTAAACATTGCAGGCTCAATATTTACAATAGGCACTAATAGGAGGAAAAAAAGATCTCTCTAGCAGTTTTGAATGTTGATGTCACAACGTATTCAAACATTCTAAGCAGAAATTCATTTATGTTAGAATTGGAAATTTTATAATAAGCATAATCCAAATAGAACAGAATGTTGCCAAATCTAATTTGTGGCCTCCTCTAACTAGTAGGTCTTGACATGACTCCAACAATATGGCTTGTCTTATCTAAAGCATGATAAGTAGTCAAAACAAAGTTGCTATGCATCCCTCTCTTTGGAAGATCCAGATGTGAAAAGTGGAAGTTGTTTCTAATGTTATCTGGATGCTAGCTCCAATATTATAGTCTCTGATGTTAATTTAGTCTTTACCGAATCCGTCAAAAGAGATTTTATATGTCATTTTAGTCTGTGCTCGTAGGTTTTCTCTTAAGTAAACTGATTGAAAAGGAGCAATGTACTCTTTGTGCAATATAGATTTTTAAATCTGAAATGTATACCAAGTCTAATAGGGGCAGCTAGGTGGCGCAGTGGATAAGAGTGCCGAGCCTGGAGTCAAGAAGACTCATCTTCCTGAATTCAAATGTGGCCTGAGACATTTACTAGCTGTGTGACCCTGGACAAGTCACTTCACACTCTGCCTCAGTTTCCTCATCTGTAAAATGAGCTGCAGAAGGAAATGTCAAACCACTCTGGTATCTTCACCAAAATAAAAACCAAAACCCCAAACGGTCACAGAGAATCAGACATGACTGAAATGACTCAGCAACAACAACTGAGTGTAGTAAGGAAATAGAGTACTGGACCCTAGGTCCATGGAAACTCAACTCTCTCAAATGTATTCAAGTAGCCCCACTGCCAGTAGAATTCTTGTTGCATAGATTAGATGGTCTCCTGCAGTGCACACAAGGCCGGCATATTATTCTTACATGGGCAGCAGCTTCATTTATTTTTATTATATTAGCTGAGTTAGAGCCTCTTCCTACTCCATTTTGACTTGTTTTTTTTTTTTTCTGTCTCTGCTGCCTGATCACACACAAGGATTTCCCAAATCACTAAATGCGTGCACACACACACACACTTTTTTCCCTTCCATATTGTTCAGGTAAACCCTTACTTAATTGACCATTCTTTCTTTTTCCAAGGAGATTTCAGGCCTCAGAAGAGGTGTACTGCTAAACCCTAAATAACCTTATGGAGATCCCTTGATTAACAGGTCTTCTGGGAATGAAGCTGCTTTTGATAAAATCAGTGGAGACAGTAGCCCTCTATGAGGTGTAGGCTTCTCAAGCCTGAGCCTTAGTGTTAAACCATAGAAGAATCTTTTTTTTTTTGGTAGGAATTGGGGCTGTTTCACTTATTCAGAGAAGATTTGGAGGATGTTCTTCAAATACTTGATGGGTTTTCCGTGGAAGAGGCATTTGAGAACCTAAGTAGGAGCCAAGGCAAATTTAAGCTTGATAGTAGGAAACTACTCCAGACATTGAGAGCTGTACCAAAGCAGAATGGAGTGCCGCAGGACATAATGGGATCCCCTTTATCGGAGGTCTTCAAGCAAAGACTAGATAACTACTTGGAGTAATTGGAAGTGGAAACGTTTTCAGGAATGGGTTGTACCAGAGCTCCCTTGGTTCTATGAATTGGGTCTGGCTGAGGGGGAAGACCATATTCCTGAAGAGTAACTTACATTGACCATTATTCACTGGGAAATGCAAGAACTTGACCTCATGTGGCTTTTGCTGGCTTAGAAACCATCTTGAAATAATTATAGTCGCATGTGTCCAGTAGGCAAGAGGTCATAGTTTGTCCTACATGAACATAGAGTTGGCAGGGGTGGTATAGAATGCTGTATCTTGGCGCCCAACCCTGTGCCTCCTATATTATTTCTTCTGTTTGCCAGTGAAATTCAGAAAACAAAGTATGACATTGGATTACTGCCTAAGAATTAGAGCTGAGTTAATGAGCTACCTCGGGGGGGTAGTGCATTCCCCACTATTTGAGGAATTCTGGGAAAGGTCAAATGACTTCTTGGTTACATATTGTGGAAGGGATATATATTTTTAGGTATAATTTGGACTACGTGCCTCTCAGGACCCTTCCAACACTGACAATCTGTGATCCCATGATTCAGTCTCTTCATTCTTAGGATATTAGTGAATTAATACCTACACAATGCTCACTGTAGCAATCACCATTCATCATTATTAAAAATCATTCTGCTTGGATATTAAGTGCCTGCCATAGCAACATGTCCATGGTTATAAATACTGTTCTGAGATATTTACTCCTACCTTGCAGTTATAACTCTTCAACTTCCCCCTCCCAAAACCATTGTAATGACATTGACTGATGATCCCTGACTCCACCTTCTACTTAATGATAGGCCTTATTTATCCCTATTTCTCACCCATGCTTTCCAGAGCTCACCCATAGGTGGTTCTCCCATATCTGATCGACCCTCAGCATCAGTCTCCTTCCTCCAGTTTTTTCTTGTTCATTCTAGAGCATATCATCTTACTCATAATTTTTCTTATTCCATTTTGACCCTCGTTACCAATAATGATAATTGGCCAAATCTCTTGTGCTGGTGCGACTTTTTCATTTCTGCTGCATTTGTCACTAATTTGTTATTTTTAGTTTCTGTAACTATTGCTTTTATTTTTCAGACTGCCTTCCAATGCTTATTTTCATAGTTATACTAACTGAAGTTCATTTATTCTCTTGTAGCCAAACAAAGTAAGGAATGAGACAAAAGACTTGAGGTTACTGTGTGCTGAAGATGAACAGAGCAGAACGTGTTGGATGACAGCATTTAGGCTCCTCAAGGTATTTTATTTCTCATTTAACAGCCAGCCACATGCAGTGTTTAGCCTAGTGCATGGAATATAGTAGGCGCTTAATAGCCTACTTAATAGTTTATCGCCTGAGGAGAAGCCCAGCTTGATCTTTTTTCCTCTTAAGTATTGAGCCATCATTCTAACATGTACCACGTTTGAGAATGAAAAGTTGACTTACATTTAGTGGACCCAAGCCTTTTATTGCCATGGAGACACAACTAGCCACTCTTCCTAGAGACTAGGATGTCTCTTGGCACCGCTGTTGGAGAATATCAGACCATTGGTCTGACCCGGTCTGGTATGACTCGAGTCTCATAGTTTACATCTCTCTTTAGAAGCCTGACAACCAAGAATTCATCACCTGAAGCTCAGACATGTTTGAATCCATTTTGGCAGCTGGGTGGAGGATGGATTAAAGTGGATTTGAGGGCAGGAACACCACTTAGGAAGTTAGCATAATCTAGGGAAGAAGACATGATGAGGACCTGAGCTACTAAGAAGGTAGTTGTGTGAGCAGAGGGAAGGGGACCACAGACAAGAGATGTATAGAGTTAGAAATGACAAGATTTGGCAACTGATTTGACGGGTGGCATGAGGGAGAATTGAGGACCCAAAGATGACACCAAAGTTGATGAGAACCCAGGTGTGACTGAAAAGGTGGTGGTGTCCTTGACAGCAGCTGGGAAGTGCCGGAAGAGGGAGTAGGTTTTGTGGGGAAGATAATGAGCTCTATTTTGGACAGGTTGAATTTGAGAGTTACAGGACAACAGGAGTAAAATTTCCAATAGACATTTGGTGATTCGATAAAGAAAAACGTAATGAGAAGATGTTGAGATAGAGCGACCAAAAATATGACAATTGGTTTGGTATTGAATAGGTCACCTGGACTATTTGATGGCTTGTGTTTAGGGAAGAGTTGAACTAGAAAAGTCCCCTTTCCTTTAGTAATACAGTCTCATCAGGCCTTCTTAAAACCAAGAGTGTTCATTAGTGCTGACACTAGTTGGCATCGATAGTGGACTTGAGTGTTCCTAAAGCACTTTACATACATTATTTCATTTGAGCCTCACAAAAACCATGTGAAGCAAGCGCTATAAGTATTATCTTCATTCTACAGATGAAGAAACTAAATCTCAAAAATGTTAGATGGCTTGTCCTTGGTCACACAGCTAATAAATGTTGAAGACAGTTTTCAGACTCAGGTCTCCTTGAAATGAGATCCAGCACTACCCACTCTCCCACTCTGTCTCTTGTGTACATCATAAAAGCTGCTCCTATTTATCAGGGGCTTTTCTGTTTGTAAGGTCTTTATATAGTGCCTCTTTGCCGCTCTCCGTTTTACAGATGAGAAAACTGATACTCATTGACTTGCCCATTGTCACACAACTAGTAAATGGCAGAACTGGGATCTTGACTTGGGTCTTCTCACTCCAGATATGGTCCTGTTTACATTACAGTTCAGCTACTAGGAAAACTGTAGAGGAAATTGTAGTATTAAGTAATATAATTTTAAGCCATATTAAACTAAGGTGAAATTAAAAGTTTGTCAAGGAAAATAGATCAGGAGAGAAAGTTGCTACTCACAGAAGTTTTATAGAGACACTAGTTTTCTTTCCTAATTAACTATTCTATTTTATTCTAACAAACTCCTTCCTCATCTTTATATAAGTAAATGTAAAATCATTTTTCTATGTGGTTCAATTGAAAGAACTCTTAACTACTAACCTGATGACCTCTGAGCCATTCTGGCTCAGAATCTATGATCCTGTGAACTGTGATACGTAGCAAATCTCATCCCCTTTTGGTATTCTTGTTTTCCCATGTGTGAAATAAGGGTTGTTGGACCAGATTATGGCTTGGGTTCCTTACAGCTCCTCTTAGCCTTTGCCTCTTAATTTTTTTCCCACTCTAAATAAGGGAAGAAATTAGAGTAGATTTTGGGTCCTCCTAGTGGGCTGATGTATCAGAAATCTTAATCTTTTAAATTTTTGCCCCAGTTAATAAAGAACAACGACAAGCAGTGGTGAAGGAGACCAGAACCTGTATCTCGCATTATTCAATAACTTTCTGATGCCCAGGGTGAAAGAGTCCTGTATTTCTGAAAGAAACAGAGAGAAATTTGATTGGCAAAGTGAATGACATTTAGAAATGTCTTCCCTTTCAAAATTCAGATTTGGATTTTAACAGCCTTTGGACTAGGGCAGGGATCTGGCACCAAACCAGTCACTCACTGACATTTCCCTTCAGGGTTGGAGATACATCAAGGATCTGACAACCCCACACCCACAGCCTAGGGCAACCAGGAAAAGGCAGATGAACCCAACCGGGGAAGTGGGGGCAGATAAATGCTGACTAGCTTTCTTCTCACCTCTATCCCAAGCAATATTGATAAGCTTACAGCTTCATCACTTTTTTTAACCCAGTGGTAAAACATGCATCTTTAATTTAACCCACTGTCAGGACAAGCAAGGATAATAAAAATTTAGCTTAGAGAAGCCTCTGCTATTTTAACTAGATTTTTAAAAAAAGTGGGGGAAGTAGAGGTGCAAAAGAGAAACTTATATAGACATAATATTTCTTCACTTAATAAGGGACAGACACAGACAGATTAGAAAATCCTAGAATAAAATTTTGTTTTTATAAGTAAACTCTATTTTTAAATGATTTTTGTTACTTAAGCATTTACTTTCTATCTCCCTTGCTAAAAAAAAAAAGAAAAGAAAAATAGAACCCTTGTAACAAATATACATTGTCAAGAAAAACAAATTCCCACGTTGCCTGTATCCAAAAACGTCTCATTCTGTATTTTTAGACCTCTCCTCTCTGTCAGAAGGTGGGTAACCTTCATTGGCCCTCAAGAATTGTGGTTGGCCATTATGTCAATCAGAGTTTTTAAATTCCCTTCATTTTAAATTCCCTTCTGTATATGGCTCTAATTTTCCTTTTTCCTTTCCTCAAAAGACTGGCATAGAAAGAAATCTAAGCTTTAATGTTAATCCTGTGTAACTCTCCTAGCTTCGCAGCAATACCCTATTTCAAAGAGGGCCTCCAGATCATTCAGTTTCTTAATCTTTTGAGTGGCCATTAGCAACTGCTAGGACACATATATCAAGTGGACTTCAAATGACCTATGCCATGGTGATTTATTTAACATCTTCAGGCAACAGGTATTTATTAAGCATTTACTATGTGCCATACCCTGGGCCAAACACTACAGGGAAGAAAGGACAGAAAGGCTATGTTGGTCATCTTACAGTATGTATCTGATCAAGAAAATCCACTTAAACTCGACATATATTTATCATTAAGCACCCATTGTGTGCCAAGCATTATGCTGTACATTACAAGGCATATGACGTTTATTTTTAGATTGTTCGTTCATTGGTTTTCAGACTAGGTCTCCCTATCTTGCCGAGGCCAAAAGTGCAGTGACCACTCACAGGCTCAGTCTCACTACTGAGCCACATGGCAGCTTTGATTTGCTCCATTTCCAGCCTCTCCTTCGACAGCCTGGTGGCTCCCATTCTTGGGGGCTCACTCTATTTGGTGCCATACTTATAGAGACCCAAATCAGCTTTAGTCCTACTGCTGCTCAGAAGTCCCAAGCTCAAGTGACCCATCAGATCTAGTCTCTTAATAATAGAGAGTACAGACATATACCACCATGCCCAGTGGGATTCAGCATTTAAATAAGGCATAGTCCTGGCCTTCTGGGACGTTATAGTCTAATGAGGACACATAGATTTTTTTTGTAGTGCTTTAGAAGATACATTTAATTCTTGTAGGTATTCCTTCAAACATAGATTGTAACCCTACCTGCCATGCCAAATGAGATAAGAGCTCTGAGCCCAGTACCTTGTACATCAGTAGGCCCTATATAAATGCTTATTCTACTCTCTTCCATTCGCGGATAGATAATCTTTAACCTGTGAATTACCATGGCAAAAAAATAAATTAATTAAAGAAACCCTGTTCCCTGTTGGTCAAGTTTGTACACAAAATTAGCTTAACTGGTCCTTAGACAATAAACACATCCTCCATGGGGAAGCCAACGCAAAGCCTCTTTAGCTTGGTCATACTTGCCAGCATGGCCAAAAACTTAGGGTTAATGCCCTGTTATGATGAGGCTTTAGGAGAGGACTCTAGAGTGAGCAAATTGGTCACAAATAACCAGGACACTTTGTAATGATAGGTACAAGAGAAAGGTACAAGTATGCTTGTCATCTGTCAAGGGAGAAATTCTGACTACATTTGAACTTCTTTTCTCATCATCAGAGTTTACAGATGTGAAACGAAGATTCAGATTTACAGTTGACTCGTAATGTTTAGAAAATTTAGCCTTCTCTTGGCGAAGTTGTTATGTCTTCTACTTATGATAAATGGTGAGATTTGACTGTCAGACCAATGGGGAACAAGGCCTGTATCAATTAGGGTGACATCTGTGTGTTATAGTTAGAATAGGAGTGTGTGAAGGGGAATAGAGTTGAAAGAAGGTGACCTGAGGTCCTGTCTCCCTGTCTCAGACTTTCTGTAGCCTCACCCAGATCCCCCCAGAGAACCTTTCTTTCCCGCTCTCCCTGGCCCCACCCCTCTTCGTCCAGTTCCCCTCAAAGCTAGATTTTTACTCCTAAGTGAATATCAACAACTCCATCCCCACCCCAGGTAACTCAGAGGCCTGTTCTACTTGTAACCACTACCCCTCTCCCAACAGTCCTGGGTTACAGACATGGTCATGTACTCAGGGAGTCAGCAAGCACAGTCTCTTCAGTATGTGGACCCCTGGGCCCTATGTATGCCTTATCACTCTATTCTCCATTCCCTTGTGCATTGCCATCTGACAATTGAGGATTCACAGCACTTGGCACAATGCCTGGCACCGAGTAGATCCTTAATAAATGCTTATTGACGTGGCTCCTGGGGTTATCATTCACCCTTCTGCTCCTCTCTAAAGACCATCAAGCCGTTCCATCAAACCTTCATGTTTTGTCCCCCCTAATTAGAATCTGAGCTCCTTGGAACAAGGGCTCTCTTGTTTTTCTGTATCCACAGTGCTAGACCTATAGTAAACACTTAAATGCTTTTTCATCCCATAGGTTATAGTCAGTATAGTCAGTGAGGGAAGCAGGACTTGGGGGCAGGAGGGCATTATGTTTTGATCCTGTTTACCTTAGTAGATTTTAAAAGCAGATTTCTTTATTATATGATTTGGCTTAGATAACTACATGCTTATTGTGATTTTTCTCACCATTATTCATAGAGGAACCTAAAGGAGACATTTTGTATTTGCTATAATATTTAGCTGTTAATTTGTTAATCTAAGAAAGAAGATCTCTGAACCTTTTGAAAAGTAGGAGTCAATTGAAGTAATCTATTAATCTAATTTAGTCTTTGGAGATAAAAATGTGTCTTTCATCTCTTGGCCTTTATAAAAGTGAAAAAGAAACCAAATAGAGTGAGCCCCCAAGAATGGGAGCCACCAGTGCTTGGCCTTTATAAAAGTGAAAAAGAAAAGAATGCAGTTGCCTACCCTAGGAATTTGAGGAAGTTTATTTAGAGTGTCATTTTTTTTCCATCTGGGTTTAAGACTGAGCCTGAACTTAATGAAATGAAATATTCATCTTTTAATCCAACTTAATTATGAATACTTCAAACTAGGGACCCTGGTGTCTAAAAGCGGGAATCACAATTAATCTAATTTGTCAAAGCTCTGCTTGACATTTCCTAACTCAGTTCTTGGATTTCTAAACCCAAACAATTCTTATATCCTCTAGACCCATTAACAGTAAATCATAGCTTCTCTGCTTTGTGCAACTTAACTTATTCAAGGGAGATTGAAAAGTTATTTGCTAGTTATGTGTTAATTTTGAAAGCATGAGGAAATCAGGAATTTTTTAAAAACACATTTGTCTGAAGTGTACATTTTGTATTGACAAAGGATATTTAATATTTCATTTTTTTTGGTTGAGTACTGGACCCAAGTTAAACATCTTAGATCCTGGCACAATGGTTTTAACTCGAAGCAGTGAGGGGACACTGCACCAACAGTCAAAAAATGATTTGGGGTACAGGCTCCTTCATTTTCTAGTTCTGTGACTTTGGGTAAACCACTTAATCTTTCTAAATCTTAATTTTTTCCTCTTCTGTTAAATGAGGATAGTAATACCTTCCCTGACCACACTAATGGATTGTTTTAAGCATCAAATGAGAAAAATGCATGTGGAAGCTTTTTCAAACTGTAAAATGCTGCAAAAGTGGATCATAGCACCATAATCAGATAGGCCTGCGGGATCTGTAAGCTCATCGACGTGGGTACTCCCCGGCAGATGGCAGCCTTGCCACCATTCCTCATTCTATGCAACTGCTGTCCATATTCTACTATAGCTCCTCCAGGGGCAGGCTACCTAGTACACTGGAGGCTTTCTTCTAGGCCTTTTAATATTTCACGGGTGCCATTACAGCTCTTACACTCCCTTTCTGATAACCTTACCCTACCTAACATTGACTCCAGAGTCAGAATCCTGGCCAAAGCTGATGCGGTCGATGCTATTGAAATAACATGGAATAATAGTCTTCTGTTGAGAACAGATTAAAACATCAACTTCACAGTCACAGGATGGTGGAGACATAGCTAAATAGTTCTGAAAAAAATCTGGGGGTGCTAGGGACTGTAAGCTCAGTATGAGTTAGTCGTAGGGGTGAGGAATCTGTTATGTGCAGAGTGGTGAGGGGTAAACCATTGGTGCCCTCCAGGGCAAGAGATAGAATACTTGTTTTCCAAATAAGAGTCTCTGGGCATTTCTCCAGGTCTGTGCTTTCCTCAAGAGACAGTGGCAGCGAGGGGACCCACGTATCAGAGTCATGGTGTCTGTCTTGTTCATTTTTTTCTCTGGGGTAGTTGTAGGGAAAGAAAACAGCAGGGGCCAGAGTGCCCAGACACTACTTCATGTCCCGGCTGATAGATGAACAGGCCTGCATAGCTCCCTGCACCTCTTCATAGGGAATTCTGTTACTTTAAAGTTCGTGAACCAGGGGGAGACCAGGTGAGCCTCAGACTTTGGTTTTGTAGGGTCCCCAAGTTCCTTCTAGGTGTTGGATGTCAAAGTGGAGCATGGAAGCCTCTAGCCATGGGCAGCAGTGGGTATATGGCCTTCAGCCACTCCTACCCGGCCACTCTGCCCCATGTTGACATGGGACATTTGCCCTGAGGTTAATGGCAAGATTGATGATGGCAGTTGAGGATTCAGGCCCAGTGAGCATCAAGGGTAGTGTCAGAAAGGGAATCCAGGGATCCAGCTATCAGTGGTGAGCCAGCCGTCCTGGGCCTGGATACAGTGTGCTTTCTCCACAGGACAGTGGGAGTGAGGGGACCCCTGATATGGTAACAAAGTTAATGCTTTGAGAGGCATCATGGTGTTTAGAACTAGGGAGATGTAATAGCCCCTTCCTTGGTCTGACCATGTCTATAATATTGTAGTAAATTTTAGATGCCACATTTTAAGAAAGACATTGATAATTTTGTTAACATCTAGAAAGAGGACAACCAGGATGGTGAAGAAACTCATTTGAAGTTCAGCTGAAGGAGTGAGTAATCTGGAGAATACTTGGGGGCACCATGACAGCTGTGTTCAAGAATTTAAAGGACTATCTTGTGAAAGAGAGACTAGATTTGTTGTGTTTTACTCAAGAGGACAGAAGTAGGAGCTGTGAGTAAAGGCTTCAGTGAGACAGATTTATACTTGGTATTTGGAAAAAGCTTCCTAACACTTAGGGCTGTCCTAAAGTAGAGTGAGCTACCTCAGGGAATGGAGTGGGTTTCTCCTCATCAAAAGTGTTTGACCAAAGTTGGAGGACCACTTGTAGGTTCCATTGTAGAGGATAGTGACCTCTGACCTTACCAGTCCTGAGAGTCACAGAATCATAGACTTCATGGCCAGCTATTTCAAACTACACCCCCAGAAGAATACTCTCTACCACAGCATGCCAAACAAGAGATCATGCTGCCTTCCCTTCAAGACCCACAGTGAGGGGGAACCTTCTCCTACCTCCCAAGGCACCCCAGCCTCCATTTTGGATAGCTTTTTTTTAGGACGTTTTTTTTGACTTCAAGTCTTTTATCAACAACTTAATGTCATTGAAAGAAATTGAGGCAGGGGTTAAGTGACTTGCCCGTGGTTACACAGGTAGTAAGTGTAAGAAGTTAAAGTGAATCTAGACCCTCTGACTCCAAAGCCAGTGACCTTTTCACTGGAGCCAACCTCTATGCTGTGAAACATTTTAGCTATTTACAACTGTTCTCTCTACTGTCTGTTGTTCATTATAATGAAATTCAACTGTATGGTGGCTTTTGGTTTGGAAAAATATCTCTGTTTCTGACCTTGTTCTGTTCTTTCTAGTATGGCATGCTCCTTTATCAGAATTACAGAATTCCACAGCAGAGGAAAGCCTGGCTTTCCCACTTCTCAACCCCAGTGGTAAGTATTGGTGTAACCGCTTTACTTTGTGTGGGGGTGGGGTGGCATGGGGAATTCTGGTTTATTGCAGGTTTGTCAGATCAGATCACACATAACAGAAGAGTCTAGCTGTAGGATTTCTATTTCATCAGAATTTATTTTTTCTTTCAACCTTCCTTTTCCACCTTGATTTTTATACTTTGATTGTGGCATGTTGCTAGAACTCCTCCTTCCCCGTGCCCCACTCCTCCATCCATATCGCTCTTGAAATAGGAATATGAGTGATCAGCTCTCCTGAATAGTTTTAGTGATGATAATACTAGCTAATCTTGAGGTGCAGAATGCTTGTACCTACATCATGGCATGCTAGGACAGCACCGGGGGGTCACTACTGTGTATACCACTCCCATTTAACCGATGGGAAATTTGAAACTGAGAAGTAAGAGGTGTAACAGTGGTCGGGCTGCTAGACAGTAGCAGGACAGGGTTTGAGCCTCAGTCTCCCCTGACTTAAAACTAATGATTTTTTTCTGCTACGCTGTTATGACCGAAAACTGGATTCTTTTTTCCTTTATAATCTTCTCTCGAACATTCAATACGTGTTGTTAGAAAGTGGGGATTAAGTTCTTGTCACATTACAGTGATGCTTTCTGAGGAGAAAAAGAACAGAAGGAAGCCCAAGAGACCCAGACAGGGAGAGAGGCCTGCTTCCTGGGGCAGATTGTCCCTCTACATCAGTTGGGCTCAACTTCCATGAGCCCTTTTCCCCAGGAAAGCTACTGATCCTGGTTCATTTCTCTGATATTAGAAAGAACACTCTCCTAAAGGGAAGAAACCCTAAACTTGACCATGAGGCCTCTTCCACAAGTTGGAAAGCCAAAGGATCGTAGG
>CM053624.1:322439400-322462669 GCA_028646595.1 Phalanger gymnotis | reverse complement strand
TCAGTGGTTTTTCTAATGAGATATTTCATATCGTCTTCCATCTTTTCATTCCTTTGGTTCTGTTTGATAATATCTTGATTTCTCATCAAGTCACTAGCTTCCATTTACTCTAACCTAATTTTTAAGGTAGTATTTTCTTCAGTGGTCTTTTGGACCTCCTTTCCCATTTGCTAATTCTGCCTTTCAAGGCATTCTTCTCCTCATTGGCTTTTTGGAGCTCTTTTGCCATTTGAATTGGTCTATTTTTTAAGGTGTTATTTTCTTCAGTATTTTTTGGATCTCCTTTAGCAAGTGGTTGAGTTGTTTTTCATGGTTTTCTCACATCATTCTCATTTCTCTTCCCAGTTTTTCCTCTACTTCTCTAACTTGCTTTTCCAGATCCTTTCTGAGCTCTTCCATGGCCTGAGACCAATTCATATTTGTCTTGGAGGCTTTTGATGTAGGCTCTTTGACTGTTGACTTCTTCTGGCTGTGTGTTTTGATCTTCTTTGTCACCAAAAAGAGATTCTAGAGTCTGAGTCTGAATCCGAGTCCATTTTCACTGCCTGTTTATGTTCCCAGCCAGCTACTTGACCCTTGACCTTTTCAGGAGAGTATGTCTGCTTATAGAGTAGAGAGTACTTTGTCCCAACCTTGAGGGATGTGCTGCTTCTTTCAGAGCTACTTCTACACAGCAAGCTCTGCCACACCAGCACTCGTCCCCTGCCAAGAACTGCCAACCAGGACCACAACCCAGATCCAAGCAGGGCAAAGCAGACTCTGGACTCCTGCTCTGATCTGCAGCTTCGTTCCTCCCACCAGGTAGGCCTGGGAATGGGAGCAACCACAGCTGAACCTCTGGAAGCAGCTGCAGAGCTGCACTACCTCCATCGCCCCCAGGGCTGGGGCCAAATGTGCACTCCTCTCACCCCTATCCAGTAGTTTTTCCACTAAACTGCTCTATTTTCTTTGGCCTTTGTGGGTTGAGAGGTATGGTAACTGCCATAGCTCAATGATTCAGAGCCCTATGGACTCTTCTGCCAGACTCCCGGTCTAATTGGTCCTGGCAGGGCCCACACTGGGCTGTGCTCTGCTCCACTCCCAGCTCCATGCAATAGACCCTTCCCAGCGACCATCGAGGTTGTCCTGGGTTGTCCTGCTTCCCTCTGCTATTTCATGGTTTCTGCAGCTCTAGAATTTGTTCAGAGCCATTTTTAAGGGTGTTTGGAGAGATTTGGGGGAGAGCTTAAGCAAGTCCTTGCTTTCCAGCTGTAATCTTGGCTCTGCCCCCTCAGAAACATAAATTGTTAATAGCCACATGAAAAGAGGCTCAAATACTCTAACAGTAAATTGCAAATCAAGACAATCTTACTATAACACTCACTAAATTGTCAAAATAGCAGAAAATGTTAGAATGCAGTGTCAGTAGGTCTGCAGGAAAACAGGCACTCACATTAGTATTACAGACTAATGTAAACTTCATAGAGCAAACATTAACCATACTATTTCGCTAATTAATTAATTCCATTATAAGAATTTTATTATATTTTATATTAGATTATATTATATATAAATATATTTATACATATATTTATTACATTTATTACCACCATTTCCATAGCAAAGTGGAATAGAAAAAAAGAGGATTGCTCCTGAAACTGCAGATCTATTATGTATAACTTGCTATTCCTTTTAAATATACATCAAAGTTATCATGTAATTTTCTTTTTTCTAATAGCTAACATTAAAAACATGCACACACATGTGTCAGTTCTTTCTATCAATGCAGATAGCATCTTTCTTTATAGGACCTTTGTAGTTAATTTGGGTGTTTATAATATAATGACTTAGTTCCTCAGTTATCCTTAAAACAATATTGCTGTTACTGCATACAATGTTCTCTTGGTTCTGCCCATTTTGCTCACCATTATTTCATGCAAATCTTTCCACATTTTTCTTCTGGTGTAGTATTTTTTAGTGCTTTGCTATTGTACCTATAGAATAAGTGTTTTCTACTACTTCCAATTTTGTTTGTAAAAATTCAGTTAAGCAGCCTTGGTTTTTCATTCCACATGAGCATTACAAATGGCAAAATGTAGAATTGCACAAAATTGTGATGATCTCATCTTTAATAATGTGTAACTAATGCTTCAATTGTCACCTTAACCACGTTAAAGGAAAGTTCTGAAATGAAAGTCAAATAAATTTATTCACTCAAAAAAAGAAAAGAAAAAAGAGAGAGCTGCTATAAACATTTTAGAACACATAGGTTCTTTTTCTTTTTCCCTAATCATCTTTGGAAATAGACTTAGTAGTGGTATTACAAGATCAAAAGGTATAGGCAATTTAATAACTCTGTGGGCATAATTTCAGAATGCTCTCCAAAATGGTTGGATCAGCTCACAGATCCACCAACAGTTAAGGCCCCAATTTTTTCACATTTCCTCTAACATTTAAAATGTGGGGGTACAAGGTTCAAGAACTTTATTATAAAAATAGGAAAAAATTAGAAGTAACCTAGATGTCCAACAATTGGAAAATTGCTGAATAAATTATGTTATATAAATGTTATGTTAACATAAAAATTGTATATACATATGTAACAAAGTCAAAGGTAATAGGATTAGAGACAAACTTGGAAAGAGATACAAAACAAATATATTTGTTGCTATTTGTTGGTTTGGTAATATTTTCTTAAAATGCACTGTATCATATGTGTTAAGGCTTTTACATATGTCTCCTTATTTTTCATATTCATTTTATTATTTGTTTTTGTTTATTTCATTTGTTTTCAATTTCAAAGAAAAATATTAATTTAAAATAACATAAATCATTTGCTATCCATTTAAAATAAAAAGAAACAAATACAGGTTACATAAGACAGGGAAACTATACCACAGAATTGAAAATCGTTCTAGCATTTACTTACAGAAGATAAACATAGTCAATAGAAATTCCCAGAAAATGGCACTGAGACTATCTCCAAGTCTAACCCTCAGTTAATAATTAAGAGAATCTTTATAAGTAGTAGCACTACATTCAGTGAAATCAAGTTTCCGAGTATAAAATTTTCCCTTTTCTGGCAATAACACTTCAATTAAGAATGGATCATTCGTCTTTGAGAAAGGATCTTTTTGACTTACTTGTCCTTAATTTCGGTTCTTTCTTAAGGAGCTCAGAACCTTCGCAGAGCTTGTCAGGCCTCTGAAAATGAGGAAAACGGAGATCAGTAACTATGGAACTTAGACTAGCACCCACTTTTGCAAGCTAAAAACGTACATCTCAGGCCTTCGCGTTTTCACTCTCATATCACATTTAATCATTAACTTTCCATAGTGAGAAAGGTCATAACATCTTGAGAAACCTCTCTTGTAGTGAATATTTTTTAAGAGGGAAAAGTAAGTTGGTCAAAAGAACATTGGTTCTGGACTAAAATCCCTTATCTCAATGGACATAGTCTATTTTCTATAAGGAACTAATCTAGAAAAGGATTAGTTAGATGAAGAATTTATTTAAATTCAATTCAGTTCAGTTCCACTCAATCCAATTCACTAAATTCAACAAACATTATCAAGGCCTATAGTGTGTAGAACACTATACTAGATACAGGTAGAGATACAGAGTATAGATAAGACACAGTCACTAACCTCATGGAATGCAGTCCGTATGGAGAGGATGCCGTGTACACAGACAAATATAATACATGTAACCCAGGCTTCACACATTGAACGTTTGAATAAGACTCTCCTCATTAGTGGAGAGAATAAGTGCCCTCTGCTTACCTGCATAAAGCCGGGGTCGAGGCGGGGGACAGCTTTAGAGATGAGAGGCTTCTTTTCTGCTTTGAGAGACACACACAAGAAGTTGTAGAATCTCTTTGGAGAGTGACCCATAGAAAGAGAAAGAACTTTGGAACGCAGGCATGCAGGGAAAATCTAGCTCCTCAATCTGTCCTTGACTTCCCACTTATCCCTCCAGAGGTTTTGGAACATTTTCTTTTGTGTGAGATAAGGGAATCTCTCTTGGTTGGGGTGAGATAACACACTCTCACTAGGAAAGCTCATTGACTGTGTGTACTTTTGTTGCAAACTAGGTGACACAGTGGATAGCGTGATGGTCTTGAAGTCAGGAAGACTCATCTTCTGAGTTCATATCTGGCCTCACACAATTATTAGCCGTATGACCCTGGACAAGTCACTAAACCCCTCTTTGCCTCAGTTTCCTCACCTGTAAAATGAGCTGGAGAAGGAAATGGCAAACCGCTCTAGTACATTTGCCAAGAAAACCCCCAAATGAGGTCAGCTCTGAAATGACTGACCAACAATAACTTTTGTGTATATTCTAATTTTGCATAACGTCTATGATTTCTATTTGCTGCTTACTTGGATAAGTGGTTTTACTTGTTATTCATTTGTAGCCTTTTCTCTTGATTTCCTCAAGGCAGGAATCAAAGTCTCAGTTGAAGAGGACTGGGCAAGATTCCTAAGATATCTATCCATGCCATCCTATGAGCTGCATTTAGGCAAACCATGTGAATTTACACATAATATACATGGAAAGCACGTACCCTTATAAAAATAATCTGCAATATGTGCCTAATGTAGATATAAAGTAGGTACAAAGTACCTACTCATACAAAGGTATAATGTAGGTACAAAGGCTAGGAAGGGAAAGAGTACTTCTGACTGAGGGTCAAGAAAAGCTTCATGGGGAACACAGCATTTTAGTTATGCTTTCAAGAATGGAGATCAGGAAAAGGGATAGTTATAATGTAGAGCATGAGCAAAAGCATGGAAGTGAGAAAGCCACAGCATAGATGTAGAATAGTGAGTAGTCTAATACATTTGGAGAGTAGAGTAGTATGAATTGTGTTCAGAAAGGGTTATAGTGGTGCCAAATTGTGGGGTAAATTATGTACTCAATTAGGAGACTAAGGAGTATTAACTTTACATGGTACAATGAAGAAGATGATGAAGAAGAGAAAGAAGTAAAGAAGAGGAAGAAGAGAAAGAAAAAGGAGGAGAAGGAGGAGGAGAAGAAGAAAGAAAAAGAAGCTATTGAAGACTTTGGAGCAGAGATCTATGTAAGTGAAAGGTTTATGTTAGATTTCTCCTTACCCTCTTGCCAGGAAATTTTCTGTGGAAACAGAAACCCAGAGGCAAGCTCGGCTTTCCATGATTCAAATAGACTGTACAATATGGAATCTGGTTCTACAGTTCTCATTGTAGCATTATTTTGTTGGGGTTTTTTTCTCGTTTTTCAAAGAGGACTAGTGACATCACAGGTGATGTCTTCTCTCATGTGTGAATTGGATTTATGTGAGGCAGAGTTGCACAAAGTAGTCAGCCTCATTCTCTCTTCCAGTATTATCAAAGTCCAGTGGCAAGATAAGAGTCAAGATGACTGGCAGTGGCCCAGCAATGCAGTGGATGACCTTGGTGTCTTCAGCGTCTGATCAGACTCTAGGCTCTTCACAACACCTTCTTCAGCTGCCTTCACAGCCTTTGGAACAACTGTTCTCATCTGCCCCGTCTGCTGGGGTAAATCTTCATGGTGCGTGAGAGCAGTGTCCTCCACGTTGTTGGGTACTCCTACACAGGCACACATAGAAAGGGAATACAAGTAAACAGGTCATAAGTCCTTCTCCCATAGACATATACCCTTACACCGTGATGATCACATAACTCTCCAAATGCATGCCTATGGGCTCCCTACTACCAAACTCACCCACATTCATTATCTGCTCTCAGAGCAATATGAACTCTTACCACAACTCTACATTTGCTTTTGCAAGTGTTACCCGCATGTTATGTTTCCACATTTGCCTTGGTCAGACCAGCTTCTAACCAACCCTTGCTAAGGTGTAGGAATGAATGAGATTGTTCAGATTGTCCTCTTTAAGCTTTAAAGCATGCTTTATGGGGGGGAGGGGCTGAGCCAAGATGGCGGCTGGAAAGCAGGGACTTGCTTAAGCTCTCCCCCAAATCCCTCCAAACGCCTGTAAAAATGGCTCTGAACAAATTCTAGAGCTGCAGAACCCGTGAAATAGCAGAGGGAAGCAGGTCTCCAGCCCAGGACAACCTGGATGGTCGCCGGGAAGGGTCTATCACATGGTGCTGGGAGCTGAACGCAGCCCAGCATGGGCCGCGCCAGGACCAACCAGACCAGGAATCAGGTGGAGCAGGCCTGAGAGCCATGAATCATTGAGCTGTGACAGTTGCTAGACTTCTCAACCCACAAACACAAAAGACCACAGAGCAGGTTAGCGGGAAAACTGCTGGATAGGGCTGAGAGGAGTGCAAAGTAGGCCCAAGCCCTGGGGGTGGCAGCAGTGGTGAGGCAATAGTGGCAGCAGCAGCAGGAAGCTCCTGTGGCTTCTTCCAGAGCTCCGATGTCAGCTGCTTTAGACTTCCTGGCTCACATGGTAGGAGGAATAAAGTGGCAGATGGAAGCAGGAGTGCAAGAAGCACTTTTCTTGTGCAGAGACAGGTTCTCTTGCTGTGCCCTGCTTGGATCTGGGTCGCAATCCTGGTTAGCGGTTCTTGGGGTGGGGGAGGAGCGCTGGTGTGGCAGAGCTTGTGGTGATGGTGGAGTAGAAGTAGTTCTTAAAACAGCAGTGCAGCCCCTAAAGCTTGAGACAAAGTACTCTCTATTCTATAAGCAGTCATACCTTGACAAAAAGCTCAAAGGTCAAGTAGTTGGCTGGGAACATGAACAGGCAGCAAAAAGGACTCAGACTCAGACTCAAACTCTAGAATCTTTTTCTGATGACAAAGAAGATCAAAACATACAGCCAGAAGAAGTCAAAAAAGTCAAAGAGCCGACATCAAAAGCCTCCAAGAAAAATATGAATTGGTCTCAGGCCATGGAAAAGCTCAAAAAGGATTTGGAAAGCAAGTAAGAGAAGTAGAGGAAAAATTGGGAAGAGAAATGAGAGTGATGTGAGAAAACCATGAAAAAGAAGTCAATAACTTGCTAAAGGAGACCCAAAAAAATACTGAAGAAAATAACACCTTAAAAATAGACTAATCCAAATGTCAAAAGAGCTCCAAAAAGCCAATGAGGAGAAGAATGCCTTGAAAGGCAGAATTAGCCAAATGGAAAAGGAGGTCCAAAAGACCACTAAAGAAAATACCACCTTAAAAATTAGATTGGAGCAAGTAGAAGCTAGCGACTTTATGAGAAACCAAGATATTATAAAACAGAACCAAATGAATGAAAAAATAGAAGACAATGCGAAATATCTCATTAGAAAAACCACTGACCTGGAGAATAGATCCAGGAGAGATAATTTAAAAATTATTGGACTACCTGAAAGCCATGATCAAAAAAAGAGCCTAGACATCATCTTTCAAGAAATTATCAAGGAAAACTGCCCTGATATTATTCTAGAACCAGAGGGTAAAATAGAAATTGAAAGAATCCATAGATTGCCTCTTGAAAAAGATCCCCAGAAGAAAACGCCTAGGAATATTGTCACCAACTTCCAGAGTTCCCAGGTCAAGGAGAAAGTACTGCAAGCAGCCAGAAAGAAACAATTTGAGTATTGAGGAAACACAATCAGAATAACCCAAGATCTAGCAACTTCTATATTAAGAGATCGAAGGGCTTGGAATACAATATTCTGGAGGTCAGTGGAGCTAGGATTAAAACCAAGAATCACCTACCCAGCAAAACTGAGTATCATGCTCCAAGGCAAAATATGGATTTTTAATAAAATAGAGGACTTTCAAGCTTTCTCAGTGAAAAGACCAGAGCTAAATAGAAAATTTGACTTTCAAACACAAGAATCAAGAGAAGCATAAAAAGGTAAACAAGAAAGGGAAATCATAAGGGACTTACTAAAGTTGAACTGTTTTATTTACATAGATGATGTGTGTAATTCGTGAGAGTTTTCTCAGTATTAGGGTAGTTGAAGGGAATATACATACATACATACATATATATATGTATATATATATATATACATACACATATATATAGACAGAGGGGACAGAGTGAGTTGAATATGAAGGGATGATATCTTTAAAAAGTTAAATTAAAAGGTGAGAGAGGAATATATTAAGAGACGGAGAAAGGGAGAGATAGAATAGGGCAAATTATCTCTTATAAAAGTGGCAAGAAAAAGCAGTTCTGTTGGAAGGGAAGACAGGGGCAGGTGAGAGGGAATGAGTGAATCTTGCTCTCATCGGATTTGACTTGAGGAAGGAATAACATACACATTCAGTTGGGTATCTTACCTCACAGGACAGTAGGGGGAAGGGGATAAGAGAAGGCAAATGATAGAAGGGAGGGCAGATAAGGGGAGGAGGTAATAAAAAGCAAACACTTTTGAAAAGGGACAGAGTCAAGGGAGAAAATTGAATAAAGGGGGACAGGATAGGATGGAGGGAAATATAGTTAGTCTTTCAAAACATGAGTATTGTGGAAGTGTTTTGCATAATGATACATGTGTGGCCTATGTTGAATTGCTTGCCTTCTTAGGGAAGGTGGGTGGGAAGGAAAGAGGGGAGAGAATTTGGAACTCAAAGTTTTAAAAGCAAATGCTCCAAAAAAGTTGTTTTTGCATGTAACTGGGAAATAAGATATATAGGAAATTGGGCATAGAAATCTATCCTGCCCTACAAGAAAGTAAGGGGAAAGGGGACGGGGAGGGGAGTGGGGTGACAGAAGGTAGGGCTGACTAGGGAACAGGGCAATCAGAATATATGCCATCTTGGAGTGGGGGGAGAGTAGAAATGGGGAGAAAATTTGTAACTCAAAATCTTGTGGAAATCAATGTTGAAAACTAAAATATTGAATAATAAAATATGAAATTCCAAATAAAAATCATGCCTTATATATGTTATTATTGAAGATTTCCAAGGCAAAGAATGAAAGGAAACAAGCAAAATGGCTAAGAACACATCCTTAAGGAACATTCACCCTAAAGGAGCTCAGAAAGAATAGGAGGAGCCTGCAGAGGAAACAGAAGGACTAATTTGGAAACCATGAAATCAAAGAGGTTTTAGGATCCTAGATTTTAGAGTTGCAAGGGAGAGGTTATCAAGTCCAACTTCTTCACTTTACAAATGGGAAAACTGAGGCCCAGAGAAGTTAAATACTTTACCCAGAGTCACACAGCTGATAAATATCTCTGAAGTCAAGAGAGGAGAAAGTAACTGAATAAGAATTAGACATTGGTGGTGGGATGAGAAACAGACTACGAGGGGTTAGAGAGAGAAGAGGGTGGTCCAGTGAGCAAGCTAAAGCAGCTAGTATAGATTACTTAAAATTTTTTAATTAAATTTTTTCAATGAAAGTCTTCCTTCTTTTCTTTCCACCCCAATCCCACTGAAAAAACAAAGAAAAACAAAATCCCAGTTACAAACATGTACAGTCAGCCAAAACAAACTGCCCCATTGGCCATGGTGTGTGTGTGTGTGTGTGTGTGTGTCTCAGTCTACACTCTGAGTATATCACCTCCTACCAGAAGTATGCTTCATGAGTGCTCAGAGATCATACAGTCACTGTGTTGATCAGGGTTCCTAAGTTTTTCAAAGTTGTTTGTCTTTACAATATTTTTGTTATTGCATAAATTGTTCTTCTGGTTCTGTTCACTTCACTTTGTATCAGTTCATACAAGTCTTTACAGGTTTCTCTGAAATCATCTCCTTCATGATTTATCTTTATTTTTAAGTTTTATTTATGTCTTTTGTTTTTGTTACAAACCTTTACAGATTACCCTCACTTTATAAGAAGTCTATTATGACAAAATAAAGTTATTAAAGAAAACTAATGATATAGTGACCTTATTGGCAAGAGCATGCAACATTCCACATCTATAGCAACTGAGCCCACTCCTTTTTAAAAATTGCTCCAAATTAGGGGCAGCTAGGTGGCACAGTGAGTAGAGCACTGGCCTTGGAGTCAGGAGGACCTGAGTTCAAATCCAGACACAGACACTTTTGACACATTTACTAGCTGTGTGACCTTGGGCAAGTCACTTAACCCCAATTGCCCTGTCTTCCGCTGCAAAAAAAAAAATGTTCCAAATTATTTTGCAGAATGGCTGAGACAGTTCCCAGCTCAACTAACAGTACATACTTGTACTTGCTCTCCCACAGTTCTAGTGTGTGTTATTTTCCTTTTTTTTTGTCAACTCAATCTGATGGACATAAGGCAGAACCTCAGTTGTTTTAATTTGCATTTCTCTAATTATTATGAATTAAGAGCATTTTTTCCTATGGCAATCCACACCTTGTATAGCTTTCTCTGAAAACTGCCTCTTCACATTTTTGACCATTTATCAATTTGAGATTGGCTCCTATTTTTATAAATGTGAATCTGTTCCCTAAATATCTAAGCATAAGACCTTTATGAGAAATTTCTTTCCAAGATTTACCATTTATCTGCTTCTCCTAATTTTAGCTGCATTGGTTTTCTTTGTGCATTCAAAGTTATGATCATTAATTGTTTCCTTCCATCCTAATCTCTAATGTTTTGCATTCTCTTTCTTCCCAACCCTTTCTTTGTAAAGAAGGGGATGGTAAGAGAAAAGGTGTGTAGTCAGAACCAACACTTTAAGTTTAGTGTGATCTGTTTTTATTCTTTTGTTCCTCTTCTGTCCCCCTCATCTAGAGCTCAATCACAGGCTCTTGTCTTTTCTTTCCTTTCTTTTAAACCCCTCTTTGAGACCTACCTTCCTCATAGTTTGTTTTTCTTAGAACTAATGCCTCCCTAATCTACCCTCCCTCCAATTTCCCTTTCTCTCTTCTTTCCTTTCCCTACTCACTGAAATGTATTTCAGTACCTAAACTGTGTATATTTTTCCTTCCTTTGATCAGTTCTGATGAGAGGAAGTTCAAATGTTAACTGCTTCCCTCACCCCTTCCTTCTTGTTTATGGTAGATTTCTACAATTACATAAGACAATTTTTGCTATCTTTCCTCTCCACTTTCCTCCCTAGTGTATTCCTCTTCCTTTTCCATGCTCCTTTTGAGATCCTCAGAACATAATAAAACTACTCTTAGGCTTTTTGTCATATTAGACTATCCCTGTAATTGCTGATGATAACAGCATTCAGAGGTAACATATTTGTCATCAACTCCATACTAGAATGTTTAGTCCTTTAAGATTGCTTGCTCATATTTACTTGTTTATATTTCTCTTGATTCTTGTGTTTGTATTTCAGTTTTCTAAGCAGCTCTCGTCTGTTTATCAGGAAAACTCGGAATTCGTCTGTTTTTGTTAAAGATCCATTTTATTATTTGTTTTGCTAGGCAAGTTGGTTTTAGTTGCAAACTTATACTTTTTACCCCCCAGAATATTGTATTCTAAGCTCTGCCCTCCTTTATAGTAGTGGTTGATAAATTTTGTGCAATCTTAACTTTGGCTCTTCCATATTAGAATTCTTTCTTTCTGGCCGTTAGTATTTTTCTTTGACCCAAAAGTTTTTGGTTTTGGTTTTCATGTTCCTGGGAGTATTCATTTTGGGATTTCTTTAAGGAATTGACCAATGGATTCTATTTCCACTTTGCCCTCTGGTTCTGAAAGATGTGAGAAGTTTTCTTGAACTATCTAGGCTTTCTTGTTTTTATTATTATTATTTTAGCTATAGCTTTCATATAGTCCAGTGATTGACAAATTACATCTTCTTGATCTGGTTTCTAGGTGGCACAGTAATAGAGCCCTGGACCAGGAATTAGGAAGACCTGAGTTCAAATCTACCCTCAGACCCTTACTTTCTGTGTCATCCTGGGTGAGTCACTTAACTGTTGGCTGCCTCAGTACCCTCATCTTATCCTCAAAAAATGGAGTTAATAATAAGCACCAACCTCCCAGATTTGTTGTGAGAATAAAAATCAGATGACATTTGTAAAATATTTTATAAACCTTAAATTGCTATATAGATGCTATGTAAACATAAGTGCTATGTAAATCCATTCCATTTATTTATTATAACTTAAAAGTCATTCCTCATTTGATGGACACTTCCTCTGTTTCTAATTCTTTGCCACTGCAAAAAAGAGCTATAAATATTTCTGTCTATCTTTAGTTAGAGTTTGTTTTTCTTAGGTTTAGGGATTTATTAATACCTCTCTTATATACCCTCCCTCTAATTCTCCTTTATCTTCTTTCCTTCTTATTTCCCTGTAGAATGAAATATATTTCTGTGTGTGTGTTTGCATGTTCCCTCCTTTGAGTGATTCAGATAAGTGTGAGGTCCAAGTGTCAGCAGCTTCCCCTCCGCTTCCTCCTTGTTTGTATAGACTTCTTCTTGCACATCCTGAATATGTAAGATGATTTTCCCTACCTTTTTCTTCTTCACTTCCGATGTATTCCTGTTCCCCTTCCTTTCCATTATTCTAACATCATCAAAATATAAAAGAATCGCTCCTAGACCTTCTGTCTAATTAAATTCCTTCTATGACCCCTAATGATAATAGGATTCATAAAGGAAACATGTATCATCTCTCCATATTAGAATATAATTAATTTACCCTTATTTAGTCCTTTGAGATTATTCATTTATGTTTACCTTTTTGTTTTGTTCTTGACTCCTGTGTTTGCACTTCATAGTTTCTGTGTAGCTCTAGTCCCTTCATCAGGAATGCTTGAAAGTTCTCTTTTATTAAAGGCCCATTTCCCCCTTCCTAACCCTCCCAGGATTATACTTAGTATTGTTGGGTAAATTATTCTTGTTTGTAAGCTCATTTCATTTACTTTCTGGAATACTGTATTTTAATTTCTCTGGTTCTTTGTGGTGGAGTCTACAAAGTCTTGTGTGATTCTATCATTCCTCAGTACTTGAATTATTTCTTTCTGCCTGGTTAAAGTATTTTTTTTCTTTGACCATGAAGCTCTAGATTTGGGCTTTCATATTCCTTTGAGTTTTCATTTTGGAGCTTCTTTCAGGATGTGACTTAAGCATTTTTTCTATTTCTATTTTTCCCTTTGATTCTAAGATTCTGAGCAGTTTTTCTTAATGATTTCTTGAAATATGATGTCAAAGCTCTTTTTATTTTTGGTCATGGCTTTAGGTAGTCCGGTGATCCTTAATTTTTCTTTCCTTGATCCATTTTCCAGGTCAGTCATTTTTGCTATTAAATTTCCTAAATTTTCTTTCTTTTTTTAGTATTTTGACTTTCTTTTTAATATTTCATGTTGTCTTATAGAGTCATTGGCTTGTATCTGGTCCATTCTAGCTTTCAGGGAGGTTTGTAGCTTGGGCAAAGTTTTATACCTTCTGTGCCTTAATTTCCTTTCAGTTCTTTCTTCTATAATTCTCATTATTTCCTAATTTTTTTCCTTTTCTGCTCTAATTTCATTTATAAAAATATTTTAGTTCTGTGTGTTTCTGTGTCTTCTGACTCTTGCTTCATCTCTTCTAGGAGTTCTGGTTGAACTTACGCCCAAGCAGGGTTTTTCTTTGAAGCTTTACTTGTAGATATTTTGGAATCATCTTCATCTTCTCTGATTGTATTTTGATTGTCTCTGTGATCATAATAGCTTTATACGGTGGGGATTCTTTTTGTTGTTGTTGTTTGCTCCTTCTTCCAGCCTATTTCGTGACTTTGAACTTTATGTTAGACTCAGATTCCACATACTTCTGGAGGGAATGTCTAGGTTGGTCCTCCTTGTGATTTCTTAGGGATAGTACCTTGGGGACAGCTCAGGCTGGTATCCTATAAGCTTTCCTATAAGAACCCAAAAGGTTCTTATCCGGGGCAGGTCTGATCTTTGTCCCGGTGGTCTGAGCTCTGCAAGTCCCTGACCTGGACTTGGGTCTGAGCAATAGATCTATGGGCCTGCGACCTTAGAGTTGCAGTCGATAGCTGCTGGACTCAGCCGGCTAGATCAGAGTGACAGAGCGGTAGGCTTCTGCTGCAGGTTTTAGCCTGGGCTAAACACTGAAACTGAGATCCTACTTTGTTCCTCTGCTTTGAGCCACATAGCTCCTGCTCACTTCTGAACCTGTTCCCTGTTTAGTACACATTCTAGGGTCTGCAACCACTCTGTCTGTCATCCTATGTTGACCAAAACTGGAAAAATAACTCCATTGTGACTTTTTCTTTGATTTCTTAACCAGGATTCAGTCTGGTACATTTTATAGCTGTTTTAAGGGGAGTTCCTTCCCACCTCCTCAGTAGGGGAGGGAAGGAGACCACGCTATTCATTCTTGTTGCTCTGACATCTTAGCTCTCCCTTCTCACTGGTATTTTTTCCCCTGAATTTCCAGATCAGGCCTCAATCTAGCGTATTTCCACATCTTTGCAGTAGAGTTGTAAGGGAGAGCTTGTTTGTACTTCCCGTTATACCATCATCTTGGCCCCTCCTATAGATTACTTTTTAAAGAAGTGTAGCTTTCAAAGCAGGGTCAGCTAGGTGGCATAGTGGATAGAGTGCCAGGCTTGGAATCAGGAAAACCTGAGTTCAAATCTGGTCTCAGATACTTACTAGCTGTGTGAGACCTTGGGCAAGTCACAGCTCTGTTTGCCTCGATTTCTCATCTGTAAAATGAGCTGGAGAAGGAAATAGAAAACCACTTCAGTATCTTTGCCAAGAAAACCCAAAATGGGGTCATGAAGAGTTGGACGCAGCTGCACAACAACAAGTTGTTAAGGAAAAGGGAGAGATCAGGTGGTAACTGGGTATGGTAGAAGAGTAAAAGGGTGTCTTTTTTTCCTCTTTTTTTTTTTGGATGAGGGAGAATCGAACATGTTTTTCTTTTTTCTTTTTATTATAAATTCATTTTTTATTTTTAGTTTACAACACTCAGTTCTACAATTTCGGGGGGTTAGTAAAGAAAGATTTGATGAAGATGCCTGAGAATAAGGATATTATAGCTAGAGCATGTTCTCAGAGAAGGTGGGAGGGGATAGGTAAGATCAGGGCATTAGTAGAGGTATTTGTCATATGAGAAAAGAGGAGAGAAGAAGAGTATATAACCACATGGAGAAATTTTAAGGAAGCAAATTGAATTGCAAGAAATTCTTGCCAATTGGCCTCAAACTTCTCAGTGAGGTAGGTAGCAAGTGAGGTAATCCAGGAAAGTCTTGTTCAGGTTGCTCTGTCTGATGCTGTTATTCTCATAGACATCAACACTTTTACATTCCTTCGTATAGCCATCCCAACTCTGATGGAGAAGGATTTAAGGGGAAAAATGCCTTTATTAAGTACCTGCTGTATGACAGGCGCTGTTAAGGCAGAAATTCAGAACTGGTATCAAGCTCTCTGATAATGATCAGCTCCTTTGATCCTCACAATGCTGCTGTGAGTGAGCTGTTTTCATTATTTTATTATTTTTACAGTCGAGGGAACTGAGGCAGACTGGTTACATGACCTGCCAATGGTCATAAAGCTAGGAAGCTCCTGGATTTGAACTCAGGTCTTCTTGACACCAGGCCCATTTTTCTATCACTACACCACCTAGATACTCTATCTAGCTGCAGTACAAGTATAGTCGCTTTATTCAAAAATGATGGAGTGAATAAAGCCTCAGTGAAAAGTCATGTCTTCCAACTCCATCAAAGGCAAATTTGAATTAGGCAAAAAGGAGCTGTTATGAATTCAATGTTAGATTTGACTTAATTAAAGCTATTTTGGACATTGGGATACTTTTAGTTTAATAATTATTCTAAGAAATTTGAAAAGCACTGTACTGGGGAATTAAACTACATTTTTGAAAACCAAAGATTTTTTTAAGTTCCCAAAGGGCTTTTAATTTTAAGTTTGTGATTTTTTTTCTTTCCCCTGCTAAGTCTAGGTACAATTCAAGGTAAATGTCATAGAAGGAACAGCCTCATTTGGAATGTGAGGAAACCAGTAGCCTCCTTGGGTCCCTTGCCTCCTTAGGGGGTCACTGTATAGCCCCATCCTGAGAGTTAGGAATCAACACATATATCATCTCTCACATCAGTTTTCTCAGTTGGCCAGTCTTATGCATTTGCGGCGTTATTTTTTTTTTTTGAGACTTGGTCTTCCTATTTCATCTGGGCTGGAATTGTAAGGAATACTCTCAGATCTGATCTGACTGCTGATTGGCCTAGAGGCTTTGCCCTGCTGTGGTTGCTTAATTTGGGCCCTGCTCCAGTTCCTACCTGGCCCAGCTCATCCATCTTTAAGCAGTCAATTGCTTTTTTTCTCCCATTTTAGAGGCAGCCTGACATAATAAATAGAGAGTTGGTCTCAGGGCCAGAAAGATTTGGGTTCAAGTCCTGCCACTGAGATATACTTGCTGTGTGACCTTAGGCAAGTCATTTAAACTCTGAGGGCTTAAGATAACTCTCTGAGATTATAAATTATGAAGAAGTTGCCAAACTGCAATTGTAGGAGGCAGCGGAGAGTTCTTTAAACCAATGAAATCACTAGTACAATTCCTCTCCTTCCCCATATTAAGAGAATACACCAGGGGCCTTTGCCCTAGCTATAACGGTAAAACATTAAATGTAGGTAAATGCAAATCGACAAACTAGATTTAAATAAATTACTGGGACAAATCATACAAGTTGTCAAGGTATTTAACTCCAAGGTAGAACTGGGAAACTGATGTTTTAAATAGCTGTAGCCTAGGAGGCCTGTGTAATCAGTATTGTAATATCCAAACATTAACAAGAGTTCTACTTGGGACTCCAGGAACCAAAGTCCAGTGAGTCTCCATTCTGTGTAGCAAATTAAAGGAATCTACAATAAAGGGTAGGTTTAATGAGCAAGTGTAATGCATTGGGGAGGGAAAGGACTCATGGTTTCTGGGAGGAAAAATCATGCCTGATTAATCTACTCTAGTAGATTCTTGTAGGGTCTGTATAACAAGACTGCATGCAATTCTGGTGAGGGCGAAGAGGTATAACTAGGCTGTAAAGGTTCAGAGAAGGGCCACTAAAAAGGGTTAAGACAAATGGAGAAGGTATATATAAATTTTTAAAATAGAACTCTTTAATCTGGAAAAACTGAGATGGGCCGTAATTGGTGTCTATCAAATTCTGAAGGGCCTGCTAAAAGGCGAAATCTCAATTTCTCCAAATCCTAGATCACTTCAACTTCAAGCACTTCTGCAAAGACAATTTCAGGACAACCCAGAGGAAGCACTATTTTCACAGTTGGTAGAATGTAAACTTATGGACAGTATTTCTCTGTGATGCAGTCCAGGCTGAGAATATGAATAGGTTCATGTTAAGTATCCAGGGATGTCAAGCCCATAATTCAATTTAATGCAAATTAATTCAACAAATACTATTTGAAAATATTTTATTACTGGCTGGCTCCTGATTACTGTGAATAATGAAACCAATGAAGTGGTCTCATTGTTTGAAGTCCCATTGAGTATTCCCATTGGGCTGGAACTAATTACCGTGTGGTACATAATTACAACTTTCAATAGTGTAAATTTGAATATATGTATAAACCTAATGATAACCCATCAACCAAAATAAACAATCAAATAAACCTATAAAATAAATTGTCAACAAGCATTTATTAAGTGACTTTCTATGAGTTAGGTATTGAGTGCTAGGGATAAAATGTAGTTCCTGCCCTCACAGAGCTCACAATCTAATGGCAGAGACAACCTCCAAAGAAAATATATAAAGGGTAAATTGGGAGAGAATCACAGAGGGAAGGCACTAGCGTTCAGGAGGACCAGGAAAGATTCCTTACAGAAGGTGAGACTTTAGTTCAGACTTGAAGGAAACCAGGAAGCATAGATGAGGAGCAAGAGAATTCTAGGCACAGGAGACAGCCAGTGAAAATGCATTGATTTGGGAAATGAGGTGTCTTGTGCAAAGAGAAACAAGAAGGCCAGTGCCACAGGAACAAAGTCAGGACAACTGGAAAGGTAGCAAGCGGTCAGGTTACAGAGGGCTCTAAAAGCCAAAGAGAGAGGATTTTGTATTTGATCCTGGAGATGAATGGAAGCCGTTGGAGTTTCCTGAATAGGGGGTTGAGATGGTCAGACCCATGATTTCGGAAGATCACTTTGGCAGCTGAGTGGAAGATGGACTGAAATAGGGAGATAGCTGTGACAGGGAGACCACCAGCAGACTATTGCAATCATTGAGATATGAGGCGATGAGGGCCTGAACCGGGATGTTTGCAAAACCTTACCCAGAACCCCTAGTTTTTATCAAGGAAGAAGCAGAAGAATTAACAAACCAATAAGATGACCCCTTTGAAACCTCTCCAAAATTCTCCCACTTTTGTTCTTATTTTTCTTCCTTATCCTAATTCTTCTCTTTTTAAAAAAGAAATATAGTTTCATAATTACATTCTACTGGAGCACATACATAAGAAAATGATTTCAAATGAATACAGAGTAATTTCAAGAGGGTGAGATAACTAAAAGCTGGGAAGACTTAGTAAAGCCCTTATGTATGAGATGGTAGTTATACTATGCTTTAAAGAGAAATAGGGATTCCAAAGGACAGCAGGGAGGAAGGAATTCATTCTAGACAGGGAAGATCTTTTGTGCAAAGGCAGAGACAAAAGATAGAATGAAATGTTTGATGGGGAACAGGTAGCAGGCCATTTACTGGAAAGGGAAAGGCATGAAGAAGATCGATATACAATGAGACTGGAAAGGTGGGTAGGAATCAGATCATGAAAGGCTTCCCATTCCAGGTTAAGGGGTTCATTTTTCCCTCTGAGAACAACAGGGAGCCATTGAATGTTTTGTTTTGTTTTTTGAGGTGGCAACATAGTCAGACTTCGATTTTAGGAATATCAATTTGGCAGCTTATAGATTTGAGAAGGGAGAGACTGGAGGAAGAGAGGAAATTACGAGACTATTATAATTAGCCAAGTGAGAAGTGATGAGAGCCTGACCTAGAGTAGAAGATGTGTGAATGGAGAGAAGAGGGTATATATGAGAAATGTTGTAGTGGTAGCATTAACAAGGAGACTTGACAACTAACTGGCTGTGGAGATTGAGGGAAAGGGAAGAGTCAAAGATGATTTCAAGGTTGTGACCTTGGGTGACTGGAAGGATGGTGATACCATCTATAGAAATAGGGAGTTTAGTAGCTGGATGATTTTGGTTTTGATTTGCGTATTGTCAAGCTGTTCTCCAAAGTGTTTGCAGCCACGTAAAGTTGTACCAACAACATATTGAAGCACCTGTTTCCTCATTTGTCAAAATTGGACTTTTCCATATATGTGTATGACAAATATGTCATCACATATATGTATATGTGCACGTATATGCATTTAGCACATGTGTAACACATATATACATATATGCTATATATGCATATATTTGCCATTCTAATGGTGGCAAGGTGGTATATTAAGGTTGTTTTGATTTGTGTTTCTCTGAATTCAAGTATTTTTTATCAATAATTTATACAATTAAACAAATATGTATTATAGTGTACAGATACTATTCCAGGCACATGGGAGATACAGAAATTCTGAACTTGTAGAGTTTATAGTTTTCTAATTTTTTCCTTTATGTGAAGATTCGAGTAGGGGAAGATCATAGGATTTTAGAGTTGGAAAATATCTTAGACATCATCTAGTCTAATCCTCTCAATTTAGAGATGGAGATGAGGTCCAGAGAAGTCAAATGGCTTACCCAAAGTCACACCAGTTAATTAACTACTACAATCAAACTTTGAACCAATGTCTTAAAGTAAGACTCTTTTATTGGGTTTAATTAAGTTACCCTAAAGTTGTTTGAAGAATGTTCCTTACTTTTTCACTTCACCCCTAGATCAACCCACTCTCTGGATTTCCCTTTACTAGAAGCCCCGAACCTCATGAGATGCCTGTACCCTGGGTCCTATCTTTTTATTAATGAGTTCCTTGCCCAGGCCACAATTTCATGAAAGGCCCAAACCCTGTTCTCTTCACTCCTGGCTCAACTCATTCTCTGGACTTGTTCACTTCCTGGTGACCTAGAATGAGTACCCTCCTCCATCCCTCTCCTTTTCAGCTCTTCTCTATGTGTGGTCTTTCCTTATGAGAATGTAAACGCTTTGATGATGCAGACTATCTTGTCTGCTTGTGTTTCCCCAGGACTCAGAACTGAGCAGTATATACTAAGTCCTTAATAAATAAATGCCTGTTTCTCTTCTCCCTCTCAGAATAAGAATGTAACTTAACATCCCCCAAATAAGGGAGAAACCTAACCCTACAGGTTTAATTATCTACCAAAGCTGAGAGATTCACTTTTCGCTTTCTCCAACTTTCTACTCTTTGCCTTAGGGTGGTTTTGTTTTTTTAAACACCCGGAGTGCCCTCTGTTGACCAAAATATACACTGCTTCAGCTGAAGAGGGAAACAAATAATGAATGATAAAATCATAAAGCATCAAAGTTAATGTCAAAACTGGTTGCGAAAAATCAAGATGGGAAAGGGAAGTTGGAGGCTTTAGAATGGACACCATATTTTGTGGGGTGTAAGCACAAAGGTTTTGCCCACCAGAAAAGACGTGCAGTTTCATTTGCATTCTGCCAGTAATTTGTATGCACTGGCTAGCTCCATTAGACATCAACGGTAAACATAATAAGCGTCTATATGGTCTTTAAAAGTTCGCAAATCACTTTACAAATATTATCTCTGACCCTCACAACAACCCTGGAAGGGGGTGCTGTAATTATTCCTGTTTTACAGAAGGGGAGACTGAGGCTGACAGAGTGAGTGACTTGCTCGCGATACAGTTGGATCAGGGTAGGAGCTGGAGTGGGTGGAATGGGGATCATGGGATGATGGACTGAGAGCCAGAAGAGACTGCAGAGGCCAAACCCGTCATTTTATAGATGAAGAAGCCAAGACCCAGGGAGAGTGATTCACCCAAGGTTATATTGATCAGTAACTCAGGGGTCCTCTGACTTCAGAGCTACGTGCATTGCACTCTAGTGCTCTGAGGCCGGGGAGCTGAGTCCCGACGTGAGTCCGTTAGCTTCCTACAGACTGTACCCCTCACTCTGATTGGCTGTTTGGTAAACGGCAAATGAAAGAAAATGGAGGAGTATCTGGACAGGAAGTATGAATGAAAATAGGATGCCACAGGAACCAACATCTCCTCCTTGACATATCTGGATCCTTTGTGGGTCTGGCCTTGTCTCACTCACTAGACCAGACTAGGTGGATCAGCGTGAGCCTTAGGCAAAATTGTAAAGAATGGAATGATGACTCTTTCCCATATCTTTCTTGGCCTACTAATAATCATATTTATGTGTTTTTAGGATTTGCACAGTGCTTCATACCCATTATTTAATATAATGGGGGTGTGGAAGTACTGGAAACCTTTAAGTCTAGTCCAGGGGAGGAGGCCACATCCTAGGTCCTCAAGTGTGGCCCTTGGACTGAATCCAAACTTCACAGAATAAATCCTCTTAATAAAAGGATTTGTTCTGTAAAACTTGGACTCAGTGAAAGGGCCACACCCAAGCATCTAGAAGGCTACATGTGACCTTGAGGCCACAGGTTCCCCACCCCCATCTAGTCCTAATCCACTAACTACATGACTTTGGGCAAATCACTTAACAACCTCTCTGGGTCTCAGTTTCTCTATCTATAAAATGAGGGGGCTGGATTAACCTTTTAAGGCTCACCTTTTAGCTATAGTGGTCTGATTCCTCACTGCTGCACCTCCCCATCCCCAGGGGTTTTGTGAGATATCTCCTAGAATTAGTGTCTTAGCAGCCCCTTTGCCCTAGTACTCCCGTGTTAAAAAGAAGGCTAAATAGGAGGATGACACTTTAAAGGTGTTAGACCCCTTGGCACCAGGGCAGGGAGAAGGGGGAAGAAGAGCATTTGGGGGAGCACAGGAGCCTTTGCAGCAGCCTTAACATACCACATTCTTATGGCTGGTTCTTGGGTCGAGGAGTTTGTATCTTTAGCTAGGTTTGTTCTCAGTAAATATTTTTTAAAAATTAACTTCCATGATACATTTGCAAATGTCATTGATGGTACCCTCTCCCTCCTCATTTTTTCTTGTATTACATGTGTGACCATAGGTAAGATGCCAACCCCTCTGAGCCTCCTCGGTTGCTGTGTCTGTAAAATGGGAACACTGATATCCATAGTATTTCTCTCGCAAGGTTGCTATGAAGCTCTAATTAGACACTGTACATAATGTGCTTTGCCCACTTTTAAGAACTTTATAGAGGCAATTATTACTATTAGTTACTACTTTACGTTGTTCCTGACCCTTGCAGTCTCAACGTAAGTTTTGAGGAAAGAACTTTTTGCTTTTTTGTCCCTGCATTGAGCGCTATGCCTCGTACCCAGGTGGCACTTTATAATCGTTTGTGGGATTAAATCATCTTTGACCCTAGAATCGCCTCCTGTGTAGTAGTGATATACTGAAACTGGTCGTTTCTCTTATGGATCTTACAATCCAGTAGAAAGCAGAGATATGAAAGAATGAAGACGCATAGCTCTCTCTATACGTTAGCATGGAGGTAACCTCAACAGGAGTCCAAACATATTCTTAGTTGGTTTCCCTAATTTGACATTTAAAGCTCTTCACAACCTGGCCTCCACCCACCCTTCCAGCCTAATAACCCACACAGGACTTCTTCATGAGAATTATACCCAATATCAAACACTCTTATCTGCCCACCTCCCTCCATACCTCGGCACTCTCCCCTTTACCCTGAATGCATCCTCTCCCCACTTGTTTCTTAGAATCCCTGGTTTTCTTCAAAAGTCAGTTCAAGCACTACCTTCTATGTAAAACTTTTAATGTTCCTCCCCCACCCCCATCACCTTTTGTTTATTTTGTGCATATCTATATGTGTACCTGCCATCTTCCTTGATTGGAGCACAAGTTCCTTAAGGAAAAATATGAAATGCTTCCTTTTTGTCTTTGTATTCCCAATGCTTAATACAGTACCTAATGATAGGGGCTTATTAATACTTGTTGACTGGATGACAGAAGAAGTAGGGATCAGTTCCTTAAAGAGAAGACATGGAGTTGGACTCAAGTGGTAACCAACTTCTCTCATAAGCAAATATGCATTCGTTTACTGATATTTTATTAAACAGGTTAAGAGGCCATCCTTTACTGGAAGTGTATAATATGAAACACATTAACTGAGCCTCACATAATAGAGATGTTTGGTGTAATGGATTTTCTTGGAAAAACCACACAGTAAGTTTTTGAATTCACATGAATGAGAACCCTCCAAAGGGTGGTCAAGTGTTTGGAAAATTTGAAAATGGAAGATTTTGATCATGACTAATCATAACTCAAGAGGGGCACCATCCCCAATCTTCTCTCTGCTCCCAAACGACTCATACAATGGAAAGCTATCTATAATCGTGTTAATAAAGTGAAGAGGGAGTAAATCTCCCCAGTCAAACT
>CM053624.1:322409269-322438900 GCA_028646595.1 Phalanger gymnotis | reverse complement strand
GGAGCAGGAATAGAAAACTGCGCCCTCATCCGTGGTGTGAGGTGGTTTCATTGTTCAGATGTTCTAGACCACTGAAATGAAGGTATTTTCTGACTTGCTTAATAAGGAATAAGGGGCAGGGACCCAGAAAACTTAACTCTAACTGTGCCACAGCAAACAAGTGACTGAGGAGGGTGGTGATGCCCTGTCTCCGGGTGATTTGAGCCTTCAGGGTTTGTGCTTCAGGTTTGGGACTGTACCAGTCAAACTGGTTTTCATCTGCTCCCATCCGTTTTCTACATCATCACCCCACCCCTGTCATCGTGGGCCAGAGCTGAAGCTTTCTGGGCTCCCTTCTGTGACCTCTCATGAATATATCTGGCCACATACTTTTCCTACTCTTTACTCTCTTTCCTGACGCAGAAATGCTTTCAAGACGTCACAGGCTTAGAGGCAGCAAAAACTCTGGACTGTGCAAAGATTATACCAGGAGCTATAGCGGAAGATTAAAAGAAACAATTAGAGTCAAAGAACTATGGGACTTCAGAATGGGAAGTTGTCCTAAGGATCATCAAGGCCAATGCTGTCTTCAACACCATTCTATAAAGTGGGAATGGATGGTTAAATAGCAAAATGGCAGAGGTCATAGTGAAAATAAACTTCTAGAAATTTTGGGATGGAGAGAAGGCAGGAGATAGGATAGGCATTGGTGGAGGCAACCTGTGTAGGCAGGGAAGGGAAGAGAAGAGAGCTAAGACTTCCATTCAGTTGAATCCAATAATCATTTATTAAGCAAAGGCTACTTAACTGACACTGTGCCATGAGCTAAGGATACAAAGACAAATTATGATAGTAGTCCCAACACTTGATGAGTTTACACTTCATTGGAAGGAAAGAATATGCGCAAAGACAACTGAATCAAAATGGAACCCTGGCCTCAAACCTATAGCAGTTGCCTGATATTCCCTACGTGTCTGCCTTCCGAAATTTGTTCCCTGTGGCTGGGTCTCTCCATGAAGAGAAACTGGAATAGTGTGTATCCTTTCCTGAAGCAGAAATGAAGAGTGCTTTGCCTATCCAAAGCTCTCTTACCAACTCTACCTCTCCCACAAGTAGGCAATGTTAAGTCAACATTTTCTCTACCAATGAAAAAAATCTTAAGTAAATGCTCAAGGCCTAAAGCCAAGGTTATATGAAATATATACAAAATAAGCACATAGTAATTTCAGAATGAGGACTAAGAACTGGGGAAATTAAGAAAGGCCTTGGGTAAAAGGTTGCACTTGAGATGAGCCTTCAAAGAAGCTAGAGATTAGGCAGAGGTGTGAAGGAAAAGCATTCCAGGCATTGGGGAATGGGCTGCTTCCATTCTATCCCTTTGTTAATCCATCCTTCCCAACACTTCCTAATGTACTGTCATAATGTCACTTTTTTACTTATGAAAGCTCGCGTAGCTCTCTTTTGCCTACCAAATAAAGTATAAACACATAGTCCTAGAATTTAAGGCCTTCTACAATCTGGTTCTAATCACCTTCCCAACTGGCCTGACTTTATATATCAGGGATTCTTAATCTGGGATTCATGAACTTGGGTTTGTTCATTTTTAAATTTCCCCATGCCAGGAATGGATTCTTCTTCCATCTCTACTTGTTGAAGTTCCTTCTGTGAACCCCCACCCCATGCAATCTTCCTTGAACCTCCAAAGGTCCTACCCCCAAATGAAGGTGACTTCCCTCTTCTCAAATTTCTCATAGCGCTCTGTCTAAACTTCTGCTTTACCTCACTCTACTTTTATTATTATTTTCATAGTTGTTTGTCTATACACCTTTCTTCCCTATTAGACTGTGTCCAGTCCAGATCTGGCAAAATGGATCATGTAGGACCTAAGCATTCAAATAAATAATCCATTTAAGGAAAATATATTCAAATATTCCAAGTAAAAACATGTCCTAAGGCAGTTTAAATGAAGTTCAAGAAGGTAAAACCATTACATTATGAATTCAGTGACTATATAGCACTTAACATAGTACCTGACACACAGTAGGCACTTAATAAATGTTTGTTGCATGACTAAAAGCAGATAAAATGCTGTTGGCAAGAAGGTTAAAAGCAGTCTACAGGAAGGTTCCCTAATATATCTGGAATTCACCTGACAAAAAAAATCTTAAAAACCAATTTTTTTATACTTCTAGCCCAAAGGACCCCCTACTATGTCAATTCACTTAGAGGGTGAAGTTAACCCAAACTATCCAGGTCTACATCACAGCATTCTTGGTGATACCAGTCCCGGCCGGAGTTGTAAGAAAGTGAAGGGTTAACTCGTATATTCTTAGTTCTACTAGTTTCCCAATCCATAATAGTCCATGGCTGCTTGAAGTCTATCTTTGTATCCCCAGGGCCTAACAGAGGATCTTGTATAGTAAGAGCTTATTAAATGTTGGGTTGAACTGAATTAAGAAGGAAGAGATCATTTAAGAGAGTCATTTTTCTAAGCGAATCAGCTACATTCTTGAGGTCATATACAATCTCTTGGTCAAATTGATTCTATCTGACTATACTATTCTCCGTCTCTTTCATACAAGTGTTGGGCTAATCCATACTTCATGGGTGCCTCCATCTTTCAGATTCCATGACCTCCAAGTATGGGGCACCTCAAACTCTGACACAGACACAATGGAAAGAAGAGTTCGGAAGGCATTGTCTTAATTCTCCCTCACCGGACAGTTAAAGAGTTAACTCAACAGAGGGTTGCTTGCATTCTAATATAATATTCTAATATGCGAATGCAAAAAATTAATGAATTTCATTATAATAGTGGGTATTTCAAGAACCACGATAAGTAGGGGGAGAGGTATTGGGGGGAGAAGGAATGTGCTCAGTAATTGCCTCATATTGTAGGTAGTAAGCCTGGCATCCTAGCACATACAAAGGCATTCCGTGTATATTTTTTTCTAAGACAGCCATGTACCAAACCACGGAGTGGAGGCCAGGTTAATTTGTCTTTTCCTAACCCAGCAGACAGACCCTGCTGCAGAATGATTGGAGAGGCTCCATACCAGGTCCATTAGATCCCAATGTTGTTCTTTTAAGTCTACTTGCCTCCTCCTTTGCTCATAGATCCCAAATCCCTGTGCTGACCCAAGGATCTTGCTTTGGTTGTGGTGACCCTTGTGAGCAAGTCAAATTCTAAAGCCCTCCTTCTTAGCCTTATTATAAGTAAAATTTGTCTCACCAGCCACTGCCAGACACTCAAACCTAATCTTCTTACTTGAGCATTACCACGATGAATTGTGATTGCTTGTTTATTCTTTAAGGCCCTGTAGGCAGGCACCTGTGATCAGTACGCTGCTCTGCTGGGAATACTCTAAACACAGGCCCCTCCAGCCCCGTTACCCTGCTTCCCTTGTTCCCAGTCTTCCTTTTTCAGTGTCTTTCTCTGTCCTCTTCCCCATTCTCTCAGATACCCATCTTGGGCCACTGATTTGGGCGAGGACTTATTTATTAATGCTGAGTGATCTTATCCCTCACGGGATTATCTTCATTGTAAAAGGGTACCTTTGAAAACCGAAAAACCAAAAAACTAAAGGGAATGAATTTCTAATGTTGAAATTTCAGGCACTCTGACAAACAACAAGGGGGATATTTGGGGGTCAGAAGGCCTACTTGATGCTCACTTATATCATAATATGTCATTGATTCCCTAATTTACTCAACTCTAAGGTTTTCCCTGCTGCCAGCCTCACTCTAACCCATAAACAGCCTGCCTTTCGGCAGGATTTTATCAACACTTATCTCTTTATTGTATATACACAGAATGTCCCAAAAGTCTCACTGCAGTTTTAAACTTTAGTTACTTAAAACTGCACTAAGATTTTGGATTACCCTGTGTGTGTATGCACACACACACACACACACACACACACACACACACATACACACAGTATATATAAACATACGTATGCGTATATACACATGTATACATATATATATAGATAGATACTTTATTTTTATGGGCATTTATTATTTCTTCCTCCCTCTGCTTCCCCAACAATAAAAAAAGGAAAAGAAAATACTACCTCTTTCATGACGCCTGCATTTCATTTATTTCAATATGGGTCTTTTGTTCATCCTTCATTCTCAAAGAGGACCAATGACATCACTATTCAGTTCAAAAAGCCTTTATTTAGTGCATTCTCTGAGGAAGGCATTCTTGAGAGGTATCCGTCTCCTAATCAAGGAAAATTGTACTAATGTATACTTCTCATCACTGGTCTCACCACTGTCTCCAGAGAGAACACCACCCCTTTAAGCTCGTTGTAACTATCAGGGTAGTAGGGCAGGGGATAATGGGATGCCACAGATCAACCAAATCCCACGACCCTCCTCTCTTTTACCAAGAGTTCTGAGCACTTGACTCATTGGTACACCCGTTCTTTGGTTTCTCTCTACTACTGCTCCTTTTTAAACCTGGAGATTCTACAACTTTACTTTGCCTATTGGAAAGGATGTATTCTTATTGCATATCCTTTCTTCCTCCTCTTTTTTTTTTGGTGTAGACCTATGAATTTATGGATACAAGGAATTCCCTGGTGAGGACTCCTTTTACCAATGCAGATCAGCACTTGTTTTACAATGTATAATCTTAGTTTTCTGAGGTGTGGGAAATTAAGTGACTTGCCCAGGATCACTTAGCCAACATATGTCAAAGTCATGATTTGAACCCAGGTTATCCTGACTGCCTAGTCAGCTCTCTCCACTATACCAACCTGCCTCTTATCTCTTAGCACTGAATATTTTATTTAGGGGTTTAAAGGCCTCTACTATTAAGCAAAATGTGTAGAGACATACAATGGGTTAAATTACAAACATTGAAATGACATGAATTTTAGAAGCTTTAATAATTGACCTTGATCATACCTGCATGTTTACATGCATGTTTACTCAGGAATTAGGCTTTGTGTTACATCTGCCTCTTTTGTTCAAATGACTCCTCTTCTGGGTCTTGTCTTTGGAGTCAATTAGCCTCATCCTATATAAGCCAGATATTAGCTCAAGTTGTCCATTTCTAGACCATAGACTTAGCTTGGCAAACCATTAGAGGGTTATAGAATATTTTATGTGATTTTTCAAAAAAATTTGAACTTAACAAATCCCAAATAAAATGAAGATTCCTTTGGAAAAAAAAGACAGGGCTATATAAGGAACTGTAAGTCTGTTATATATAACTTGTTTTTTAAAAATATATAATAAATTCAACATAAAACTGTCAAAATTGTTTGCTTTCTGTAATTCTTTATGGACTTCTTTCTGTTCTCTTCTGTGCATTGAAAAAAATGTTGCAGTAACACTTCTTTCTTTTTGGCTACTCTATCCCCATTACCCTTTTCCTTTAATCATACTCACTAGTGTGCTGGTAAATGTTTAACAACTACCTCTCCTGAAAATAAAGTCACATACGACATATTTTAAAATTCAATTGGCATTATTATTTTCTCTGCCACTTTCTTATGTCAATCAACAAAACAATAAATCAAGCCTTAACTTGTAGTTTGTCTGTCTCTGGGGTATAAATGCCCATATTGAAAATTTAGCAATCAGCTCTCACAAGCCAGTTTGAGCTGGCTCTAATACACCCTTAAGTCTAACTCCCATGGAAAAGAAAAAGAAAAAAAACCCCAGAGGATTGTATTTAGAGAAAGAAAGGACTGTATAGATTATTTAGTCTAACCTTCTCATTTTACAGATAAGGAAACTGAGGTACAGGGAAATGAAATAATTTGCCCAGACAAGTAAATAGCAGAGCTGGCATTTTAACCCAGGTCCAAATTCATTGCCTTTTCACTATGCTACACTGATTTTTCAAATATTTATACTAAAGTCAGCTTCTCTAATAATTCAGTCAATCCATAATTATTTGATAAATACCCACTCTGTGTCAGGCATTGCACTAGCAACTGGAGAAACGAAGACAAGAACAAAAGAGCCGCCCTCAAAAAAAGTTTGCATTCCATAGGGAAAGACACTGTGTTACATAAAAGTATGCACAAAATATGCAAAAAAAATTTAAAGGTAATGAGAAAAGGCACTCATGGTGGGGGATAGAATTAGAGAACTTTGAAGAAAATTGAGGATTTTTAAATGTAGGTGAGGAAACAGAGTATTTCAGGCTTGGGAAACAGCCTGTAAAAGGCACAGAAAATGGAGCTCAAGTATCATTTGTGAGGGAGAATAAAGTAGCCATTTTGGCTGGAATGTTCAGCATGAGGAGGGAAGTAATACATAATAAGGGTAGGAAGGTAGATCGGAGACAGATTATAAAGGCTTTAAATGTCAAAGAGGGTAGTTTGTATTTAATCCTAGAGGTAGAAGGAAGTAACTGGACTTCATAGTGCAAGAGAGTGGGAGGCATAATTAGACCTATGCTTTGGAAATGCTTCCTTTGGCAGCTGTGCAGAGGATGGGTGAGAGGAGGTCTTTCAACCCTTAATTCTGGTGTGGGAGCCTCAGTTTGGGGGCAGATACTTATTTCCCTCTCACTGGATTCTATTCTCCCTGAGTAAGTGCTTACCTTGACTTTGGACTTAAAAAATGTACTTGCCTAGTTCACCCTAGACTTTTTGACTCTGGCCCTCTGGTCTTGTCTTTCTGCTACTAAGGCCACCATTGCCACTACTACTGCTACTACTACTACTACTACTACTACTACTACTACTACTACTACTACTACTACTACTACTACTACTACTGCTACTACTATCATCTACCTAGATAGCATTTATATAGTGCTTTAAGGTATTAAAAGGACCTTACATATGTTATCTCTCATAACAACCCTGTGAGGCAAATGTTATTATTAGCCCTGTTTAACAAATGAGAAAACTGAGGCTGAGAGAGGTTAAGTGTATCTGAGGGAGGATTCTAATTTAGGTCTTCCTGATTCGAAGTTCAGCACTTTAGGAAGGTCCTCTCAATTCTATTTATCTCCTTCTAAACTCCAAATTTTTTTCCTCCTGGGTTTCAGACCTCCTATCCCACCTTGGCAGCCACCCATCCTCTTGGAGAAGTCTCCAGCCCTTGAAAACTCTTCCCTTTGCCTTTGACCCATCTTCTCTGTTGGTTATCCTAAAGTAAACTTCTTAGCCCAATTGTAGCCATTTGGCCTTAGCCATTGTTATAGAGTCTCTTTCTGCACCTTTAGTCCCCGACTAATACCTGAGACTCCTATCTCTCTGAAGGTTACCTAGTCTAAGGCACAAGGCTAAATCTCCATTACCCTTTCCCCTAGTCCCCTGGTGGACCTCCTTGGGTTCAATCTCATTGGCAGGACTAAGATGAAAGACAAACCTTGGAGGCAATGAACACTGGGACACATGTTCCTATGGATAGACAATTCTGGTTGCAACTGCCTTCCTACTTTAAGATCCCAGAGTCCGAGCAAGTGCTTCATTAGAGTCCAGGCTGACAATCAGAGCAGTCTGTTGAATATGTAGTAAATAACAGTCCCTCACTCTCTCTTTCACAATTAAAGGCAGGGCATAGCATCACAATCGAAAATGAAGCTAAAATTAATCATTGGAGTGAACCTAAGGTAGTTAGAACACCAAGTTTCCCTCAGGTCTGGAAAGGCTGAAAAGAATATACAAGCTTCCTGGACTTTAAGTGTGTATGCACTAAGCAGTGAACTAGTTACAAAAAGCTAAGACCCTCGTTGATGAATTTTATCTTAGTATATATCCCCTTTCCCTCATTCTTTACATTAGAATGATGTCCAAAGGTTCCCAATCAGCAAACGTGCCATTTGGTTTTATTCTCAGTGTGCTTCAGGTTAGTTTTCTACATGCCCTGGGGGACTGGATGGAAGGGAGGTGAAGAGACTGAGGTGAAATAGGGAGGGTTAAAGAGCAGCTGCTTAATAAACCAAGAGCAAGTGTTTCTGATTGGCTTTGAGATGGATACTTTGTCTACATAAACTGGCAACTGCATCCTCTGTGTTTCTTAACTGTCATCGAGGAGCAAAGGGAGAGGGACAGAGGAAAAGAGAATTTGACTGCCTGACTGTAAGTACCATTCTTTAACGATTAGTTTGGGTGGATAAAGTCAAGAGATGCATGCCTGGGTTAATGCCACAGTTTGATTCTTAGATAGTAAGTTTTGCTAATTGATTCTCAACTGTCGAATCTATTGCTTATTATGTCTTACAGGAGGAGGAAAGGAAAACACACTGATTGCTTTAGTTTTGCATCCTTTATAAATTTCAATTTGACTCAGTTTTTATAATATACATAAATTGTCCAAGTAGTTTTGGGAAGACAAATTTGTATTCTAAGAATTCAGCATCTCTGTACACACTGAGTTCTTATTCCTAAGAAATGGAAATTTGACGACTAAATGTGCTTAATAAAAAAAAAAAAACTTTCAAATACACTTTTTTGAAAAAAAAACCAAGAATTTATAGTCTTCCAGAGTAAAGCAAGTATGTGGAGATATTTTGTCCCCAAAAGATTATTTATTGGCAAGTCTGTGCCAAATAATTAAGCATTACATAGGCTAAAAAGTAAGAAAATAAAGCAATGAAAATTCTATGTAGAGAATGGGTGATCATCGTAGTTTACAGTTATCAGAGATATTGGTCTTCAGGGCTTTCCAAGTGAAATTCAAGTTGGTTAGTCTGGGTCATTCCTTTAATCAGATTTCTTTTAGCTCCATTGAGAAAGCATGGGGTGCTATCATCTCCCGGATGCCTTGCTGCTCGGTAAGTAGTAATTCACCACAAAAATAGAAACTGCAAGGAGAAGGGACACATGTTTTGCTTTGATGCTTTGCATGCCTCTCGGTGCATCACATAGAAATACCTGCTTTTCTCCATCAATTTTAGACTTTGTTGCTCATTGGGGGAGTGTGCAGTGATCATAGGGAGCTGCTTCATATGGCTTGGGCTTACTAAAAAACACACTCAGCCATGCTCAGCCTTGTTGGGCTTCCCTTTAAAGGGATGGGGATTCCTGTTAGCTATAGTTTCATTTGTACTTTTTTTTCAAACAAAATCTTTGATCTAGACCTTATCTTCTCACTAACTGCATTATCTATTTCTTTTACAATATGGGCCAACAGTCATGTTTCTATTTGCATAACCAATTTAGCTAAATTCAGTAAAAAAAAAAAAACCTAGAGAACTCTATAAAATAACCACGAAGCTCTAGTTGTTCTTGCCCTGCATCAGGTCATAGGGTTTAGAACTGGAGAAACTTCAGATATTTCCTCTCCCCTCCTAATTTTATAGTTGAGGAAACTGAGACACATAGAGAGGTTGAATTATTCAATATTATGCAGGTAGTAATGACATACAGCCACGATGCCAATTCAGATCTTCTTACTTCAAACCCAATGTTCTCATTACATCATGTTGCCTTTTACTTTGAGGCTCCCCATGGTTGACATGCTTGTAGGATCAAGCCTCAGGAGACAGGGTAGAGTCCCTGGATAAATGAGGACAGGTCAGAGAGAGGGTCAAGGGAGCCAGAGATAAAATTTTTCCTGACTTTCCCTTCCTTTGGGTAGTGCACAATACTAGCTGACCCTGGTGGCCAAATGGCGGTAGCTAATATTTGCCTTTAGGCAGGGTCTGAACTGACAATCCACACTGATATGAGCCTGTAGAAATATGGGAAAACTCTACAAGCTAAATGGGGTGAGGATTCAGGACAGAAGCAAACAGGAGAAGGAGATGTTCCCATCCACCTTAGGACTCACTCACCTGGACTGGGACAAATCTTGGGGTAAAGCTGTTAGATATATCTAGCACCTAGCCTAATGTTTAAATAAGCACCCAATAAACCTTGCTGATTGGCTTACTGGCTGAATTATTCTGTAGCATATTAGGGTGCTGTGATACCCAGCTCAGACCCAGGAAAATCACTTAACCTCCCTCTGCCTCAGTTTCCTCATTTGTAAAATGGGAATAATGATAGCACCTACCTCAACAAATGAGATAACAGAAGGAAAGCCCTTTGCAATCTGTAAGGTGCCATTTAAATGCCAGCCAACACCTCCTTCCCAATACCTAAGAATAGGGTTGCCCCTTTTGGGAAGCCATGGATGGCCATCTTTATCACAGCCTGTTCCTCCCAGTGCTGGCAGTGAATCCAGTTAACTGTGTTGGCCTGTATTAATTAAATTTGTTGGAGAATATTGTATGTCATTCAAGTGAAACATTTGCATACAAGTCTTGTAGAAAGCCTGATAAGAGTTCTTTATTTTTGAAATGTGGAAATTTAAAATATAGGTTACCTAGCAACCCTGTGGTTACCAGGCACATGGGCAGAGCTGGTCAATGGAAGTGAGAGCAGTGAACCATAGAATAATGAAAAGTTTACAATCGGCTTAGAAGTCAATATTTACTATTAAACCCATTCATGAAAAAAAATGAGACTCGCAGAAATGTGTAGCAAAATCTATAAATTAAATGAACAACAGCAGGTGCCATGGATTAGTAAATGATAAAGGAGCCTATGACACATCCTTTTTGTTGTTGGACCACACCTATGATTTAATTACTATGGGGAATTCCAGATGAGAAAAGTCCCTCTACCAATACAGATTGACACCTGCTCTGAAATCTGTAGTACAAATGAGTTGCCTGGGACCCTGAAAGGCTCAGTGACCTATCTAGGGTCACCTAGTCAGTATGCACTAGCTCTAGATCTTCAACATATGTCTTTCGACTTTGAAGCATCTTTCTCTGCACTACTCCAGGCTGTCCCTCTGATATATTCAGAATGCCTCAACTCCTTAAAGGGAGCAGACAACTAGAATTTACTCTAGACAATCTTGAATCTATAGAAGGAGATGGGGGTAGACTATGCCAAACTCTACACATATTTTAATTAGAAAATTTTTGGGAAAGGGGGAACCAAAGGGAAATTACTTTTGAAAGAAGAGAAATATTATAAAACAAAAGTGAAATCCTTTAACTATAAAATGACAGCATTCAAAGAAATCTTAGATATTATCTAGCCTCCATTTTCCAGGTAACTGAGGTTTGGAGAAGTCAAAGTGACTTGGCCAAGGTCAGAGAATGAGTTAGGAGCAGAGCCAAGAGGAGAATCCAGGTGTCCTGACCTTCCCCCAGTCACCAGTCCAGTGCTCCTTCGTGGATATAGTATTGATGATGAATGTGAAGTGATAATAGAATTTGCTGATGTATGTTTAAAAATTCCTTGCCTGGAATTCTTTAGAAAAAAATTATCATTAAAAGAAAACTTGAATGGATGCATTTTCTCTTTCCTTTACTTTTACTTTGTTTTTGATTTCTTATTTTACATCACCTTGATTTCTAAATTCATCCCTCCTCCTTCTTTACCCAGCAAGGCATCCTTTGTAACAAAAAAAAAAGAAAAAGGAAGAGAAAGAAAAGCTGTTAAGCAAAACTAACCAACAAAGTCTGCTTATATACACAAATTCCACACCCATAGTCTACCACCTATGCAAAAAAAATGACAGCAGAAGCATTTTCTCATCTCCTCTCCAAGGCAAAACTTGGTCATTATAAATACAGCATTTAGTTTGAATACATTCTTTTTCATGACCAAAGAGTAAGAAATGCTAAGCAAATTTTATAGAAAAAATTTTCTTGGTCAAATCAGAACAGGAGAAACTCTCTTAACCCATCTCTATCTTCTTGTTTAATAATTCTGTTCCAAATCCAGGATAATGTGGAAAATTAAATGGACTATTCTTAATCATGAAACGTTCCCTTTTGGGGGAAAATTGGAATCATAGGGTTATATATTTAAAGAACCTTAGAGACTATCTAGTTCAACCTCCTTATTTTACAAAAGAGTAAATTGAGTCTCAGAGAGATTAAGTAATCTAGCTAGTGAGTTCTAGGGGGTACAACTCGAACCCAGATTTTGTAGGCCCAACATTTTATCCACTATAACATGCTGCCTCAGAGATATTAATTGTGTATTTTCCTCTTGGGGATCTGAAATAATATCATAAATGATTTCTGCAGATTTAAAATTCATACCTTTTGAATCCTACCTGGAAATTTCAATTTAATACTTTCTAATCATGAGGGTGCTCATGTGGCCTTTTGTCTGATGAGAGAAAGTGGAGCCACACCTCCCACTTCTTTTCAGGCTCTCGTTAACTGTGGACTAGTGGAGTAAGTTCAAATTTCGATGAGAGTCTCTAACAGTCTGGTCTGGTCTGCTAAGGCTTCAACAAGATAAGTGTTCTAGCTAGATATGGTGCCCGCGAGAGGCAGTCTGATGCAGGGAGAAATGAATACTAGCTCTGGAGTCAGAAGCCTTGAATTCAAGTCCCAACTTGAATCCAAATATCAATTCTGCTATTCACCGGTGACTTTGAAAAAAGAGTCACAACTACTCTGTGCCTCAGTTATGTAGCCTTGTACTTTGCATAACATACTTCCCAGGTTATTCTAAGGAAAGCACCAAGAGCTGTTATTTTCATGTCACAACAAGATTTGCAGATTTGATCTCATTTGTTCCTGTCAGGTAGACATGGCATTATTATTCCCATTTTATAAAGGAGGAAACTGAGACTCAAAGAAGTGACTTTGCCAGTCATTCAACTAATAGGTGTTGGAGGCAAGTGACTGTTCCAAGTCTAGAAGCTTCCACTATGGAATTAGAAGTATGGAAGAGATGCTTTTGAAATTTTCAAGTAAAAGAGAAAGAACCACATGGAGTTGGCTGAAATTTTAGGCTTGGTTGTTACATGTAGTTTAAATCAGGGCTTCTTAACTTGGGGTTCACAGATCTTCTAGGGGTCCTTGGATAGATTTCAAAGGATCTGTGAACTTGGATTGGAAAAATTGCACTGTTATTTGCATTTTATTATATGCATTTAAAAGGCGTTATTCAGAGATGGGGTCTATAGACTTCAGTAGACATTGCCCAAGGGGTCCATAACACCAAAAAAATGGTTAGAAGAACCCCCAGTCTAATGGTAATCCTAGATAGACACAGGTAGAAAGACAGTGCATGTAAAACACTCACTCCAATAACCTACATAGCATTTATTTAAACAGCAGAATTACACTTCCATTTCTAACAGCCCTGATCAAATTATGTAAAGCAATCACTCCTTAAAGGGCTTGGGCAATGTAACCAATAGTACTTATCTTGGTTTACATCTGTTAGCCAATATTTGCCCAGCTTGGGGGCTCAAAGCATCAAACAACTACATAATGAATACAAGACCTGCTGTGTATTTGCACTTCAAGCCTTATAAAGGTTTAGTGGGGTGTGATCTGCAGAAAAGAGGATAATTTAAAAAGAAAAATAAGCTCTCTTCTTATACCTTGATTGGTAGTGTTTCTTCTCTGGAGCAAATTGGTAGTGACAGCTGGCTTGTTTCAGTAGTATTTTATGTTAGCAGGGCATTGTTAGTGCTTTCTCCCTCTAGAAATGACTTCTTATTGCCTTTTATTCATTTTGTTTTGTGTATATTTGTGTATATACTATATCCTTCAGTAGACTATAAGCTCCTTGAAGTCTGATTTTATCTGCAATACCTAGGACAGTGCCTGACATGGGGAGGGGGAGGGAATAAGCATTTATATAACCCCTGCTATGTGTCAGGCATTGTCCTCTTTACAAATATTTTATTTTATAAATTTTATTTATTTATTCTATAAATTACTTTATAAAATATGCATCCTTTTGACCCATATATGCCACTTCCAGGCCTATACCCCTAAATAAATAAAAAGGGGAAAATTATATATACAAAAATATTTCTATCAGTTCTTTTCAAGATAGCCACAACCAAAACTAAGAGGATATCCTCCTATTGGGGAATGGCTATTTTTTTGCTATATTAATATAAGGGAATATTACTATTTTATAAGAAATTATGCAATGTACAGTTTCAGAGGAAACTGGAAAGGCCTCTATGAAATAATGTAGATCAAGGTAAAGCAGCACAAGGAGGACAATTAATGCAATAACAAGACATTATAAAGGAAAATAACTTTAAAAAACGTTAGAACTCTGGTCAGTGCAATGATAAACTGTATTAAGTAAACAATAAATAAATAACTATATCATTCCAGATAAATGATAATTGAATTATTGAAATCAGTCATGTTATTTTCATGTTATCACATATCAGTCATGATGAGTCGTCCCAACTGAAATAGACTGAAGAAACATTCTCATGTCCATTCAAAAGATGGGAGCAGCTGAGATACCCTCCCCCCCCAACTAAGTAACTTGCTCCAGTTTGCATAGCAAGTTAATAGGACAACTTAGGTTAGCTCAGGCCTGCACAACATATTGCTACTTGTGGCTCACCAAAGGATTTCTAGGTGCTGGTGAAAAATGTAGAGTTGCCACTGTGCACACTCCTGTTTATCACGTGACCCGTGGCAACCAACCATCATCAGTCTTTCTCTAGTCTAACCTATCAGCAGCTGGAAGAAGTTTAGCCTATTTTAATTTTGGCCCCTACCTACTGCCAAGTTGTACAGGTCTGGGTTAGATCCAAGATACTGCTTGCTCCTTAGTTTGACCTCTGCAAAGATCCCAAAAAAGTGGGGGGGAGGGAGGGAAAGGAGTTAAAATGTACCAACATATATACTTGACGTGGCTGTTTTAATTTCTTTTTAAATTCCAGAAACCCTGTTCAAAAATTATTCTGATCAGGAGGATTCTAGATCAGGACACAAACATACATGTAATATGGTCATCTTTGTGTGAGATGGATATTATCTTCAATTTGGTCTTGTTCTTCATGGTCAGAAATAAGGGAAGTGTTCTAAGCTCAGAGTCCTACGTGGCCCCAGTGGGACCACAAGCCCAAGTTTGCCCCTATTAGCAACTTGTTTTGATATTTTTCCACTTTCAAAAATGTAATGTTATTTTTAAAATTTGTAGAGAAGGCCAGCATCGTTTGGAAGGAAGAGGGATGGGGCTTGGGTTCAGATCTGGGTTGGAATCCTGACTTCAGCACTTCAGAGTTGTGTGTACCTCTCTGAGCTCCAGTCTCTTTATCTATAAAATTAGTATAATAATATTTATACTGCTCACCTTACAGGATTGTAAAGAAAGTGCTTTGTTAGACCCCAAAGTGCTATACAAATGTGCTACACACTTAAGTATGGTTTTTCTTCTCTCTCTCCGCTTAGGGTTGACACTGACATTGGAACTATATTCACTATGAATGTTGCTGAATTCCGAAAGAGAGGGAAAGAAATGGTGGATTATGTGGCAGACTACATGGAGGGAATTCATAAACGTCAAGTTTATCCGGATGTAGAGCCAGGCTATCTGAGACCCCTGATTCCTGACTCCGCCCCCCAGGAACCAGAAACCTTTGAAGACATCATTAAGGACGTTGAGACAATAATCATGCCAGGGGTAATTATTACATTCCAGAATTTTTTTTAAGAAGAAAATCAACAAAACATGTGTCCTGAAGCATGTCATCACTGTGATTTTTTTCAATTCAATTAACACCTTTTGGGTACTTACTAGCTGCTAGGTGGAGAGGCAGTTTTGGCAGAGTGGATAGAGGGACAGTAAACTAGTCACTCTGTGTTCAAGCTCTGTCTCTCACACATATTGGCTATATGACCTTGAGTGAGTCCTTTAATGGCTTAGTGTCCCAGGCAACTTTTTGAGATTAATTTGTAGAACAGTTGTCTCACTACATTGATAGAGAGAATTTTCTGACCAGCTGTTCCTTATGCCACTGAAATCATAGATCTGTCTCCCTACCTTCATATAGCTGGATTAACCTAATGGAGGTCCTTGGGATGCTTGAAACTTGGGTTTAAGGAATACTGAATGTCTCAGATTATACATATATACATACACGCATACATACACACATATATGGTGAGTGGTGATGAGGACCTGAAATAGGATAGTTGTCCTGTGAGCTGAGAGAGGGAGAAAGATAAGAAAGATATTGGGAAGATTAAATCTCTAATTGCTGTGTCTTTGTACATGTTTACTACTCTACTGGAATGTTCTCCCTCTGTTTCTTAGAATCTAAAGCTTCAAGGCTCAGCTCAAGTGATACCTTCTATAAGAGGCCTTTCCTGATCCCCAAAGTTGTTTGTGATCTCCTCTCTACACACACACACACCCCAAATTATTTTTATATATCTTGTATTAACTTGTCTTAATATGTTGTTTTCTCACTATAGAACGTAAGTTCCCTAAAGTCAGGGATTTTTGTCTCTTATCTATAGCTGCTATCATAATGTTAGATATATATTAGATACTTAACTAATGTTTACAAAATCGAATTGAATCAACAATTCTTTTACAATTTATAATCTTAGAGAGTTGCTTGGGGAGAGTGAGAGGTAATATGACTTCCTTATGGTGAGATAGCCAATGTGTAGCAGAGACAAGACTTTAATCAAGTCTTCCTAACTCCAAGGTTAGTCTTGTCTTCAACATACCATGCAACACTGCTGCCTCATAACATATGTGAGCCAGAAATCATTATATGTGTAGTCGTGTATATTTATATGTGGCATGTGTGCTAACTTATTTTCCGGGTGAAAAATAAAAGAAAGAGGAGAAAGCAATAGTCAGAAAAATGTGTGACCTTGGGCAAGACCCTTAAATCTCTGGGCTCAGCTTCTTCATTTCTAAAATGAGGGCTTGAATAACACTAAACTGAATAAATAATAATAATAAATAGTCTCCAAGGTTCCTCCCAGCTCTATAGTCTGTGATCTTGGGAATAGCTGATCCTAGGGAAAGTTAATTGGCTAAATATAATGAGAGCTGTTTTTACCTCTGAGGTTACAAGGAATCAGTGTTAACATAAAAGGACCCAATCCCATATCTGATACCACTTGGGATTAAGAAATGAGGGATCCACTTCTCCCTATAACTATATTTCTTCAGGATAGATGAATTTTTAAAAAAGAAATAAATCATTGATGCATCACACAAGTTGTTTGTTCATGGAGGAGATGCAAGAAGAAAAGGAGGGAAAAATTTGCAGTGTGAGAACATGGGATCTGGAAAGGAACAGACTTCCATTTTCTGGAGACAACTTTTAGTAACTTTACTTCCATCCCAATATATTAACATTTAAATCTAGAATTGTACATAAAGTAATTTGTGTCTGTCAATAATATGAAGAATATAAGTTAACTAACTTAGTTTGTGTCCCTCTATATAGATTAATTTGATGGTTATATAATTATTTGAAATTCTGTGATTTCTTTATAGTAGGCATTCACATTAGTTATAGATTGAACTAGTTTGCCACTGAGGTCCCTTCCAACTCTGAAATTTTGTGATTCTGTGATTTTTATAATGAAAGGTTTAGTGAACTAGAAGCCAGAAGACCTGGGTCCTAGTCTTGTCTCTATTGCAAACTAGCTGTGTGGCTTGGAGCAAGTCACTTTACCGGTCTGGAGCTCGGTTGCCTTATTTATGAAATGAGGAGGCTGTACTGGATGCCTTTATAGGTCCCTTCCAGAGTGAGTGTGACTTTTGTGATTGTAACAGTCCAATCTGTGGGCACTGATATTCATGCTGGCCAACTAGCTAGCAATAAATTCATTCATGTTTCTGGCTATTTCCAAAAGACAACAAAACTGTCTGAGAAATCCATTAGTTATTTGGTTAACTACCAAGCACTATGCTAGGCATTGGGAACATAAGAGGAATGTCAACCCTGCCCTGAAGGAACTTACATTCCACTTGATATTTATGACTTTAAATAACTAGTTTTATTGATTTATTTTTCATTAAATTTAACATAACATGTGGCTGTTTTAGAACCAGGAGTAGAAGAGCTATTGGCAACTTTATTCTACATATATTAGATTCAACTCAGACAAGTCTTCCTCCTCAAAGCCATTTAAGAACGCGTCATCTGTATATAACACTTTACAAAGTACTTTCTTCCATTTTAAATTCCAAACTTAACAAACATCCATTAAATGAGCACTTTACATAAATTGGTTTTCTCACAACAACCCCACAGGATGACAAGTAAAATTATTATTATTTCCATTTTATAGATGACAAAAATAAACCTCAGGGTAATTAGGCAACTTGTCTGGCATTTTATATCCAATAAATACCAGATTTGAATCAATTCCTCATTTTACAGATGAAGAACTTAAAGCCCTGAGATTTTGAAAGATTTAATTAGTGACTGTCACTGACATAACACTGAGCCATTGTGGAATTTGGGTAATGCATCATCACATAGGTCTTCAGTGGAAAGACTGGTATTCAAATTCTCAGGCCAGTGCTTTTTTCATTGCAGCAAAGATCAAATCATATCAGTCCACTCTGGGATTGGTGGGGGGCGGGGGGAGAAAGGACTCTACCAGTTTCTTTTTTAAAAAATAGATTTCGATTTGACATTTTTGCTTTTGGATGAGCATGTCGAGCATTTTCTTCAAGAGCTTATGTACATAGACTAAGCTTCTTAGCAACAAAACCTATTTGAGGGAAAGTGTGTGGTTAAATATCAGGTAGGAAGGGGAATGAGCAAAGCCTTTTCCTTTTTATGTAGTTGGATATAAAGTCTTGACTTGTTTGGCCAGTTGAAACAGACTTTGAACTTTCAGCAAATTCAATATTTTTGGTGTATTTGGCTCCTCTATTAATACTACCATGCTTAAGTCACTGTGGATGATACAGTGAAAGCCAGTACAATGGCTAGTTCTTTAACTTCCAGGCTTACACCCCATTGCTCTGTCCAAGTGCTGATTCCCTTTCTCATCAAGCCTCTAGTCACTGGCCCCTCCAATTGATCCTCCACTCAGGTGCCAAAGTGATATTCTGAAGTGCAAGTGTGACCATATCACCCTCCTATTCAATAAATTCGAGTGGCTCCCTATTACTTATATGAAACCTGGTTTGAAATTTAAAGTCTTTCATAACTTGGTCCTTTCCAGTTTTCTAATACTTTACTCCCATCTACATAATGATTAACAAACCAGTGAAACTAGGCTATTTGTAATTTCTCAGATGTGACACTCTGTCACCTTTGTCCTTTGCCCTAGCTTGTCCTCCATGCCTGGATGATCTCCCTCCTAACTTCTAACTCTGAATTTCCCTAGCTTTCTTTATGAGTCAGCTTAAATACCACTTTCTGCCGGAAGCCTTCTTCAGCCTCCCCAGCTGCTAGAGTCTTCCTCTCTAATATTACCTTTCAACTTCTTTGCATGTATTATCTTAAATGTATCTACATCATGGCTCTCCCATTAGAAAATAAGTTCCTTGGGAGTAGGGAATATTTTCCCCTTCTTTGTATCCCCAGCATCATTAAAATTCCTGACTCATACTAAATGCTTAATAAATACTCGTTGACTGACAACTTTAAAATGTTTGAGCATTTCCCTCATAGGGCAACTCAATTTTAACTGTCGGCAGTTAATTTTATCAAATGAGTTTGCATCCCCACCAATATTAGATTACATGATATAAACACACTTCGGGGTTTGAATATTGTGTTGAATTCCAACTTTTCCATTTCTTACCTGTATGACTTTTGGCCATTTACTTAAATCTCTCATTCTCAATTTTCACAATTCCCCTCAATGAAGAGGCTGGAATGCATAAGCTTTAACGTCCCTTCCAGCTCTATATTCCCCACAGAGCCTTATAAATAGCAAACAAGCTACAAATACAAATTGACAGATTAGACAAGAGCATAACATATTTCTACCAGTATAAAAACAACCCAAAGTTCATACCTACTAAGGCTATATTATTAGTGTTTTCTTGGCTCTACAGTCATGTGTGTATGTGTGTGTGTGTGTGTGTGTGTGTGTGTGTGTGTTGTGAAGGATCTGTGATTTTGTTAGCATAGCCACCTCAGAGTGGCAGAATGCAACCTGCATATGATAAAACCTACTGACTTACTTGAGGCCTAAAGACGTTACGTGACTTGCCAGGGTCACAGAGCTGTCAGAGGTGGGATCTGAACCATTGTCTTGCTGATTCCAAGCCCAGCACCCTATCCACTGATAGCTCCCTTCTCCCTTTGTTCTCTCTGTCCTTGGAGAATTAACAAAATGAACATTGTAGAGAACAGAAGAAGACTGTACATGAAACTGTAAACCTTCATTATATACAGCTTGTTTTTCTTTTTGAGAATATTAAAAATTCAACATGTAATTTTCAAAATTGCAACTTACTTTCTGCAATTCCTTCTGGTCTTATTTCTTTTCTCATCTCTTTGAGAGGGGGAGGGGTGAGCCCTCCCCCTTCCTCCAATCTATTTTGCACATCGCTGTCCAATTAATCTTGCTCATGTACAACTCTTATCAAAACTATCCAATGCCTCACTATAACCTAATGAAAAAAGTCTAAATCCTTTCCCAAGCCTAGTATTCAAGGTCCTTCATAATCTGGCACACTCTTCCTTTCCAAGCTTGTCATACCTAACTCCCCACCATATCCTCTTTACTTTAGCCATCCTGTATTATTCACTATCTTTCAAATGCAACAATAAAGAGTATTGGATTAGGATAGGAAGACTTGAGTTCAAATCTGGCCTCTCAAGTTGACTACCCATGTGACATTGGGCAAGTCATTTAAACTCTCTAGGCCTCAGTTTTCTCAACTAGAAAGTGAGGGAGTTGGCCTAGGTGGCCTTCAAAGAATTCAAACCCAGGTCTTATGGCTCTAGACCTTTGTATGTCCTCTGGGTGCCTAAAAGAAGCAACACCCATACCTGGGTCTTCAACTTGCCCTAGTCACTTTCAACTATTTTATACAATATTTGCCTCTCTCTACCACCCCCTTCCCCACTTCAATCCATTCTATACATTACAACCTGATTGATATGACACTCCATTACTAAAAAAATCTTCAGTGGTTAATGTTGGCTAACAAATAAAGTCCAAACCTTGCAGGAATATAGATTTAGAGTTGGAAGCAACCTTAGAAGACAATTAGTCCAATTTTCTCATTTTACAGATTAGAAACAGAGAATAAAAAAGTCATGCATCCATGGTCTCATAGCTTGTAAATGTCTGAGGTGGGACTTGAATCCAGGTCTTCCTGACTACAAGTCCACTATGCCAGGCTGTCTCCTTAGTATTCAAACTTCCTTAACTCCACATGATTTCAGCTAAAGACACTAAGTACTAAGTTGAAGAGAAAGATTACTTCCAGTTAGCATGCCCAGGGAAGATATCACAGGGGGAATGGGCAAAGGTGGCCAAAGGATACCGAGGGAGAATGAGTAAATCCATTTAACTAGAATACAGGGAACATATTTTGAGATAAGTCTGGAGAGCAAGGTCTTTCTATGATGCTCAGCTCTGAATGCCAGGCTAAAGAGAGTGGACTTTATTAGGTAGGCAATGGGCAACCATCAAAGGGTTTTGAGCACAGTAATGAGAGCTTGGGAAGATTAATCCAGCACTATGGTGGGAGGTCACTTAATACTTAGTGGTTTTGCTTATAAAATTCAAGTAAAATTCATAAGTAAGTTATCTGATAAAGCATCCATTTTCCTTACATAGTAGAACCCCTTAACAGTACAAGTTTTAGGGGACAGGATTAGGACTCAACTCAAATGCTACCTCTTTCAGGAGCTCCTTCCTAATTCACATCAATTGTCAATTCCTCTTTGCCCCTGAGATCACTTTCTACTTATCTCATATGTGACCTGTATTATTTATTTCTGAAAATGAAAATTTATCTCTGAAACTTGTTAATTTCTGGGGGAAAAAAACCACAGACTGTCTCATTTTGTCTTTGTATCCCCAATGTTTAACAGTACCTGGAACATTGTAGAATCCTAATAAATGCTCATTTTGATCAATTTAATTGATTTGTTGGAGAGAATAAACTATAAGGAAAGAAACAAGTTAGGAGATTTTTTTTCAGTGGTCTGGAAGAGAAGTGCTAAGATACCAAACCAGGGTGCTTGTAAGTGGTAATGCGAAAGATATGACAACAATAATTTGTTGTTGTTGGGTCATTTTTCAGTCTTATCTGATCTTTGTGACCCCATTTGGGTCCAGCTCATTTTACAGATGAGGAGCTGAGGCAAACAAGGTTAAGTGACTTGCCCAGGGTCACACAGCTCATACATGTCTGAAGCCAGGTTTGAAGTCAGGAAGATGAGTCTTCCTGAATCCATGCCCAGCACTCTATCCACTGTGTCTCCTAAAGTTACATATATCATCTCACTTTATCTTCACAACAACTCTATCAGGAAAGTGCTACTTACCATCCCCACTTTACACGTGAGGTAACCGAGCCTGAGAGAAGTTAAGTGATCTGCCCAGAGTTACATAACTGAGCTGACCCAAATAAATACAAAATCTGGCTCTAAGTTGTTCTTGCTTGGACTAATTCTAATTTCAATGGCTCTTTTCTCCCCCTGCAGATAACTCATTGGCACAGTCCCTACTTCTTTGCTTATTTCCCCACAGCCAGTTCATATCCAGCAATGCTGGCTGACATGCTATCAGATGCCATAGGCTGCATTGGCTTTTCCTGGGTAAGTACATTCTTGAGTACTAAGTGTCTATCCTATGTTGGATGTGGCTCTTAGTCCAAGAGAGAGGGAGCCTGCTGCTTTCCTCTAACAGTGCATTTTAAAAAATGATAAATTATATTTTTGCCTTACTTAAGTAGACTTTGGAATGTCACCATATGTCACTTGTGCTCAGGCTCTGTGTCAAGGGGCTGTAAAATCATATGGAAGAGGGGCAGCTAGGTGGCACAGTGAGTAGAGCACGGGTCCTGGAGTCAGGAAGACCTGAGTTCAAATCCGACCTCAGACACTTGACACACTAGCTGTGTGACCCTGGGCAAGTCACTTAACCCTAATTGCCCTGCTTTCCCCCTTCCAAAAAAAAAGAAAGAAAATCATATTCAAGAGGGGTTTCTTAACCAGGGGTCCATGGAGCCCTTGTCTGTGGATAGGTTTGAGAAGTCCTATGAACTTGGATAAGAAAAAGATTACATCTTTATCTCAATATAGTTGGTTTCCTTTATGGAATTATAATGTTTTACTTTAAGTATATGAAAACATTACACTGAGAAAGGATCCATAGGTTTCACCAGATTGCCAAAAGGCAACATGAATCAAAAAGGGGTAGGAATGTGTGCCTTAGAGTCAAGTCCTTTTCCTACTTCTGTAAACCTCCTTCAATGAGGTTAAAGGCCTAGACAATTAAGAGTGACTTGGATTCTACAGCACACAGCTGTATGGGTTTTGTTTTTTCCCCAGTGAATATTTTACTACCTAGTTTACTGCAAATGTAATGCAAAATATCGCTTGATAAGTGCAATAGATAGGTATAGAAAGAAGCATTATGTACATTCTATGCATTCTATGCATCATACATGATTACTACTAATAGGAGGAAGACTTTATGAAGAAGTGACATTTCATATGGGCCTTAAAGGCTGGGTAGTAGTTCAACACGGCCAAGAGAGAAAGGGAGGATATTTTAGTCAAAGGGTGAGGAAAGGTGTGGAAGAAGGAAAATGCAGAGTAGATTTAGTGAACAGAGTGTAGTTAAATTTGGCTGAGCATAGAGTATGTGAGGAAAGCAATTCATCATAAGACCAGAAAGGAAAAAGATGTTAACCCTTGAAAGGCCTTGAATGCCAGGCAAAGGATTCCATTCTTGCCCTTTGGCTGTCAGTAGAAAGAAGGATTTATGGGAAATGAAAGTTTATTTAGATGTGATTCTTTTCCTTAAGCAGAGATTTGCAGTTTCATTTGGAAAATCCTCCTGGTAACTTGGAAACCAAGCAAAGTGACTGATCAAACCAGCTTCTCTCTCATCTCTCTTCCATGTATATATTCTTTCTTTCCCCTTCCATGTGAAGTCTTTGGAACTGAAGGGTGGAACATCAGATTATTTCCCAGCTAGTTTCATCTACAAGACTGGAATGTGGATTAGTAATACTAGAATAATGGGAAAAGCAACATAGGAAATGGATTTTTTTATCTTTTTTATTTAAATAACACTTCAATGAGAAAAATAGGGATATAAATTATTGAGCACTGTTCATCACAAATTTACAAATGGTTTACTGGATTTCTGGTTAATGCTTTCCCCTCTTATCACAACAGATTGCAAGTCCCGCGTGCACAGAGCTAGAGACAGTGATGTTGGATTGGCTGGGGAAGATGATCAATCTGCCAGAAGCATTTTTAGCTGGAAAAGATGGAGAAGGGGGAGGAGTGATTCAGGTATGGTGAAAGCGGGATGTTGGAACTCTCTGGATTGCATGATTCTATTTTAAACTTCTGGATTTTAAAAGTGGAAAGGCATTAATTTTCTGGGACATTGTCCCTTTTTTCTTCTATAAAATCAATAAAAATCAATAAGGCATATATGCTACAGAAGGTTGACACAACTGGATCACCATAAGGATAGACTTTTTGTGTTGCTTCTTCAGTAGTGAGAAACTTTTCATTTGAATCACTGGACTTAACTGAATGATCTCTCTTTGCAAATCAATCAATATTAAAATAATATAGAACAATAAAAACTTTGTGGGTAATTAGGTGGCACAGTGGATAGAGTGCCAGACCTGGAGTCAAGAAGACCTGAGTTCAAATCTAGCATCAGACAATTACTAGTTGTGTGACCTTGAGCAAGGTTTGCCTCAGGTCCTTATCTGTAAATTGAGGGTAAACATCACCTACCCCAGAGTTGTTGTGAGGATCGAATGAGAGAATAATCATAAACCACCCAGCAGAGTGCCTCCCAAGGCCTTCCTTTAGAGAGGGCTCAGAATGTTTTTTTAATTTTTAAAAAATTTATTTTTTTTAGCTAACCTCGTTTACCACCAGCTGCTCTGCTTGGCTTCAATTCTATAAACATGATGCCCCCTCACTGGGTGCTCTCTGGTGGAACCCTTCACCCCCTTTTGTGAATTATATTCCCCATTAGATTGTAAGCTCTTTGAGGGCTGGGACTGTCTTTCTTTTTGCTATTTGTACCCCTTAGACTTAGTAAAGTACCTGTCATATAGTAAACAATAAATACTTATTGACCATTGACTGTACCTCAGCTTCAACATGTAGAATAAGGGGTTAGATGAGACCATTTTTAGAATTCTTTACAGCTTTAATTCTATAATCCTTTGTGATTCTATGGCCCAATTGTCAGGCATAAAGATGGTTCCAAGAAAAGATCCTTCCCTTTGACATAGCCAGGAGAGAAATCGATTCATTACTTTGAGAAACACACTTTTAATGCAGGGAGATATTTTTACCTGATAATTCAGGAAGGATTATTTGCTCAAGCCATCTATCTAGTTAATTGAACATATATGTCCAAGGAACCAGCAAGCAAAATGTAACTCAAACTTGACCAATGAACAAGACATTGATCATACAGTAGCACAAATTTCTCTGAATGCCATTAGAGGAACTCACGGTTTTTTTTTTAATCATTCCCTGGGATTAGAACTCCTAGAGGACTAAATATTATTCAGGGTCACATATTTCAAAAATCGCTTGTGTCTGAATGAAGGATAGCATAGTGCCTTAGAAAGAGTAATGGATTTAGAGTTTGAGGACTTAGGTTCAAATCTCCCCTCTTTGACTTTCTACTTGCAAGATCTTGGCCAAATCACTTAACCTTACTGGTCCTGTTTCCTCATCTGTAAAATTAGGAGGTTAAAATAAATGACCTGGAAGATTCCTTCCAGCTTAAAAGCTATGATCCTTTGAATATTTCACTTCCTTAAGCTAAGAAGTCAGCATGGACAGAATAGTGGAGAGAGTGCTAAATAAAGCTGTTATTATTAGATCCTTGTTGGGAACAATGTTGGGTACATGTCAGTCTGTTGATTTTAAGCCTAAGCTTAAAAATCTTAACCATAGGCCTGAGCAGCTCTATTTCTGTCCAATGAAATCAAGCAATTAGCCTCTTTGTCAGCAGGAAATCTCCCCCTTCCAGGCTGACAGGGCTAATTGTGTGCAATTTGCAAGACCTAAAAGAAGGCCCAAGTTTGGGGATAGATAGTGGGATACTGTGCCCTTGCATCTGATGTGACAGTTTGAGATATCGATTCCCATCAAAATGGCAAGAACTGCTCGGAGTAAAGACATAGGAATGGAGGCTGGGGAGAAGACAGACAGTCATCCCTGAGTCAAATACCAAACAATAATTGTGGTTTTGGACAAATGAGGTCTGGGAAAATTGGCCCTTAATTGTGTTTGAAAGCCTGCATGCGGATGTGAAGCCAATTTTCTGCTGTGTGTGAGATGACACTTGAAAAACCAGAAGATGAAAGAAAATTTGAGTTCAGAGAATCAGCAGATGTGAGCATCAGATCTCATCAATATTTCCTTATGCCTCTTGAGTCCTGCTCACCATGGCAACCCTTGTTTGGCAGTAGTAAAGGTGAACGTATCATTACTGATCTCTTAGCATACAGAATTGCTTCCCCCCTCCACCCCCAACTCTCAAAGAAGGATTTTCAATAATGGAACACCTTTTCATACACACACACACACACACACACACACACACACACACACACACACAATTCAAATTTGTTCAAATAAACTGGATGTATTATAAGTTTTTGGTATTTTTCTTATTGTTGCGCTGTTGGAAACTTGCTTAATTGTGTGTCTATGTGTTTTAAGTAACCGTTCTTTCTTAAAGAAGGGGAATTTTCTTTCAGGAAGTTGACAGAATCCAAAGGGAAAATCCATAGTGAATTGGCATAATGATCCAAAGCCCTCCATCAGAATTTGCTTAAGAGTTCACTGGGGAATTAGAGAAGGGAAAAGCATTTACTTACTGGAAGGCTTAAAACAAAGATCTTCAATGAACAAAAGGGTCACCATCAAGTGGGAGATGAGGATGATGCTATGATAATCTGGACGCTGAGAGACATTAATTTGGCCTTCTTTCCCCCCATTATTCCTTCACCTTTTCTCCATCCATTTTTGTTCTACTTATAATTTATTCATTCTTCAATGTTCTTTCAGTGACTAATCTCTCATTTATCTTTTCATAGTCTCCTTCCTTCTGCCCTTTGTTTCTTCAGATTTGATTTTAAGATAAAGCTTTATTGAATCAATTTCCCGCCCCCCTCCGACTGTACACAGCATATGGCCTCTGTAGTCATCCTTCCTTTGAGAGCACAAGTGTGTTTCAGTCCCTCTCTCCCCAACCAAGATGGGTATTTCATTTAATCTTTCAGTGAGTTTTTTGTGTCTTCCTTTACTTCACTGTAACAATTGTTCTACATTGTTCTCCTTCCTTTTGTATCTCTCCTTTCCCCCACTAACTCTGTCTGGTTGGAGTTTGAGGCCAATGGTTGAGAGCAATCTATACCCACTTTACTCTTTGGCTCCAGGTCTCTTGTTAATTGTATCCCAATCAGCAAAAAGGGTCAAGAGGGTCTTATAAAACACAAGAGAACCATCTTGTTTATTTATCAGATATTCTTGTAATTCTTTCCTTCTCTATGTTCTCAAGATGACTTGTAGAAGCAGAGAGGACACAACAATTCTCTTACTCCTTTCCCCATACGCACATTAGATTTTGTTTAAAAGTATATCTGGCCCTCTGAAGTCTTGAACTGACTTCAAGCCAGGAGGGTCTGTACTCAAATGCCACTTCCAGCACTTACTAGCTCTGTGATCACAGGCAAGTCACTACCTCTCTATACCGCAGTTTCCTCATCTTTAAAATGAAGGAGTTGGACTTGATGGCTGCCAAGGCCTCTTTCAGCTCTAAATCTGTGTTCTTTTAATCATATTCTAGCTTTATCTTCTCCTATTTCTGATCTCTTCATTTAATCCTTTTTTTTATACTACAGGGAAGTGCCAGTGAAGCTACCTTGGTTACCCTACTTGCTGCAAGGACCAAAGTGATTCGGCAGCTAAAGGCCAAGTCTCCAGAACTAACAGATGCAGCCATCATGGACAAGCTGGTGGCCTATGCATCCGATCAAGTAAGTCCACTTGTGTAGGCCAAAACCTCTACCAAAAAGCACTGAAGCTTTAATGCTTGGTTTGGTGGGGAGGGAATAAAACAAGGCAAAATAAAACAAAAAACAAGACTTCTCACCTGGGGAGACAACCTCATACGTAGAAAAGATCAAAACTCTAGAGCGGTGAAGGACCTTCAGAGATATCTGATCTAATGCCTTTATTTTGTGGATGAGAAAGCTGAGGTCCGGATGAAGTGACTTGCTCAAGTTTGCCTAGCTGGTGAGTGGCACAGCTGGAAATTAACTCAGGTTCTTGGACACTAGGTTCAGCTCTGTGCCAGGTGTCTGCTCTTGTAGAATAGAACTGCATTAAATCCCATGACAGATTTGATGGGAGGTTGATGAGGGAAGAGACATTTTTCATTTTTGTCTTCGTATCCCCAGGACCTAGCAATGCTTGGCACATTACAAGTGCTTGTTGATTGATTTAAAAGAACATCTGATTTGGATTAAGAGGGGTCTAGAGGGGCTGGGTTACAATTTCAGCTTTGCTACTTAGTACTGATGCTACCTTTGGCAAATTGTTTCTCTTGTCTGGGTCCTCCCTCAGGAGACAGCCCATATCAGCCATGTCAAACTCAAATAGAAATGGATACCAGAAGCATATTGACTTAGAAAACTACAAATTAACATTATCTACGTTGTATTATAGCCTAATTTCTTTTTTAACCATTTTTTCCAATTATATTTTAATCTAGTTTGGGCCCATGGATTTCCTCTGAATTTAAGGTCTCTTCTAACTCTAGATCCTTTAATCTATGATGTGTGTACCCCCAAGAAGGAAGGAGTTCTTACTTGGTACCTCAAAAGGTCAAATTAAAAAATGAAACAAAATACCCTGCAGATCTTCAATATTGCATTTATTAGTACTTAGTCTGGAATTGCCAGGCTATTGTATTTTTTGGTGACAAGATGTTTGCTTCAAATTCTTCATATTAGGAAATATGCTTCTCTGCAGTGATTATATTTTGTATACTAGTTAATAATAATAATGATAGCTAACATTTATATAAAGCTTATTATGTTCAGGCACTGTGCTATTTACAATTATTATCTCATTTGATCCCTACAATAGCCCTGGGAGGGAGGTGCTATTATTACCCCCTTTTTATAGATGGGGCAATGGAGGCAAAGAGATTAAGTGACTCACCCAGGGTCACAGAGCTAGCAAGTTTCTGAGACTGGATTTGAACTCAGATCATCTTAACTCTAGGTCCAGTGCTCTATCTAAGATACCACCTAGCTGTTCGGAGTTAATTGAATCTAAATAATAAGTGTCTATTATGTATAAATCACTATGCCCAGTACTGGGAGAAATACAATATTTAGATAAGATATAGTACCTGACCTCATGGAGCTTACAGTCTATTGGGGGAAGCAATGCATATACAAATAACTAAAATAAAATGGTGAATAATAAGCACATTAAAAAGGCACAAACTATGCACTATTGTGGGTCTGAGGCTGGGTCATTGTTTCCATTGTTGATGATCTGGGGGTGGGGGTGGGGGGCTGGGACAGCATGGCAAAGTGGAAAGAGTGCTAGGTTGGTAGCCAGAGAACCTGAATTCGAATTCCAACTCTGTCATTTCACCTCTTGGCACTTTGGTTCCCTCATCTTCAGAATGAGAGGGATGAACTAGATGACCTGAAGGGTCCCTCCTGGCTCTAATCTATGATTATGGGA
>CM053624.1:322323048-322408769 GCA_028646595.1 Phalanger gymnotis | reverse complement strand
TGTGGAAGTGAAAGGACAGTGGCTTAGTGAGGACCACAGTATTGGCATGAGTGTTGCTGTGGGAGGGAAGACCTATTGAATCCATTTCATCTTATCTATAAATAGAAGATGTGGGAGAAATTCAGGAGACTTTTCTCACTGCGTGTTTTTTGTTGGTATCAGATCACATAAATATTGATATTTTCCAAAAGCTAGAAAAAGAAAATAGGAGGTTCTTTTATCTGTGTTCATGGAGGGGAGTGATGTGCTCAGGCATCAATAAAAAAATTATGCATATTCAGAGAAGTATTTGCATGATATATGTCATGTGGATGACTATAAAACAAGGAGATTTATTTTTTTTAAAACAAACAGCATAAAACTGACCCATATTTATGTAGTACTTCCTGTATATTGAGTATGATTAGGCATAAGATATGATAAATTTTTTAACATTTAATTGGCTATGGCCAGATTATACCCCTAAAAAACAGGCAGTAGAACATAAGAGTATAGAATATTGGCTTTGAAATAAAGATGGCGTAGGTTCAAATCCCTCATTTAACACATAATGCCTGTGTGCTCCTAGGAAAGTTGCTTACCCTTTCGGTGTTCCAAATCTCCAAGTTTGTAAGTTGCATGTGAGGAGCCATTTGATGATGTAGTGGAACTAACTAGGAGTCGGTTAGACGAGTTCAAATCCAGCCTCAGATACGTTCTAGCTGTATGACTCTGGGCAAGTCACTTAACTTCTGCTTGACTCAGTTTCCTCATGTGTAAAATGAAGGTAATAATAGCAACTACCTCCCAGGGTTATCATGAGGATAAAATGAGAATATTTTAAAATTTCTTTGCATGTATTCAAGCATTATATAAAATTCTAGCTATTCTTCTTCTCCTTCTTCTTCTTTCATATCTGCCAGGAGTTTGCTTACTAGGATTTCCCTGTGTCAATAAATTCCAGGCTGTGTCAAAACAAAACAAACAAAAATCTCTCCAAAAAGATGGCACCATCTTACCTACACCTTATCAATCCAATACCATTCATGCCACTTAGAGCACCACGTTAACCCCTTTGGTTTGAGGCCCCTATCTTAAACTGTACTACCTTCCTAAAGTATAGTCCCCAGGGCCTCATACTACAAGGAGGTATTACAAGTATAAGGTTTCTATTTACAAAATGAGGAAAAACTCTGCTTAGCGGAATCAATTGACTTGCTTAGGGTCACACAAGTAATAAGTGGCAAAGCTCAAGCTTGAACTGAAGACTTCTGATTTTGAGTCCTGAGCGTATTCTAATCTCTCATGCTTTCTTATAAATAAGTACTGCCAGTCAAAAGTCAGATGCTTTGGAAGACAATTCCAATAATGCTATTGGTGGTCAAAACATCTCAAGATAAACATTCCAGGGAGTATTTATTAACCAAAAGCCTCTGATCACTTTTTTAAGAAATATTTTGATAACCGTATTTTAATATAGTTGTTTTCCTTCATGATCCTATATATTTTATTTTATGCATTTAAAAATATTATCCTCAAAAAAGGTCCAAAGATTGCCAAAGAGGTAAATGACACATAAAAGATTGAAGACTTTTGAAGTCTAATCTCCTCATTGTATAGATCAGGAAACTGAGGCCCATGGAGGATAAGTGACTTCTCCAAGGTCACATAGTAGCAAATGTCAGAGGCAAGATTTGAACTCAGGTCCTGTGAATCTAGCACCAGAGTTCTTTCCACTCAGGCACCACTTTTTTGAAATTACTATCAAGATGAGTTTATAGGGGAACGGGCCAAGTATCTCCATGATTTTGTCAGTGTGGAGAACTTCCAGTGTAGATCACTCCCTAAACGAATCACACTGTCCACATGATAAATCTTAGGAAAATATCTTCAGTACATGGAGATCATATGAGTCATTCAGAGTTATACAACTATGAAGTATAAGAGGCCAGACTTGAACCCAGAGCTTCCTGATTCCAGGGGCAACAATCTACCGATGACAACATCTTGCCTCTAGAACTTGTTTATAAGCCACAATAAAAGAGTCTTAATAGGTTATAGTCAGTTTTTGTTTCTGATACCAGAACAGTTGTTCAGTCATGTTTGACTTTTTGTGACCCCATTTGGGGTTTTCTTGGCAAAGATGCCATTTCCTTCTCCAGCTCATTTTATAGATGTTGAAACTGAGGCAAAAGGGTTAAGTAACTTGCCCAGGGTCACATAGCTAGTAAGTGTCTAAGGCCAGATTTGAACTCAGGTCTTCCTGACTCCAGGCCCACTCTATCCAGTGCACCACTGAGCTGCCCACCTCCCAACACCCGAACAGTGCCATCTGCATGTATCATCCACTTTATTCAACAAACTTGAATCTAAATGACTTTTGACTATTTTCAAAAATTAAATCCATATTCTGAAGAGGAACACAATAGAGTGGAAAGATCCTTAAATTTGGAGTCAAAAGGTCTGGGTTCCAATCATGATTTTGCCACTTAAATCAGGGCAAGTTGCTGAACTTTCTGGAGCTCAGTTTCTTCATCTGTAAAATGAGGTATTTAGAATAGATGATGTCCAGGACTTCTTCCAGACATGTACATCCTACAAATCTCAACCCCATAAAATTTGTCATTTTGGAAAATATTCAAAAAAATTTTACTGAAGATTCTGAAGGTAATTTCAAAATAGGTCTAGGACTGTACAGTATAAAGAGTGCTGAATGTGAAATTGGACAATCTGGGTTCAAATCTTAGCTTTGCCACTTACTACTTGTATAACTCTTGGCAAGACATTGAACTCTCTGGGCCTCAGTTTTTTAATCTGTAAAATGAAAAAGTTGGACTAGATGTGGACACTTCTGTCCCTTCTGGCTTTAAACCTATGATCTATAGATTGTGACATTTGTCTCCCATTTCTATCCCTTTGCACAGGTCACCCTCAATCAATTCAGTTCAACTCAATTCAATAAACATCTATTAAGCACTTACTTACTATGCACCAGGCACTGTGTTGGGTTTGAGGCATACAAAAAGAGGCAAAAGATAGCCCCTTCCCTCAAGGAACTTCTTGGAATATACCATTTCTTTCCTTCTGCCTCTTAGAATTCCTAGTTTCCTTCAATTCTCATCTTAAGTACAGCCTTTCCTGATGCATATTCCCCGCCCTCATTATTACTTTTTATTGACTTTGCATGTATTTTGCATTTATCTATTTTTCCTCTGACTAAAATGTAAGCTCCTTGAAGGCAGGGGCTATTTTATTTTTGTCTTTGTGTCCTCTGTGCCTAGCACAGTGCCTGAAGATTCTTATTCAGTCATTTTTCAGTCATATCCAACTCTTTGTGACCCCATTTGTGTTTTTCTTGGCAAAGATACTGGAAGGTTTGCCATTTCTTTCTCCAGCTCATTTTACAGATAGGAAACTGAGGCAAACAGCGTTAAGTGAATTGTCCAGGGTCCCACAGCTAGTAAGTGTCCGAGGCCTGGTAACTAGTAGACACTTAATAAATACTTGAATGAATAAGGAATTGAAAGCAATATGTAACATGGAAAAACTCAGTTCAATCAAAATATCATTGAAGAAAGAGATGTTCCTAGAGTATAGGAAGGAATAGTCCTTTTAATATTTAAAATGAATGGTATGCTTTGCAATTGGAAACTTGATAGAATTATGCATTAGAGTTGGACACATTCTGCTGTCAGATGTAGCCTAGTTGTACTTGAAAAGAGATCTCAGTTATTCTAAGTCAAGTTTAATGTTTTTATTCTAGTCCCACTCATCGGTGGAAAGGGCTGGATTAATTGGTGGTGTGAAGTTAAAAATGATCCCTTCAGATGACAAATTTTCTCTACGAGGTTCAGCCCTACAGAAGGCGCTGGATGAAGACAAAGCCGCCGGCCTCATCCCATTCTTTGTAAGTGATAACACAGATGAGTTATGTGCTTTGAATTTGTCAGTTGTGGCCTTGAATCTTCTGTCCTTTGTGAGTTATAATGATGGAAGGGTTTTAGTCATGGGCCCAATTATACACTATACATCTGGTATCTGAAGACTAACTGAGCTAAATTCAGAGAAACTCAGAACCAGGTTAGCCAAAGGGTGATTTTTTTCTTTCCTTTTCTTTTTCTTTTCTTTTCTTTTTTTTTTTTATTCATGTGTCAGAGACAATCTGCTAGGGGTTGTGTCCTGTATTGGTAGAGGGAGGGTTCACACTGATCATGGGATTCTTAAATATTGAATTGTCAATTGTGGTATTGTAAGTTGTGCACTTTGAATGAATTTATGGGCAAAGAATGACTATAGAGCAGCTCTTATGAAACATGTTTGGGAGTTTTAATGCCTGTCAGCTCAATGAGAGGCCACAGTGAGACACAGAAGCCAAAAAACAAATAGGTTCTTATGATCCTAGAGTGGAAAGAGACCTCAGAGGCACATTTAGTCCAACCTTTTTAATTTACAGATGAAGAAATAGGCCCAGGAAATTAAGTGATTTGACCAAGGTTACATATGTAGCAAGTATTAAAAGGAGGTTTTAAACTCAGCTCCTGTATCTTTTTGTTTTGTGAATGGCTTATTTTGTCATAGAGAACAAAATCAAAACTTCAAAGGAAAGCCTTGTAAACTTTAAGGTGCTATGTATGTGAAGTCGGTCATTGTAATTTTTTGGTCTGGGCTATAATTTTATCTGCGTAGGGAACTCTCAGGGTGAATTTTTTTTTTAAATCAAGGCACATGACCAACCCTTATGTAACATTACAGTCTTAAGAGAGTCGTGTGGGGGTAAGTGATTTGCCCATGGTTATACTGCTAATATGTATCAAAGTGTGGACTTGAACCCAGATCTTCCTGACTCCAAGGACCAACCGCTATCCATCATTATTGTTGTTCTGATTGAAGACAGGTAGTCATTGCTACAGAAGGGGGCAGGGAAAGAGACTAGGAAAGGAAAAGACAGAGACAAAGATAGAGACACACACAAAAAAGAGAGAGGAGGAGGAGGAAGAAGAAGAGGAAGAGGAGGAGGAAGAGAGAGGGAAGGAGAAAGAAAAAGAGGAGAGAAAAGGAGAAAGAGAGAGGGTAGGAGAGAGAAGGAGGAGGAGAGAGGCAAGGAAACAGACAGAGAGACAGAGAGAGAGGAAGAAAAAGAGGAGGAAGAGGAGAGAGGGAAGGGGAGAGAAAAAGAGGAGAGAAAAGAGGGACAGAGGATAGGAGAGAGAAGGAGGAGGAGGAGGAGAGAGAGAGAGAGAGAGAGAGAGAGAGAGAGAGAGAGAGAGAGAGAGAGAGAGAGAGAGAGAGAGAGAGAGAGAAGCAGCAGCAGCAGCAGCAGCAGCAGCAATTAGGTCTAGGTTGTTCAGAGAAAGAGGCAGAAATAGAACCTGAGTTAATGTTGAAGGGTAGGATCTAGATAACCAGGGTAAGGGTGTGCTCAGAAAATAAGGAAAAGACTAGTCTGGCTGCAGCAGGCTGATGTTTATAAGCAGTGGGAGAATGGGTTAGAAAGCTAGTTTGACAACTATTAAGGAGGCCCCTCATTGACAGTGTAAGAAATTTGGATTTCATTCTGTAAGTACTAGTGAACCATTGAAGGATTTAAATTAGTGATATGATCAAAGTCACATTGAGGAACACTAACTAATCTGGGTCCAGGGTTCTGGATGGAGCAGAGGAGAAACACTGGAAGACACTAGTCACAAAGATTCTGGAGGGACGGAGATGAGTCAAGAGACTGCTGTGTAGCTTTTCTTACAGCAGTATTTGAAATCGGAGTTGATTCTGTGTTACTCAAGTCTGGTCTCTATAAAGTGAACTGGTTTTGTTTTTTTAATTGGTCTACATATGTAATTTCACAGGTATGGAGAACTTCCCAGTATAGAAACTCCTTCTGTTGGTCAGCACCTTTCTGTACCTTATAGCTGTAGAGTTGCCAGGGGCCATCCAGAGGTGAAGCAACATGCCCATGGTCACACAGTAGGGGTCAGAGGCACAGCTTAAAGTCAGGCCTTCTGAACTCACAGCTGGTCCTGTGTCCACACCATTGGACTTTATCATGTATAAAATTTTAATAATACCCTTCTAATTATGAATGTATAAAGGAAAGATCAAACCTTATGCTTTAGATTTAATGACAGGGTTACAAAGAGAGGATTCATTTTATTTTCATCTTTTTTATTTCTATAGCTTTGAAATGAAGCATCTGATCAGTTAGATCTAATTCAGGCTTAGGGCCTTTGTGGGTATACATTAAATTTGTCAGCTAAAGGGAAGCTTTGGATCTAATGATTCTCATCATTTGTCTCTAAAATAAAAGGGTGCACCATGGCTTGGATATGGGGACTGAAAGGACCCATAAGTCTACTGCTGCACTTCAGATTTCAGTGTCCTTCACAGAGACACTCATAAATAATTTGATTCCAAATAGAATGTGAGTTTCTCTAGGACAAGGATTGTTTTAATTTTAATTGTTTTGTTTTTGCTTCCCTAATGCCTAGCACAGTACTAGGCACGTAGTAAGCCTTAACAAAGCAAGTTAGGTGGCATTGTAGATAGAGTACTAGGCCTGAAGTCAGGAAGATTCATCTTTTAACCTTGTTTGCCTCAGTTTCGTCATCTGTAAAATGAGCTGGAGAAAGAAATGGCAAACCACTCCAGTATTTTTGCCAAGAAAACGACAACTGGGGTCATGAAGAGATGGACATGGCTGAACAACAATAAATACTTTAATACTGTCGATTAGTTGATTGAAAGTAGGGCTGGGAAATGCTATTTCCAGGGTTGGAGAACTTGTGGCCTCGAGGCCACATGTGACAGGGACACACTTGAGGACCTAGAGGGCCCCATGTGGCCTTTAGGCTGCAGATTCCCCTCCACTGTTATTCTAACCATTGATGAATAAAGACAGATCTTCATTTTCTTAAAGGAAGCCAAAGGAGCCATTTTTCAAAAAATCACTGGAGGACAGACTAGAAAGTTTTTTACCAGCATAAGGTAGCACCAAGGGGACAGAAGTCACAGTAAGGTGACAGGCCTGTGTTTCATAAAAGTCCTGTGTTTCCTAAGCTCACAAACCAAGTTTTGCTGAGTCGCCAGAACTCCTTAAAGCATAGCCTCACTTCCCAAGCAGAGGAGCTGACAGGAAGTAACCCAGAACTCCAGCTCTGGCTCTGGGGTCTCCACTCCAAAGATATTTGCCCCATTTTCCTTTTGTTGCCTTTCTGGCTTATCAAGAGTAAGGCTAGTGACAGGGTTTAAGTGTTTTGATACTTAAGCAGAAGGAAAAAACCCCAACCCTTCAAAGCATTTGCTTAGCAAAATTGCTTTCTTTCCTTTGGCGTGGGAAGCGGGAGAAGGAGAGTTGACTGGGAGCAGACATTGAGGCCAGGCCAGGGACAAGCCTGGGGGTGAAGTTGGCTTGAAATCCATTCTCTCAGAAGAAAGCCTTTGGGCTGTTTTTAGCTGTCAGATTCATTTCTGATATGCAACTTCTCTCTCCTTCCTTCCCCTGCCCAAATGTGATTATGCTTCTGTAATATGGGTTGTAAATTAGGTTAAATTCATTGTGTGGTGCTGAGGCAGGGTAATCAGAGCCCCAGGAGAGCAGGTGTCGTTGCTTTAAAGTGGTTTCTAGGAATTAGGACAAGCGGCTTTGTGGCTCAGACTCTCCTAGAAAAGATATTTTGAAATGTGTTGAAACAAAGTAAATCCATTTTGTCACAAAGGCAGCTTCTTAGATGAAATTTGGATCTGGGATAATTGTGCAGTCCCCCTGCCTCTCGGGTTGCAAAAACTGAAATTGGGGTTGTTGATAAATGACCACCAGGGGGTGCTGTGGTGCAATGTTGAGTTTAAATTGGGGCTTGTTAAAGTTAATCCTGAGAGCGGCTTTTAGTGTCCTCAACTCCTCTGGCAGGCTAGTGAAATTTGGGGACCCCTTCTCAGAATTTATTATAAAATACGTAGGATTGCAAAGAAAGCCAATTATATTGAAATACAGTTATTCAAATATAATTAAAAGAACAAATGAATCAAAGTCATAGACCACAGGCTAGGAATGCCTGCTAGGATTTAGTGCTTTTAGGGTGGAAGTCTGATCCAAGTAGCTATTGTAGCAGGAACGGACTGCCATTATGAAAGTTGGCTCTCTTGTTGCTGGTTATGGAAACACTGTGTTAGAGGGCATGATCTGAATCTAGCAAAGGAGACAGAGGAAGAACAGTCAGATGGGTAAGGGAACCAAGAAAGAGTGGTGTCCTGAAAACCTAGAGAGAAGAGAGTATCAAAGAGGAGTGTTCAAAAGTACCAAAGGCTGCAGAGAGATCAAGAAGGAGGATTGAGAAAAAGCTGTCGGATTTGGCAATTAAGAGATCATCGGTAACTTTGGAGAACGCAGTTTTAGTGGAGTGATAAGGTCCAAAGCCGTTTTGTAAGGGGTTAAGAACAGAAAGAGAGGAGAGAAAGTGAAAGTACCTATTGTAGATGGCCATTCAAAGAATTTAGCCGCAAAAGGGCAAAGAGAAATAGGACAAAAATTATCAAGGATGTAAGGAGACATGGACATGTTTGCAGGCGGTAGAGAATGAACCACTAGACAGAGAGATTGAAAATAAGTGATGGAGCAGGGATGATACTAAAGGGGCAGTCTACTGGAAAAGACGGAATGGAATGTGATCACCTGAGCAGATAGAGGGGGTTAGTAAGCCTTGGTAAGGAGTAAGGCTACCTCATCATATGAGACGGGGGTGAAGGAAGAGATAAATATGAGTGATATGAGGTGGAGAAGTTCATGGTGAATGACCTCAATTTTTAGCTGAGAGGGTAGCAGGATAGAGAATCATGAGAAGTTTGAGGGGGGATGAAAACATTTGGAAGAGCCTTTGTAGAGAGTAAATGAGTAGATATGGAAGTTTTATAGAATCGCCTAGCAGCAATGAAGGCCCTGTTGAGATCACAAAACATAAATGTGAAAAGGACTCAGAATGATAGCATGATTTTCTCCATCTTCATTCAGCAGCATATGTGTAGGGATGAAGGTGATGTATGATAGCTGGAGGCTTGGCATCAGGAGATGACAGAAGGTCTAGGTATTCAAGAGAGGAGGACAATGTAGAATTGAATTGGTTCTCCAAGGGGTCAAGATCGGGAAAAGAGAAGAGAGTGGCTAGGAGGGGAGATGATTTGGGAGAGAATTGAGGAGTTGTGGGATTGGAGGTCATGGTGCAAATGAATACTAGGGTTTTGGAAGGGAAGGCAGAGGGAGAAGTGAAAAACCAATAGATTTTGGTTGGATAAGGGAATTTTGGAATTCCTGAACACAGAAGTGGTACATTTGTGGGTGATGGCAAAATCAAGGGAATGACCATCTTTGTGTGCGGCTGCAGGAACTGAGGGTTAGAGTGTTTGAGGGAGAGTCAACACATACGTTGAAGTCCCCTAGTAGGAAGGTAGGAGTTGAGCAGGAGCTTAAAAATGTGAACCATATATAAATGCATTGAGAAAGGAAGGGGAGTGACCTCAAGGTCTATAGACATCAGTTACCAAGTGATTGGATGGTAAATATAAATAGCACAAACTTTGAAGAGGGAGAGGTTACTGAATGACAGAGGGAGGGAGGGAGAGAACCTTGAAGTGGCAATGGAGAATGTAGTAATCAGGGCAGGGCTTTTTGCTGTTCTCTCAAGTGCCTTTAATGCTTCTGGCCTTTGTTTGAATGGGGCAGATAAAGTGGGATCTTTTGCCTTGGAGTGTTTCTCAGTACTAAGACAATTGGGAGTCACTGATTAGTTTGGTGGCACTAGGAATTAACTAAGTTTCCCACACCCTAAATGGGACTTTTCACTGTTCTTTGTTTTTGTGCTTCTAAACACTGAGTTAATCAAGTGGCCTAGGGCCCTGAGACAGGTATATAAGATCTGAGATTGACATTTGACTTTTGGGGGTATACTCATTGAAAGTATATGGGTGATGAGACTCTGGGCAAGCTGTTGAACCAGCCGGTATGAGATGGGAGAAGCACAGTCAGATGGTCAGATAGGAGGTTGTTTCACTAGTCCTCTTCTCTCAAAAGACTCCAAAGGGTACCCATAGGACTCAAGAATAGCAGCTGCCCTCTCAAATCTCACCATGTATTTGGAGTGCAAGTCAAGGAAGACCTAAGAGATACTATTCTCTGCTCCTGGGATCTCCAGGGTGCTCAGTATGGTTCAGGAAACAATCCCAATAGCATTGCCACAGCTAGTCATCCTTTCTAAGGGGTGAGCTCTGTAACACCATAGAAGAAGCACTGTGAGAAGCCCCTTGAAGGCTAAGTGATGTCCTTGGCTGATGCCTTTAATCTTTTAGGTCTCATGGTAAATGTAAGCTATAGTGAGTGAAATGGAATTTCTTGTGGGCTAAAAAGAATTGGTGAAGTTTCTATGCAACTAAACTACATTGAAGAAGTGACTACCATGATCTGCTAGGCCTTCTGTACTAGCTGTTAATATAGTTCCCTTCCCCTACTTCTATGCTTATTTTGTCTTGTTTCTCTTCCCCACCCCCTACCCCATTTAAGTTCCTTCAGTCCAGAGTCTGATCTTGTTTTGTTGACCTTATCTAGTTCCAGGCAACAGTAGATGCTTAATAAATGCTTTTTTGAGTTGGATTAGATTGGAAACAATAATGATCTTTTTTAAAAACTTCCTTAAGGGAGGGAGGGAAAAGAGATTTCTAAGTTTTATGCTTTTGTTTTTACTTCTTAGGTGGTTGCTACTCTTGGAACCACTCCTTGCTGTTCATTTGACAATCTGCTAGAGCTGGGTCCTATTTGTGAGTATTCACCTAATTCTTCCTCATGCTTTTGGAAATGTTTATTTGCTGGGTAAAATAACATTACTATTTTTAGCTCCAAGTTTTTTACCTCCTTCCAAGGAATTGAGGAGCTTCACAACTAAATTCACCATTGTTCTAGAATTTAAAAGTAAAAAAATATATATATGTAAATATATATGCATGTATATATATATGCATATACACATATACAGCGTATATGTGTATATGAATATATATATATGTATGTGATGTGGTTTTGGGGGTGCAGGAACCCCAAAATACTGAGGTTCAGGACAGAGTTATGTAGAAAGAATTCATGGACTCAAGCAGTCTTCCAGTCAAGTGGTAAAAAGTTTATTATAACGCTAATATGGTGGGCAGAGTTCCTTTAGGGGACTTGCAACTTAATGGGAGTGACGCTAAAGTTTATATAGAAAAAAACTTAGTACATTGTATGCCAACTATGCTAATTAGGTGGTGACATATAGTTTCTGTACCTTGCATGAAGGCGTCACTCACTACTGAAACCATGGAGCAGGGGTGGGGGAGGTGGGCTTCTAAGGGTTGTGTTTTTGGTCTGTTATGTCTGTAACAAGATAGCCTTGGGAGATTATGTCTGTGGCTTGACCTCTGGACTGTATATCGTAACTGTTCAGCTATTACAAGATAATCTCGTTCATAAAAGGGAAATCCTACAGAGGTCAGCTTGTTCTTGTAACAGGAAGAAATAGTTTGCCTCACTGGATCCACTCATGAGTTATTGCCAGAGGGAGAGTCTTTGGGCTAGGGAGAGATATGGTCTTAGGGCTGGGGTCCATCATTTGTATATATGTATGTATATGAGTATGTGTGTATACATACTGTCCACCGTGGCCAAAGCTTTGTGCTAGGCACTGGAGATAGGAAAAAAAAAAAAAGAATTCCTACCCTCAGAAAACTTAAATTCTATCAGAATTAGCGTAGCCTCCATTGTGCTTTTTTCTAATGTGGTCTTTGTATAGCTTTCCTATACTTGCAATATAAATAGTTCATAAACAAAGAACAGTTCAGGGGGTCGGGAGTTCAGAATTGGAGATAATTGGCTGGGCTAGCATTGACCTTTGTATTATTTATGAAGAAAGAATTCGATGCTTTAATAGTGTGCCAGAATTACTGGAAAATGCTTACTCTACTGAAGAGAAAAAGATATTTCTTAGGGCTTCAAAAGTAAGCCACATTTTCATAAACTGATATTCCTTCCTGCATCAGGCCAGGGGTGGAGCCACACCCAGTATCTTTATACCTCTTGGGGCCTCTTGTCATGTTGAGCTCAGGCCTAGGGGCTGACCCACTGACCTTCTAATGGGTACTTCTTCTACCCGCCCCCTTATTTTCCTGGGTCTCTTCAGTCCTTTTAGGATAAGATTGCAAGTTTTTAGGTGTTTAAAAGCTATAAAACTTTAGGAAACATGCAAGTTCTGTGTGCATGTGTGTGTGTGTGTAAAGGGTTTACACACATTTAAAAGAGTAAGTTTTACAAATTACAAATCTTTTTTACCACTTCATACTAGCCCCTAGCAACTGGGTATGATGGTGGCTTTGAAGTCAGAGGACTTAGGTACAAAACCAGCTCTGCTACTTGCTGCCTGTATGACCTTAATCTCACTGTAAACTAAGGGAACTAGACTAAGTGACCTATAAAATTCTTTCTAGCTCCATGTCTTTGATCCTACAATCCAGGTATGAGACCTAGACCTTATTATTCCTCAGTTCACTAGCTTATAGAAGGGACCCAATCCCTCAGAAAATTAAACTTGCCCAAAGTCACACAAATAGAAGTGGTATCATTTGGATTCGAATTCAGGGTCTTTTTATTCTGAGTTTAATGCTCTTTCTCCTGTAATGCACTGCCTCCCTCTTCCTACCTTTCTGACTTCCTTCCAGTTCTTATTCTTGTTAGTTCAGCTCTACCTCTTATTAGGAATTTCAACTACAGGTTGTGAGTTCCCTCATCTGGTAGGAATAGGTTCCTTGTCCCCCAGCTTTGTGCATGGGTACCTAGCACCTGGGGCAGGTACCTTTCTCCTGTGCTTCTCCTGGTTCAGTCACTGCACAAGATATCCCACCCTGGATCTGCTGGTCATAAAACTCAGAAGGTTCTCCTATAACACATGGCTACCTGACAAGAATGAAACTTCTCTATTGGGCCTTCAAGTTTTCTCTTCCTTGGGCTTCAGGCCTCATGCTTACCTTATCATTGCTTTAGAAATGGACAGTTCTAGCTGTCTGAGAATTTATTTTTATCTTATTTCTGTCTTCTCTATTCCTTCTAACAATGCTACTAGTTGGCTCTTGAGATCTTCATTTCCCCCAGTACATAAAACAGGTATTAGACCCTACGGCCCAGGGCTGTGAGGGCAGGCCTCTGTCATCCCCTTACATGAGCCTGGGCCACCCATGCTCCTCTCAGTGGGCTTTTCTCTTGGACTTATCTTCTCTTTCACGTTTCCCTGTGGCCCACTCCTAGCTCTTTGCTTTCTCATTGGCCAACCTTTCAAATATTTCCTAGGACCAATGAAGAATAGGTATTTTTATCTGCTTTCGGCTATTGTTTGCAATCACTTTCTAACCTCTAGGTACTGAATAGTTGCTTCTACTGGGCTCATTGCCCTTGAAAATTGGATTCATTGACTACATATCGTTTTTAACTAGAATTATACATTTTTTTCTTACAGTATATACATTAGCTTGACATAGTATTGCCTTCTCCCATGTCTGCAATAATTAATTTCCCACATATTCTAACTATGGAGTAGTCTATTCATGAATAAAGGTCTCCATCTTAGGATCTGTACTTTGTTAGCCTGGTTGGAGTTCACAGTATATATTTCAAAGTATCAAAACTTCATTTCTTTAAAGACAGTCTGTGATTCAGACTTCTTGTTCATTCATTCAGACTGACCTTCCCTTTCAATTACTCCTGAATCTTGTAGATTTTTTCAATCCGTGGACAAAGTATCTTTCCTTTCCCTTAGTACAATCAACTGAAGAATCAGGCGGCCCTGAACTCCTAAAATTTCATTTTGGGCCTGAGCTGTTGGAAACCCCAGACACCATGGAAATGGCTTTATGGATGGAGAACATTCCTCTAGAATGGGCCAAGTCTGGCCTCGAGTGAAGGCCAAGAAACTGTGCTTTGCAGTGTGGACAAAGCCCAATTTGGCATCAGCTTTTAGGAGCTCTTGCTAGAGAAGGCATAGAGTATGAAACTTTTCCTAGACAACTTGTATCTGCCCAGTCTGTTATGGTAGAATGTTAAATGAGTGACAGTTGGCTACTTCTTAAGATGAGACCTCCCAAAAGGGCTTTCTCAATATTGCGAACCATATACTTCTTCCTACAATATGTAACTAGAGGGGTGGGTTTCTCTCATATCCAGGGTTCGAGTCTATGTATCTATACAGTTTTAAGGCAAGGAGCTGGGGGAACCAACAGCTGCTACCACTTAATGAACTTCCTATCCAAAGATGACATTAATCAGTCGCCTCTTCCCCACCCCGACTTCTGTACATTTTGGATTGTTCCTCTTCTTGTTTTTTCCCAGAAGCCAGCATAGGTTTGAGTTGACCCACTTCCATTCACACTCACTCCATTCCCCATGTGACTGGCAGCATTCACTTGTGAGAACAGCTGGCCTGGCTGAGGGGTCCCTGGTCACAGAGTCGAGTGCGGCTCACTGGCCCAAATGGGGATCGAAGCCATGACTTTGGCCTCATTAGTGCAGAGCTCTAATCAAGTGCAGTAAACAACCCAAGCTCTTCATTTCAGTCAAATGCTGGGCTGGTCTCCCAAAGGAACTGAATGTCCTGGCCTTCAGCCTGCTTATATAACTCCCTGCAGCTATCATATTCAGAGAGTGACTGAGGGCTCCAGTGGGGCTGAGTCCATTAGGCCCCTCTTGTGACCTCTGCACAGGTGTTCCGGTCTTACTTCACAAGACATCTGCCAGCTCGAAAGAACCACTGGGGTCAGATCTAGTCCAGGTCATCACTTTGATGTAGTATCTAATTACTCTTAAATGCTTTCTTGAATGTGGCTAGAAACTGACGTGTAATTTGTTTGGCACCATAAACGGATGTCCATGGTGGAGATACACTGATAGGCAGCCTGGCACACTGGGAAGAACCTTCATTTATTTATTTTTGATCTGGAAAAGGCTGGTTTGAATCCCTACTCTGCCATTTATCTGTGCACAGTTTCAATTTTGAATAAGTAACTTTACCTCCTTCTTGGCCCCAGTCTCTTCATCAGAAAAATGAGAGGGTATAGTTTCCAAAGTCCCTCCCAGCTCTAAATCCATGATCTGAGAATGTTTCATCAATCTGATCCTCAGTTTCCCCTTCTTTAAAATGATGAGGTGGGACTAGAATGCTTCCTTTCCTTCAGCTCTAGCTTCCTACTCTCACTGGGCCTCAGTTTCCTCCATCATAACATGAAGGCAGTGACCTCTGAGGTCTCCGCCAGCTCCAGATTTTTGACCCTATGATCTGACATTGGACAATTGTAAACTCTGTTTATCTGTTGCAGAAATTTTTAAAGTGAATATTGTTTTGGCTAAAATATTGAATAAGCACTCATTGCTGAGTATTTTCCAAGTTCAAACTGCATCTTTTTTAGTGTCCAGAGCTGATTTCCCACAGTGTCAGTAGGTTAAAAAAACAACTTACATTTATGTGGCCCTATCCCTGACGAGGGACTTTAACATGCACAGGCTCATTTAGTCCCTGAAGAGACTCTGTTGAGGTAGATGAAATATTCGCATCCCCATTTTACAGATGTGCAAAGTGAGGTTCTTCATCAGTGTGACTTGTTCAGGGTTTCACAGGAAATAACCAATAGAGCTAGTTCTCAAATCCAGATCTTCTGACTTCAAGTCCTATGCTTTTCCCCCACTATCCTATACTTCCTCTTGGTGAAAACCTACTCTGATAAAAGTGATGATTCACTAGCCACACAGAGGACAAATCTGAACATCGTTTTCTGAAAATTGCTGTTTTAGAAATTGTTTCATTTAAAATTCCAAGTTATTATTGTTCTTCAGAGACCTTTTCATTTGGTCTGCTTAAACAAGTTAATTTCCTAGAAGTTCCAATTCAGAAAAAGATCACAAGTAGGACAAAATGGATGACTAAAATCAAACCTGAGGCATGTTTTGAGAATAGCCTGGAAGAAGGCAGGTCAGTGCTAAGACTGGAGGGACACCGGATTGCAGAAGCACTGGGTGTGGAAGAGGGCAGGAAGAACAGAGCCCAGAACAAGGGCAAAAAGCAAGTCCGTTCTGGGGAAGGACAAGGAAGCTGGTCGCTGAGGCTGTTCCAAAGGTCAGAACCATTTGATCAGTCCAAAGTGGGGATAAATGGAGGCCCTGCAAGTCAGAGGCAGGCAGTAGATGAAAACCAGGTAAGAAAGCTGGAGTTAGGGCCTAAGTCAGTAGTGAGGGTCAGGGATAGCAGTAGATACAGAACACTAATAATCAAGCATGATGGATTAAGCGGATTTTAAATGTCAAAGATGATGAGCCTGAAATTCAAGCAGGCCATCTGAACAGGAGGGCAAGAATATTGAGAAATGGGATTCAGAACCCAAACGAGAATCTAGATTGGCTTCACACCCATAGTTAGATTCCAAGTCTTTGCCAAGATCCTCTCTCTCAGAGATTCTTAATCTTTTTTAAGTCTAGTAAAGCCTATGGACCCCTTCTCTGAATAATATTTTTAAAGGAATAAAACAAAATACTGAGAATTACGGAAATCAATTATATTGAAATAACAATACAAATATTAAAATAAGTTCAGACACCAGATTAAGACCCATTGCTCTAGGAGAATGAAGGACCTTCAGTGGAAGCAGAAAACAGACCTGAAAATGGGCTGTCTGAATTAAACTACTCCCAGCGCAAGTGTGGCAAAGTATCTCCCAGCTCTGTGAATAGTTGTTATCGAGTTGTTTCAGTCATATCTGACTCTTCATGACCCCAATTGGGGTTTTGTTGGCAAAGATACTGGGGTGGTTTGCATTTCTTTCTCTAGCCAATTTTATAGATAAGGAAACTGAGACAAACTGGGCTAGTGACTTGCCCAGGGTCACAAAGCTAGTAAGTGTCTTATGCCAGATTAGACCTCAGGACGATAAGTCTTGCTTACTCCAGGACTGACACTTTATCCACTGTACCACCTCAATACTCTGTGAATATAGCAGAGGACAGATAGCTATGGACTAACCTTGCTATCAATTTAATATTTTTTTAATATTAAAATTTAACTTAATTTAAAAAATTGACAATTGGAATTTTATCTCCTGTCTTACCCCTATTCCCTATTAGATAGATAGATAGATAGATAGATAGATAGATAGATAGATAGATAGATAGATAGATAGATAGATAGATAGATAGGACAAGCATTTATAAAGCACTTAGCATATGCCAGGTATATGGGGGGAAGGGAAGATAAACAAAACCCTCGCCAATCAAGCAAAATGAATTCCAATATTGTCCTGCTCCAAAAATGTGTATCTCATTATGCATCTTGAATTTATCACTTTGTCAGGAAGTGGGTGTCATACACATTACTGGTTTTCTGAAATGGAAGTTGGTTGCTGAATTGGTCAGAGTTCTTATGTCTTTCAAAGCTGCTTGTCTTTATAAGGTTGTTGTCATTGCATAAATTGGTTTCCTGTTGCTCACTTCACTCTGTGTCAGTTCATACAAGTCTTCTCAGGTTTCTCTGGAATCATGCCCTTCGTCATTTCTTGCAGCACAATAGTATTCCATTAAATTTATATAAAATAATTAGTTTAGCCATTTCCCAATTGTTGGGTATCTCTTCTTAGATTCCAGATTTTTTGCCATTCAAAAAGAGCTCCTATAAACATTTTTGTACATTATACTTTTCCTCTTAATCTAATCTCTTTAGGTTATAGGCCTAGCAGTGGCATTGCTAGGTCAAAGGGGATAGATAGTTTAGTGACTTTGGAGGCATTGTTTCATATTTCTTTCCAGAATGGCTGGATCAATTCTTCGCAGCTCCACCACCAGTGTGTTAATTTCACTATTTTCCTCCAGCCACTCCAAATTTGGTCATGTCTCTTTTTGGGCATCTTTTCTAATCAGAGTTAATCTAATCAGAGCTGCTTTAATTTGCTTTTCTCTAATTATTAGTGAATCGAAGCGCTGTTTTTTTTTTTCATATGGCTGCTCATACCTTGGATTTCTTACTCTAAGAACTATCTGTTCATATCCTTTGATCATATTACTTGGGGAGTACCTACCCATCAATTTTCAATGCAGGAAACTGAAACTGGGGCATAGAGAGTGAAAAAAGGTGCTTCCTTTCATAGGCCAGAGATAAGTAGCCTGGCCCAAGAAGTCGTACAGACATGAAGCCTCATCCAAAGCTTTAATTCTACATAGCGCTTAGGTCCCAGAAGCTGAAGTCCCTTGATAACAAGAATACAGGAGGCAGTGAGTGGGATTGCAAGAAGAACAGGAGGGAACTGGCAAGAATCTATAGCATAGAAGCAGCCAAAAAGGGTATTGTTACCAAGAAAATGTGATGGCTTTGTTTCTTTCACCACTAGAGTTAGTAAAGTTCTGGACCTCAAGAAACAAGCTTAGTCCCCTGTCTATTTCTCTGTTTTTAAACTTCTGTTTTTAAAAAACTTAAGTGATCCATTGTGGGCCCACTTCCACAAGAGGCTCTTAATCCTACACTCACATGAAATCTGAAATCATCCCTGGGATGGCCTTACCCCAAATTAAATTCTCTCCAGATCGTTATATATGACCCCAAAATAGAACTCTGGGGAAAATCTCTCATGCAAAGCTTTAGGTCTGATTTCAGTGTAAAATTTCCCCAGAAAGGATTAACATGGGTCTCTGCTTTAAAAAAAATACTGAATGTAATAATAATAATAAATAATAATAACTAACATTCATATAGAGCTTACTATGTGTGAGGCACTATGTTAAATGCTTTATCTCATCCTCATAACAACCCTGGGAGATAGGTGCTACTATAATGCCCATTTTACAGATGAGGAAACTGAGGCAAATAGTTTTTGGTTGTTTTTTTTTTAAGTGGCTTACCTAGGGTCACAGAGCTACTAAGTGTTTAAGGCCAGATATGAATTCAGGTCCTCCTAACTCCAGGCCCAGTGTCCACTGTGCCATCTAGCTGCCGTGTACAAAATAAGTATCAGGTATATAATAGCTATTTCTTCTATCTACTTAATACACAAAGATCTCACGAACACATATTAACATATACTTAAAACATAAGTCAATAGCCCCTCATAATTATTATGTCCCTGAGAGGTAAAGGCACTTTGTGGGACTAATGAACAGATATTTCCCTCTCACTTCAGACCTCTGTTGTTTGAAGAGCTCACAAGTTCCAGACTGATCTCCTTGTCAACCAGACCATGCTTGGACTCTCTTAGTCCTTTCAATAGTGGCATCTACTTGACAGTGGTGCTCTTCTCCTCCTCGGAGAACCATGCTGTTATGGGAATCCCCTCCCACTGACAGCCATGACTGAATCAGAAGTCCAGAAACTCAAATGTACCACTTTGTCCCCAAGGCTGGGAACATACATCTCTCAGGATCATTGGTTGCTGGTTGGAAGTTTATGCTCAAGGAAAAAAAAAAACAAACACAAAGGAAAAAGGCAGCCAGGGACTCAGGCTCATTGAGGCAAAGCACATGGTCTTGCTGCTCTGTGGACTAATATTGTCACTGGGGAAAAAGAGAGAAAAAATTGCTCCTACCTTTACTGGAAGTCTAAGAAAGGGAAGGTAGAGTTTCAAAAAAGGGGTAAAGCTTTTCTCTTCATGTCTTTCCTGACAGGATGTTCTTCCTGACTTGAGCTAATTAACTTGCATTTAGTTCTTGTCATAGGTTCCAAGAGACCAGTTGAAAATTGTTGTACCATTTCTGTCCTTGGGAAGTGCTGCAGTCAACCCTTCCTACATTTATTTTATCTTATTTTTGTTGATGTCTTTTATTTCTACAAAAGATGTTTCTAAACATATCTTTCTTCTATCCCCTTCACAGTGAGCCATCCCTTGAAACAAGGACTAATAAAAAGAAGAAAAAAAGCAGTTCAGTAAAACTAACCAACACCTTGATTGTATCTGACAGTATATTCAATATTGCACATACAGTAGCACCGTGAAAGAAGACAAATGCATTTCTTCACCTCTTCTCCAGGTCCCAGCTCAGTCATTATAATTACTGCAGAATCGGTTTCATTCGTTTGATTGTGTAGTCATTGTGTCTATTGTTTCTCTGGTTCTGCTTATTTTCCTTAGTACCGATTCATATACATCTTCCCATACGTCTCTGAATTCTTAGCCTCTTGGCTCTCCTGGCTTCCTTCAAGATTTCGCTCAAATTCCATCTTCTGCAGGAGCCCTTTTCCAATCTGTTTACCCTCCACCCCTATAGCCTTCCCTCTCTCTCCAGAATTAGCTTTGTATATTTTGTATACATATTTATATGTTGTCTCCTCCCTTAGAATGAGCTCCTGGAGGCAAGAGACAACATTTTCTGCCTTTCCTTGTATATCCGGCAATTAACTAGCTACTGAAACATAATACTAAATAAGTGTTTGTTGCTTTCTTATGGTGCAGTAATATGTTATTACATTCAAGGACTACGTCTTGTTAAGCCATTCCCTCATCAATCGAGTGATCGATTCTCCCTCTAATCTACCTATCTTAATCTAACTACAAGTTTATTATTAGAATACAAACCACCAGCTGAAAACTCACGCAAAGTGGAAACAAAGGAGACATGTGTTCTTACTTCACGGCCACCCTTGGTTCTCAGTCTTGGTCTGTTTCTGAGAAGTGAAGTTGTGCACATAACCACAGCCCAGAAATTGACTCTATCCAGACTAGAGTCTGATTCAGAGTAGCCTGAGGGGTCTGTGGTTTTGTACTAAAGTAGACAGAAAGAACTGAGTTCATTTGCAAAGGTATCATTCTCAGGGAAATAGACCCCAAAAGCCTTGAAATACACCAGTCACGAGTAAGTCAGATTGTTTTTCCATCCGCATGTCCCTCTTCCTCCCTATTGGGGGAAGGACCCTGACCTATTGGCACAAGAGCTCAAGATGGTTTGTGGCTTGATGGTGTATAATTATGCACTGACTTGTGTGGTAGAGGCCATAACTGCAAATGGGGTACAAAGAATAGAAGTCCACAAAGGCTGAAATCATAATGGAGAAGGTGGGATTTTGAAAATGAGATAGGATTTAAATGGGGACATTTGTGAGGGTATTTTGGGGAGGGAAGGGTGCTCCAAGTGGATGATGAAAGAGCATTCTACAACATCAACGTCGATAAGAATTTATTAAGTGTTTACATATGTGCCAAGCACAATGCTAAGCACTGCGGGTATAAAGACAAAAACAAAATTATTTTTGCCGTCAAGGAACTTCCATCTTATTTTGGGAAATAGCAGGCTAAGGCAAGGATGAATGTGATTTGTAGGGAGGGTAACTGGCATGACCAGAATAGAGAGATCATACTGGTGAAACGAGCTTGGGTAGCTAAGATGAAGCTAGGTTATCATGAACCTCGACAATTATTCCTATTGAAGAATTTGGGCTTGCTATCATAAGTAATAGGAAGCCATTAGGAATTCAGTTATTCTTCTCATCAACAAATATTTATTGCATGCCTACTCTATGGAACTACATGGGACATTAGACTTGGAGTCAGAAGGATAATATTAGGTAGCATTTATATAGAGCTTGAAGCAAAGTGCTTTATGTATGCTACATTTGATTCTTACAACAACCCTGCAAGATAGACACTCATTTTACAGAGGAGGAAACTAAGGCTAAGATAGGTTAAGTGACTCGCACAACTAGTGTCTGAAGAAGGATTTGAATTCAGGGCTTCCTAAATCCAAATCCAGCAATCTCTTCTACTATACTATCTAGTGACTCAGAAGGTCTAGGTTCTAGTCCTGGCTCCAGCCTCTTCTGTAATGTGCACATTGGCAAGCACTTTACAAAGCTTATTTCCTCTGTTAATGACAGTAATAAAATGTATTCTACTTGCCTGACAGGGTTAGTGTGAAGGTCAAATGAAGTGATGTATATGAATGTGCTTTGTAAATGTTAGTGAATTGCATAAGGAACCACTTATAAGAGCCTATGGGAACTCAGAAATTCAAGAATATAACATATTCGAAGTCATGAGGCCATCAGTCTTCATAGATTTGTCCCTCTCAAATATTTCTGCATTTTAGGTAATAAGGAGAATATTTGGATGCACATCGATGCAGCATATGCAGGAAGTGCTTTCATCTGCCCTGAATTCCGACATCTTCTGAATGGAGTTGAGGTGAGCAGGCATGTCCCTTTGCCTTTAATTAGGATTAATTTTTGTGGCCAGCTTGATTGAGATAGGGATAGGGACTGGACCTACAATTAAATCAGTATAGCTAAATGTCAAGTGAGCAAATTCCCTCTACCAATATAAGTTGATACTTTTTCTATGACTTACAATCTAGACCTTTCAGAGGTTGAGTGACTGCTTTAGGTTTACACCACCAGTATAGGTTAAAGGGGAAGACTCGAACCAAGGTCTTTCTAGCTTTGAAGTTCCCTGTCTATTCCCTATGACTGGTTGCCTCTTTAAGCTTGATCAACCAAACTCAATTCAATAGCAAACCATTACTAAGTGCCTACTATCTACTAAGCACTGTGTGGGTTTGTAGATACAAAGACAAAGCCATAACAGTCCCTATTATCAAGGGGCTCATATTCTGCTGGGGGTTCATGTACAAGTCCATGAGAATTATATAGAATCTTAGCTCCTTGAGGGCAGGGACCTCTTTGCCATTTCTTTGTATCCCTAGTACCATGAAAATTTTTTTCCTAGACCTGTGACTGCATAATTGTAGAGAACTGTTGGTAAATTTCCTCTGTTAATGCATATCAGCAATTATTTTTCAACTTATAGAGAGGTTAAGAGATTTTCTCAGAATCACAATGACAACATGGGACTCCAGGGTCAGCCTGCTCTATTCATTGTGCCAACCTGTGTCTCTCTTTGCCTTAAAGGCAAGATTTTGGACCTGATGTTGTCTCTCCAGTCCCTTTCTAGCTCTAGCATCCTTAGAATCCATACTCTTTGATGGGATCCCATTTTGTTTTTGAAGGACCCTCAATAAGTTGGGGTTTTACCTTTCAGAGAGCAAGGTGCACAGGCATCACAGCAGTCCCTCTGATGGACATGACAGCAAGATCCTATCTGTGGCAGACGAGGTTTAATCCTTGGCAATGAGTCATGTGGAATTTGCCTCCAATATTGTGTACTGCTCTTTACCCGTCTGACTAAGGAACTGGCTTCTCTGAGGGTCAGATAAGGGGGCTGCAATTTCCTGCTGCAGCCCTAGGCTCCAAGATAAGACCTTTCTCTCCTGTCAGACAGAGGAAAATATCACTGTTCAGTAATGAAAGAAGTTTAAACAAAACAGCCACATAGGAGAGAACTAATAAAATTCCTAACAAACAAAGCCCTTTTTTAACCTTTTGTTTCCTTTTTATCAACAAACTAAACTTACTGTAATTTCCTGTCTTTCAAAAAAAATTACTTTTATTGGAACCTGGTAGGAAATTAAATAAGGGGTCAGGCTTTATCAGCACAGGAGTTAGGCACCAACTGTCTTGGAGATTTCTCACCTCTGATATTTACACTTTTCCCTCTTCCTCTGCTGCTGTCTCTGCTCTTTATACCCTTTTATAAATAAAAGAGAGAGTTTCATAAAGACACAGAAAATTAACAAAGAGGGAAGAATAGAAGATCACCCATGAGATAGATTGGGCTCTGAGAAGAGGGATCTGAGTTTTCAGTTCTTTGTTTCCACTGCTCCCAGTACTTAGAAGCACCCACAGAATGAATTCAATGTGTGTGTGTGGGGTGGAGGGGAGGGCAGGCAACATACCCAGAGCTCCAACACAACACAGATCATATGCATTGGCCAGGTAAAGAAAAACTTTATACTTTTTGTATGTGCCAGAAATTGCTGTATTTGTGTGAAGCCATATTTGAAGTGTTATAATCAGAGAGCACAAGTCCTGGCTGTGCATGCTTCTTTGGGAGCAATTATTTTAGAATTTAAGAGTTCTTGTTCTTTCCTGGAAGAGGGGCAGGCTGTAACCCTGAGGAAATAGATCATCCTAATAGCTCACATTTCTGTAGCCTTGATAGCTTACCAAGCACTTTCCTTCCAACAACCCTGTCAGACAGGTAGGGCAAATATTATTAATATGTTTACAAATGAGGGAACCCCAGTCTTAGAGAAGTTAAATGACTTGCCCATAAGTGCATAGATAGTAAGTGGTAGAAGTGGGACCTGGACCTGGGTCTCTCCTGACTCCAAATACTGTGCTCTGTGTATCTGAACACTATTCTATCATTCGTTCATTCAACAAGTATTTTACTTTAACACCTGTGAGGTGCTGAGGATGCAAAGACCAAAAAAAAGTCCTTATCATCAGGGAGAAAAAAAATTTCTTTGGAGAGACTAAATCTCTCAATGTCCTAGGCGAAGCTCTAAGATTTTAAGTAGCAGGAAACTATCTGGTCTGCATTGATAGAGTTTCCTTAGTAGGAGTTCCATAAACTAATGAAATCATAGATACAGTTAAAAACAAACAAACAAAAAAAAACCCCAAAATCTAAGCTAAATTAATTTCAGGCTATAATACATCCTGGCTACATTGCCAATTTTTCAAACCCAATAATTCTGAAACAACAATTGCATATATATTCTCAATATTCGAATACTTCAAGGAATTGCAATTTCTTCAAAGTGGACACTCCCTGTGCAGATACTGAAAGCTATTCTTCCATAACTTTTTTTAGATGGTCTGGCCAAAAAATTCAGCCTCTTGAAGAAATTGGGTGTTGAGAATACCCTGTAATAGCGAACTACATTCCTTCAAAATCAGTAAATTCTTTTGAAAGTCATTGAGTAGCAGACAGAAGAACCCATAAAAGTAATACCTATTGTGGTAGAAAAAAAAAGGAAACTTCATTCTGAAAAGATAAAAAGCTGGGAAGGGATACAATCTGACTGTAATCACAGAGGACATGGACAGGGTGAATGTGCAGCTGTTTGCCAAAGCCAGGAATCTAAAGGCTAATAGCGCGCTTTAAAGATAGGAGAGTTATTTGAAACATAGGATCAAATATTGGATCTTAGAGGTGACCGAATTAGTTTTACAGATGAAGAAACTGAGGCACAGTGAGATTCAATTGATTTTCCCAGAGTTATACAGCTAGTAAGTCTCCGCAGCATGACTTCAATTCAGTTTTCTGGACTCCAAGGCCAGCCCTCTATCTATGATGCCACCTAACCAATATGTTCTATGAACCTGTGGGGTATAAAGAATATAACATAAGCGTGTTGCAGCTAGTAACCCAATTAAGGTGAGCAGCGGTGTCCAGAATTTCCTTATAAAAAGTAAGAAAATAGTTTGCTTTCTCTCTTTCAAGTTATTATGTTCTTAACATGGAATACTAATCTTCCAGTTATATGTTCAGCATTTTAATGGATCCTTGAGTTCATTGATGGTTTCAAAGAATCCGTGAGTTCATTAATGTGTTTCAATGGATCTGTGAGGTCATGCTCCTCCATTGGCAGAGATCATAACCCATCTAAACCTTCTCATCCTGTTTGATTCTTGTCCATAGATGCCATAAACCATCCCAAGAGCATCTACCATTCTCACTACAAGCCTTTGGAAAATTGGCCATTATTGATAAATATTTTGCCCACAGCAAGCTATGAAACAAAGAAAAGCACAAAATTACCTTCAGTCCTGGGTGATTCCCTTCCACTTCGGCAATGACAGTGGCAGAATGACCAAAATGGGCGAGGAATAGAGGGTGAACAGGTCACATCATTTTTAGACTGTCTATGAACATTAATATAACTATTGCTACACAGAGCTTTATTCAATGATGAATGAGTAGATTGACTAGTGGAGAAGAATCTTTATTTTCTAATAATTTTAAAATTGCTTTTCTCTATTAGTTTGCAGATTCATATAACTTTAATCCTCACAAATGGCTTTTGGTGAATTTTGACTGCTCTGCCATGTGGTAAGATTTACAATATTTATTCAAACTTTATAATATTGATTGATCTCTAAAAAATAAAATCAATAAATCATTGTATCTTTATTGGGTGTATACTAATACAATTCCTGTGGTGGATATTACACAAGTATAAGACATAGCCGCATGTATGAATTAGCCACATGTTCATGGGATGGAATCTCTAAGATTTAACTTTTAAAAAACTCACCATCACTAAGCAATGAAAACAGAGTAATAATAATCAACCAACACTTATGCAGTGCATTAAGATTTACAAAGTGCTTTTTTTGCAACAACCTTGTGAGGGAGCACAAATACCATTTCCGTTTTACAGAAGATGAAACAGAGTCGATGAGATTTTAAACCACTTGACCACGGTCACAGGATTAGTTAACTATCCAAGCTAGGACCTGAACACATGACTTGACTCCAAGACCAGTGTGCTTCCCACGATACCACATTGCCTACTCCTAGGTGACTATCTCTGTGCTTTCATTTTTTCTTTTTAAAAAAATGGCAAACTTTTTTTAACTTCACAGGAAGAAAACCCGTCGAACATCAAGCTCAATTTACAATGAAAAGAACACAAAATAAGGAACAATTTTAACCTATCATAGATTCCTTCTAAATTAAATACATTTCTGATCTGTATGGTTACATATGACGTATCGCATATGAGAATTCATTCTGAGTCTTAACAACAGGGTCAGGGTGAATTTGGCAGAAATGCCGAGGTTCTTGAGCTATCTTCACATGTTTGTCTTTCAGTGTATCAGAGTAGTTCCGTGCTCCTAAAATTCTTCGAATTCTGCCCAATTGAAAGGTTCTAATAACTGGTCTCAACTGCATTCCTTCTACTTTTCTTGGGTTCTCTTGAAAATTGGGTGAAATGTGTTTTATAGGTGTATAGAATTTCAAATATTATACATTCTCTTAATTTTTTGGTGCATTATCTTCACACCACATCCTCCACTAACATCCAACTCTGATGCCTTATTGTTGGGAGTAGGTGATCCCAAGTTCTTAAAGCTGTGCCCGTGGAACATGGACTGGCAGGTCCTACCAAAATTAAAGCCTTCAGGCGCAGGTCCTGTGAATGATAATATATCGGTTGTTTTAGTGCCAACCTAACTAAATTCATAGAAGCATAGATTTTGAGTTGGAAGAGACCTGAGAAATCAGTTGGTTCACCCTCCTTGCCCCTGATTTTATAGATGAGGAAACTGAGACTTAGAGCATCTTTTCTCAAAATGACTCTTTCCAAATCACACAGCTAAGTCCATTGCCGTGTTGGTTGCAAGGAAATGACTTTTTTGCCCAAAGCAATTGTTGAAGACCATCTAATAAGTCACAGAGGAATTGACATCAGCACAGGTGGAGGGAGTAACAAAGCTGATAAAATGACAAATATCTAACGTATGTTAATGTTAACCTTTCCTCAACTAGGAGATGAGAATCCATGCTAAACTGCCTTTTACCTATCAATTTCCAAATTATTTTCCACAGAGCTTCCTCTTTATCTCTTCCCTGCACATCTCTCACCTTCTATGTATGAGCTGTTTGTTACCTTACATTCTGATCTTTTAGCCTCTCTTACTCTTAATTTATAACTTCGTACTTTGGAACCCCATCTGTGAAATTAATGGCTCTTTTGTATCAAAATGCATGGAACAGGTTTTAAAAAGAGCTGGATTTTAATAGTAGTAAATTTGACCTGTTTCTTGCTATTTGGATGTAATTAATATAAATATTCAGCCATCCTATAAACTGGTTTCCATTTCTGTAAAATAGAAATAATTCTTGTTTAACTGACTTACCTTGGCAACCTCATTGTAGATTCAATTTGAATCTCAATTTTTATCCCAATTTGAACCACAGAGGTCTAAATTCAAATAATCAATTTGGTTCACTTCAGCATCTTTCCATCTGTCCTGAAGTTAAATTCTCCTATTGTATATGGCCTCAGTGTACAAAAATAAAGGAAGCTTTCACTTCTAACTCAAGGAGGTAAATAAATGCAATTTCACAGATAGCATCAATACATGGCAAAAATGGGTTGCATCTAGAGAAAGAGCATTATCTCAATGTTCGAAAAAGGGAAATTCCAAACCAGATGTGGCAAATAAGTGGCCCACTTGCTTCTTTCAACACTTTGTGTGTGGACGGAATCAGATTAAAATATAATTGGGAAATACTTAACAAAATAAATAAAATATGACAGAACATAGGTAATGTTAGTACGTAGTCTTCTGAGTCTACCCATATAGGCAATGATAATTCAAACCAAGAACTATTTACCAAATACCTAAACTCTATGCTTCTGTCTGCTTTCCTCCCCCATCCACACTTTCTTCACTAATCTGATAGTCACAAGTTAAAGTCCCCATGAGATCTTCCTTGAGCCCACTGTCAGCATTTCTAAAAGTGCACAAAATTTTGCCATCGGTTATTTAACAATTGATAATAAATATCTATTATGTGCCTGTTATGTGCAGAACACTGTAATAGGCACTAAGGGAGAAAAAAAGTTAGGTTTTTTTTTTAATGCAGTTCTTTCCTTTGTGGAACTTGCAGTAGGAGCCATGAAATAGACAAAGACAGTAATAAGTGACTATAATAAGTTCAATATTTACAAAAGTGCCTTGTAAAGAATCAGGAGGCAGCTCTTACTAGCCAGGGTGATAAAATAAGGTTTCTTAGAGGAGGTAGAATTTGTTTGTGTGTTTGAATCAGCTTTTTTATCTCATTTTAAAATATTTTTTCTCAATTACATGTACAAAATTTTTTTTAACATTCGTTTTTAAAAATTATATATATATATATAGTTCCTGGGTTTGTCTCGGCAGGTAGACTCCTGAGTATTTTATATTGTCTGCAGTTATTTTGAATGAAATTTTGTTTTCTATTGCTTCCTGCTGGACCTTGCTGTTAATATATAGAAATACTAATGATTTATGTGTGTTTATTTTATATTGAGCAACTTTGCTGAATTCATTGTTTCAATCAGTTTTTCAGTTGATTCTTTAGGATTCTCTGAGTTTACCATCATGTCATCTGCAAAGAGTGATAGTTTTGTTTTTTTATTGCCTATTCTAATTCCTTCAATTTCTTTTTCTTCTCTTATTGCTCTAGTTAGAGGAGAGAGGATTTGACTTGAGCAGAGTCAAGCCATGCAACCATCACTTAGATGTAGGAGTTTATTACATATTCCCCAATTGAGAGGAACTTATTTTGACTTAATAAATAAGGCTATAATGTGAAGTGCTGGCAATTCCTTCTGACCAATGATGAATTTTTTATTTGAATATTATTATGAAAAAAATCATACTTGATGGATTTTTAAAGTGTATGTAGAAAAATTTTCTGGGTATAAAATAAATTGTCAAAAATAAAGGCAGACATTCCAAGCAGGGTGAACAGTTGCAGCTACGTGCTACAGTGTATAGGAAGAAAATAAGTATTTATTAAGTGCCTACTATGTGCCAGGAACTGTATTAAGTGCTTTATAAATATTATCTCATTCGATCCTAAAAGCAACCCTGGGAGATAGATACTGTTATCATCCCTATTTACAGAGGAGACAACTGTGGCAGAGAGAAGTTAAATGACTTGCATAGAGGTCACACAAGTAGTAAGGATCTGAAGCTGAAACTGAACTCAAGTCTTCCTGACTGCTGGTCCATCATTTCACCTAGATGCCTCTCTAGAGTGCTGGCCTTGGAGTCAGAAGGATCTGAATTCCATTCTTGTCTGAAATAATTTCTAATTATATGACCCTGGCAAGTTACTTCTTTCAGCCAGAAGAAACCATACAAGGACACCCTCAAGGTCTCTCTTAAGAACTTTGGAATTGATGGTGTGACATGGGAGACACTGGCACAGCACCTCTCAGCATAGCATGCCCACATCAGAGAAGGTGCTGCGCTCTATGGGCAAAGCAGAATTGAAACAGCTCAAAGGAAAGGCAGGATGCGCAAATTTAGAGAATCCACCCCAAATGTTCACATGGGCTATTTGTGCCCGACTTGTGGTAGAGCATTCCGAGCTCATATTGGTCTGATCAGCCAGTCAGACACGCTGAAACTTGCCTCTAGCACAGTGATGTCATTTTGGTCCTCTTTGAGAATGAAGGACAACAACAACTTCTTTCAGTCTCAGTTCTCTTGTTTATAAAATGGGGATAATAATAGCATCTACATTACAAGGTTATTGTGAGTATGAAATGTGACAATGTAGGTAAAACAACTCGCGAGCCTTAAAGCACTACACAAATGCTAGCTGTTAGTTACTGTTGTTAATGGCGTGAATAAAGGCAGGAAAAGAGCAGATTTTGGTGGGCAGTTGGTTTGACTGGATCATAGTGGGGAACAACATGAGATTAGTGGAGAGTGGACTGCAGATTGTAGAGGGACCTAAATATCACACAAAGATGTCTGAACTTTTTGTTACAAGAAAATACTGAAGACTTGTTACTTATTTAACACTAAGTCTCAAAGTATCTTCTAACACAAACTCTTCACTTTACAGTTTAAGAAACAGAGAGGCAGATTTACCCAAGGTCACATAGTTAGGTAGTGGTACAGTCAGTACTAGAACCCAGGTCTCTAGACTCCAGAGCTTATATTCTTTTCCCCTAAATTCTTCCAGCTGGTGGGTAGTGTGAGTACAAAGAGTAGAGAACTGGCCTCAGAGCCAAGAAGATCTGTGTTCAAGATCTGCCTTTGATACCTTCTGGCTGTGTGACTCTGGGCAAAGCTCACCCCTCAGAGCTCTAGGCAACTCTCTAGGACTATAAGCTGCGTAATGCGACAGACCTGCATTTGTAGAGGGACTTCATTCATCAGAGAGTTCCCTACGCTAATGGAGTTACAATTTCAGCCCCTCTCCTTATCTTTCTGTGTGGCCACCCTATTCTTTCAGCCCCAGGGGGAAATAGAGCCCTCTGCTCTGTCAGCTGCCAATAAGTTGAATTCTAATGTCATATGGCTAGACACCTGGCAGCTCTGAATTATTCAGAAGTGGTTTTCTGAATTTACGTTGTGCTCAGACACACCTTGGTGTCATATCCTATACTTTAAAGACAAAAAGTATGAGGTGAATTTAAAAAAAAAAAAGAATAAATGACTTCAAATCTTGAGGCTTGAAAGTATATATTTAGAGCTCATTTAGTCCAGCCTTCCACACCACACAAGAATCTTCTTGACAACAAAAATGCAGTAGCAGTTTCTTAGCCAATTTCTTAAAACAGGAAAAGTTTTGGAGGTATCTTTCTTTGAACACACCTATTTTTGCTCACATTGGGGAAAGTCTATTTTTCTAAATCAATGAAAGGACCAAAGAGAAATACTACCAGAAACGTGACACAAACAATACACCTCTCATTTTCCTTCTCACAGCCCACTAAATGCAATTTTAAGTAGGTCTCAGTTCATAGAATAACATAATGATGCTCACTCCTGAGTTTCAAAGCAGCTGACCTCAGAATGTATTCTTTTGTAGATGGGCTGCTGGCAGAAGGAATTTGTTCAGTCATTCAAATATTTTCTCTCCTGAAATGTGAATGATTTCCTCAGTTATCTCTCAATTTTTACTGTAGTTCTTGTATGTTCATGATATCACTTATAGTGTATTAAGGAATTGGAGGGAGATCTGGGAGTTCAGAGGACCTGAGATTTAGTCACAGTTTCATAATTTACTAGCTGAGAGACTTTGGGCAAGTCACAATGACTTTGGACCTCAGTTTCATTATCAATAAAAGAATTTAGACTAGATCTTTAAAGGCTCTAACAAAAATTACCAATATATTTTCAAAAAATCAACTATAAGGATAAACAACTTCATATTTTTAATAAAAACTATTTTAGTGCTAGATTCCAATGCTTTAGATTTCTTGGGGGCATGCAATATGTTATAAAGGGTGTTTGTATGTTTAGTTTTCAATTAGACTGGGTGCTTTTTTAATTTTAGTTTTTGAGGAGGGGAAGTAAAAGGGAGGAAGTAGATCTAATAATTTGAAAAACCCACACATTTCTTTAAGCATAATAATTATGATGGTGCTTTATCAATGAAGTTTATGGAATATTCTTCAATATCATTGTGTCTCAGAGAATAGGGAGGTCTGAGGAGAGGAAGAGAGACCAGGAACAGTGATTTGGTGGAGCAGTCGGAGCACACACACATCCTTTATCAATTAAGTTCGCCGTCTTGTATGGGCAAGGTTTCTGGTGGCCTAAAACAGTTACAATAGTAACATCAAAGATTGTTGATCACAAATGTAATAATGAAAAAGTTGGAAACATTTCAGAATTATCAAAATGTGACACAGAGATATGAGAATGGAAAAATGGCACCAATAGATTTGCTAGACAGAGGGTTGCCATAAACCTTCAATTTGCAAAAAAAACATAACATCTGTGAAGCACAGTATAATGAAGCACAGTGTAACAAGCTATGCCTGTACCTGGTCACTGGTGTAACCAGTCTATTACAACACAGTTTTTTTGGGCTGAGAGTATAAACATTTGGATAGCAGTAAGATTCTCACAGTTTTTATGTGGTGAAAGAATATGGGACAAGGTAAATAAGATGGGCTTCCTCAAAGAAATCAACATATGATGGAAAATTACAGCATTGTGTGATTAACAACAAGACTGATGTTGACCTCAATGGAAACTCAACCTACAGGGGAAATGAATGTGCTTATGCTTAAATCAATCCATTTCATTTTCTTTTCTATTAAACAGAGGCCCACTGCTGCCACTAAATGTGTATATGACATGAATTCAGTAGTGTGTTCTGTAAACTCTGTCCTTTGGATGCTTTGGCCAACACTTGAGGATTACACCCGTCCCTAAGTCCTGCATGTTAGTTTAGTTTACTGTGGCTCCTGCTGTTTGCCAGATCTTCTCCATATGTCTTGTTACTGTGAAGCCTCATTCCAACCATATTCTGATGACTCCTCTATTTGAAACCCCTTCAATACTTATGTGTATGGGGAAGAGGCTGATAAAGTAAAAAGAATGTGAGATTTGGAGCAAGAGGGCTTGGTTCTAAGTCCCAGGTCTCCCACTTACAATCAGTGGGACCCTGGGCAAGTCACTCAATGTCTCTAGCCTTCAGTTTCCTGATCTGGAAAATAAAGAGGTTGAGCCAGATGTCTAGTGCCTGCCTAGTTGGTAAACTTTCTGAGACTTTGTTTACGATTATTCTTCTACTATCATCTTGTTCTGTGTGATGCAGTACAAAGAACATCAAAATTGGAGTTAGAGGACCTGGGTTTGAATCCCAGCTCTGATATTTATTAATGTGAGCCAGTCCCTTAACTTCTCTTTGGTCACGGTAAGATCTCTGTAAGATGAGGGGGCTGGACTAGCTGACCTCCTAAGTCCTTTCTGACTCAAAATTCTCACTGCCCGCACTACCGGTAGTAGTTAGCATTTTTACTTTTACAACTTCATCATCACAAGGTGCTTTCCCATGCGGTCTCTCATTTGACACCTCTCTCCCCCTCCCCCCCTCCCCCCCTCCCACCACTTCAGCCTTTTGTGGAAGGTAGTAGGAGTGGCTATCATGCCCATTTTAGAGATCAATTTCTGAAGCTCAGAGGGGTTAAATAGCTTGCCCAAAGTCACCCAAATTAGCAAGTACTGGTATCCCCACAGTTGTAGATTCAACAAATGCTTGTTGAAATGATGATTGTCAGACTAAATTGGTCCAACCTGTCTTAATTGCCTTGCTCCCTTTTCACTCACTGCATATCAGCTCTTGCTGGCATCCATTTTTGGTGTGCTCTTAATCCAGCGAAATTGTGTCATGATAGTCTGGTTACATCTGGGGTCTCTGTTGTTGGTTGATTCTAATTTGTCTTGTAAATTTATATGGCTTGTGGATTTTTTTAAAAACCTATGTTCTTCTATATGTCTAGGGATACAGGTAGAATTAGATGTTATGCTTTTAGTTTGCTAAATGGATGATCATCACAATGTTAATTTTAATACAATATTATTTGCTAGCATTTATGTAGCACTTTAAAATTTGCAAAATGCTTTAAATAACATCTCATTTCATCCTCATGACAACTCTGTGAGGTATGTGCTAATATTATACCCCTTTTATATATGAAGAAACTGAGGCTGATTCTAGAGGTCAATTAGCTTGCCTAGCTAGGGTCACAATAGCTAGTAAATGTCTGAGGCAGCATTTGAAATTAGTTCTGAGGAAGCATTCAAATTCAGGTCTTTTTGCCTACAAGTCCAGGCTCTCTGTCCAGTGAGCCTCTACTTACACTTGAATAAGGGAAAGATGGGATCATTTTAGAAAACTCCTGCTATGGGCAGATGGCCTTCTGCTATCAACACATATCATAACTCTCTATGTTAAGACTTAAGTAGATAAATCCTATGGAGTTGCCTGAGTTTTAATGACTCTTTGAGGACCACTAGAACCAAATGGCAGGCAGGATATGAATATGTCTTACTGACTACATTATACCCTAAACTTAGGTGTATAACATAATTATTATACATTATATATAATTATATATAAATATATATAAAAATATATAAATATAAATATAAATAAAATACATAAAATAAATATAGATATAAAATATAAAATATAAATATAAAATAAATATAAACATAAAAAATTTTTTAAATAAAATAAATAAAATTAAAAAAATAAATAAATAAAATATAAATAAAATATAAATATATATATAATTTTAAAAATGTAAAAGTAACATGTGCTGTGTTCCTTGAATATAAGCATAGTTGCTAACTTCCATAAGGAAGGAAGAAAGGAAGCATTTTTTTTGAGTGCCTGTAACATTCCAGGCACTGTGCTAAGCCTTTTACAAATATTATCTCATCAAGTCCTCCCAACAACTTTGTGAGGTTGATGCTATTAACAGACTCAGTTTACAAATGGGGAAATAGAAGCAGATGAGGTTAAGTTGCTTGCCCAGGGTCACATAGTTAGTAAGTATCTGAGATCAAATTTGAACTCTTGGCTCAATGCTCTATCCTCTGTGCCACCCAGGTGCCTACTATATTTAAAAAGCTACATCCCCTCCTCACCCACCCCCACATACTCAATAGTGAATTATTTGTTATTGGTTTTTAATTTCAGACTTGACTATTACTACAAATGAGAAATTAAAGGAAAGAGAATTGTTTACTGAACTCACTGGCATTTCATGTGTGTGCATTCTTTGAAATGAAAACGATCTCTGTATTTCCTAATGAAATTTTACCAATGGTTAGTCCATAATGTAAACATTTTGATTATTTCCATTAAATATTGAAATAGACAAGATAATTGGAATTTCTAAAAACCGACTTCGAACAACCACAGTCAATACTTTCCCTAATGATTTCATTATTCTGCTCGTAAACCTTTTGCTGTGTATTTGTTGCTATGAATCCTTTGTATGCAAATTTAAACTATTCTTGCTAGCTCTTAATGGTCCATTACTATGGGATTAGTTTTTAAAGAAGTCTCACACTCCTAAGCATATCAATTGTACTTCTATTTTTGCCTGCTTAGATAAGTACACTCAAAAATCCCAATTACTCTCCCCCTCCCCAGTTATTTCATTGATATAGTGTGTGATTACTACCTAAGGAACTGCAAGGATTTCAACCACTTACAAGAGATCACAGCCGTTCTAACATTCTTAAAATCCGAAAGCAGTTCTAGAAACTGATCGAAAAAATAAAAGGTAGTCCAGGCTATTCTGCTGAAGCTTTGGGATTTCTTGGCTCTTGTTCATTAATATCCTGCTTTTTCATAGTTTGGTGTTAAACATTTTTATGAGGTTTATGCAAAGGTGATCTCCTATGATCATATAAGGAAGGCAATTTAGGGGAACTGGCTCTTGTCTTTCCTGTTACAAGAAGAAATGAGACCCTCAGAGGTTAAGTAATTTGCCCAGGATCACGCATCAACTTCATTTTCATCATCATCTTCATTTTCATCATCACCATCAATAGGTCACATTTATTTAGTTGTTTAAAGTTTGCAATGCCATTCAGGTAGCTCACCTCATGTGAAACTTGCTACAAACCTATAAGGTATTGTAGATTCTACAAGTATTATCATTCTCATGTTTGCAAATGAGGACCTGAAGTTCAGAAAGTTCATAGTCTTTCAACCAGTAAGCTTTGGAGATGAGATTAGAACCCTTCTGATCCCCAAAACAGCACTCTATCCATTCTACTACACTGTCTCTCTGGTTTTGTGCTTTCTGAGCTAAGCATGCCCATTTTAATTGGTCATAGCATATAAAACTTGGAGGGATCAAAGGAATTTAGTTCAAACTCTTCAGTGTATTAGTGACAGAACTGATGCTCAGAGTGGTAAATCAATTGCCCAAGGTCATACAATTAGTAAGTGGCAGGGATGGGGTTTGAACCCAACCCCACCCCTCCCCCATACCAAATTCAGTTCCTTTAATGATTCTCCTATGAATTGGTTTATACATCCCTCCCTCTTCTAATCGTCCTTTTGGGGACACATATTGCTTTGTCAATGCTCTTCTTAAAATGTGGTATTGCATTCCCTGAAGAAACTTTATCTCAATAGTACAGAATGGCAAAATGTGCAAAATGGCAATGACATTACACAAAATCATTGAGCTAACTTAATGAGATTAGCCCTAAAAGTGCCTATTTCTATGGCGCTTTAAGGTTTGCCAATCACTTTACACACATCATCTCCTTTGGTCCTCATGGCAGCCCTGGGAGATAGATGCTCTTATTTTTCCCGTTTTACAGAGGAGGTAACTGAGGGTCCGAAAGGTTAAGGAACTTGCCCAGTATCATAGAGCTAGTAAGGAGAGTCTCTTGAGGCAGCGTTTGGACCCAGACCCGCTGACTCTAAGGACTGAAATGATTCTCTTTGGTCATGGATCACCTCACACATCAGTCAGTTTAAACCACCCTACACTATATCCTCTTTTATCCTATTCCTTTACTCTTTATTCCACTAACCTTCTTCTCTTCCCCTTCTACATACCAGGTATAGTTCTATCTAGTGAATTCAATTGATTAGAAAATCTTACAATATCATGTAGCTGGAAGAGTATGGTACTTAAAAGCAGCTCGTCGTAGAGTGCTGGACCCCAGAACAAGGAAGATCTGAGTTTAAATCCAGGCTCAGACACTTACTAGTTGTGAACCCCTGTGTAAGTCACTTAACATCTGCTTGCCTCAGTTTCCACAACTGAAAAATGGAGATAATAGTTATACCTGCCTCCCAGGGTTGTTGTGAGGTTCAAATGAGATTCTTGTAAATGACTCAGAGAACATGGGTTTCAATACCACTGCTACCATTTATCCACTATGGGATCTTGGACAAGTTACTTGTAGTAATAATAGGCAATACTTTAAAGTTTGCAATGCATTTTACATATAATCATGTCACCAGGGCAAGGGGCTAGGTGGCACGAGGGTCAGAGCTTTGGATTTGGAGTCAGGAAGATAAAAGCTCAAATTCTACCACAGACACTTATTAGCTGAATAACTGGCAGACTACTGTGCCTCTCTGAGTCTCAGTTTCCTCATCTATAAAATAAGGATAATGAAATGATATTTATAAAGGGCTTTTCAAATCTTAAATTATTTAAACTATGTAGCTAGTTATATGGTTTATGTAAACTATTTATTATGTAAACTGTATAGTTAGCTATATAGTTTAAAAGTGTTATGTAGCTACCTACCAAGACCTGAGTTCAAATGTGACCTCAGACACTCAATTAGCTGTGTGACCCTAGACAAGTCACTAAACCCCCTACATGCCTTAGTTTCCTCATCTGTCAAAAAAACTGGAGAAGGAAATGGAAAACCACTCTAGTATCTTTGCCAAGAAAATCCCAAATGGGGTCATGAAGAGTCGGACGTGACGGAAACATCTCAATAACAAAAATCTGAGCCTTACAATAACCATCTGAGGTAGGGGGTATACATGTTATTATCCCTATTTTATAAATGAGTAAACTGAAGCTCAGAGAGGTTAAGTGACTTATCCAAGTTCACAGGGTAAGTAGGTATCAGACTCTTCTAGGGCTCCTTGACCCAAAGTCCAGCACTCCAATTACCTCATCACGATCCCTTCCACTTCATCACCCTCTGGACCTCAGTTTTTTAACCTGTAAAATGAGGGAGTTGGACTAGATGAACTCTGAGATCCTTTTCTTGGGACTGCTACTCTATAATTGTGATTCCATATTGAATCTAAGGCATTCTTGGCTTCTTAGTCACCTGTGCAGCTCCCAAAACCTACTGCAATCACATGTAGAGGGCCCTTATTAAATGTTTATTGAATGAACAAATTCTGTATCTCAGGTAGCTTTGTTCATTTACATCATCACAGAAAGCACTCCTAACTGGGTCAGCTATTAGAATGTGTGCCCTTGTTCACATATGAGACTGAGATAGCATTGGTATATCACCTGAAATCAGTCACCACAATTGGGAAAAAAAAGCTCTAAATGCCTTCCCTACAAACAGTAGGGCAGTCAGGAGTATCATTTTCATATATGAAGGGCGGTATTGTGTGGGTGTATCTTCCATTAGTTTTAATGGAATTTTCTCATACAATTCAAGCAGAGAATATAATCCAGAAAGTTTATTATTGTTGATTGACATGGTCTCTCTTTTTTTCCTTTTAGAGGAAGAAAAAAAAAACTACAAGTATTGGCTTTTTGAAAACAAATCCAGTTACCTTTCTCTCTCAGTTCCTCATTGGTAGTCAGTATTCTCGAAGCTTTATTTCATGCTTACTGGGCTTTATCTTTCAGTGACTATTACATTACATTTGTTTTCAAAGCCAAAGCCACTGTCAGATTGAAATTTAGTCTCCAGTCTGTCCCTAAGAACCTTTCAACACAATATTACTGTTAGGCCATGTCCACCCACCAAAGTAGAGGCAATTTTCAAATTTCTTATGATTTTTTTAATCTTTGCTTTGAAGTTATCATATTTTAATTTGTGTAAGGATATTGAACAGAGAGCCTCACCCAGAAACCAGACAGACCCCGATTCAGGTCCCACCTTTGACATACACTTGCTGGGTGACGTTGGGCAAATTACCTAATCTGTTAGTGAGTACACCAGGCACCTCAGTAAGCTTTTTTTTTTTTAAATCTTTTTTATGGTCATTTTCTTTCTTTTTTTACTTTGGTATTTTTATTTTTAGTTTACAACATCCAGTTCCATAGGTTTGGGGGTTCCAAAATTTCTCTTCCTCCCTCTCTTACCCCCTCCCCCGCCCAAGATGGCATGCAATCCAATGTAAGTTCTATATTTATCTTCACATTGAACTTATTTACGTAATAGTTCAGTTGTAAAGAAGAATTATAACCAATGGAATGAATCATGAGAATGGAGGAACAAAACCAAAAAAGAAGGAAAAAGAAAAAAAAAGAGAGAGCAAAAGGTTTGCTTCAATCTGCATTCAGACTTCATAATTCTTTCTCTGGATGTGCATAGCTTTTTCCATCATGAGCCCTTTGGGGCTGTCTTTGAACCTTGTATTGATGAGAGGAGTCAAGTGTATCAAAGTTAGTCCTTACAGATACCATGTGTCTGTAATTGTGTATATTGATCTCCTGGTTCTGCTCCCCTCACTCAGCATCAGTTCATATATGTCATTCCAGGTTGTCATGAAGCCTGTCTGCTCCTCATTTCTTATAGTACAATAGTATTCCATTATATTCATATATCGCAATTTGTTTAACCATTCCCCAATTGATGGGTATCCCCTTGATTTCCAATTCTTTGCCACCACAAAAAAGAGCTGCTATAAATATTTTTGTACATACGAGTCCCTTTCCCACTTGTCTTATCTCTTTGGGACACAGCCCTAGAAGTGATATTGCTGGGTCAAATGGTATGCACATTTTTATAGCCCTTTGGGCATAGTTCCAAATTGCCCTCTAGAATGGCTGAATCAGTTCACAACTCCACCAACGATGTAATAATGTTCCAATTTCCCCACATCCTTTCCAGCATTTATCATTTTTCTGTTTTGTTATTTCAGCCAATCTGACAGGAGAGATGTGGTACCTAAGAGTTGTTTTGATTTGCATTTCTCTAATCAGTAGTGATTTAGAGCATTTTAAGGTGCCAGCCTTCATTGATAAAGAGAGTTTTCTCACCTGGGGACTTCCCCTACACAAATGAAATCACAAACCCAGATGCCATTTTAGTTTGTGGTACAGATTTGTGTGCACTTGCATCCTTTTCCTGTTCGACTGTAAAATGCTGGAAGGCAAGGTCATTGTTTTTCATCTCTCTATCCCCAACTGTCTGGCTCAGACCCTAGCACTTAATGTTATTGACTTGAATTGCATAAGTCAAGTCCCTTTATCTATCCCACTCAGAATGAAAAAAAGATAGGAGGTTTTTGCCTTGAGTTATTGATAACACAGGCTCCCTTATATGCCTATACCCTTGGCCTCTGGTAGTGTTCCAGATTTGTTTGTGTAATGAGACCTGGCACATGTCCAGAGTACCTCTGATGGCCTTGCATTTGGAAGGGTTTTTTTTCCCTCCGGGGAAAGGGACAAACTCTGTAATGGGGAGGAGGTGTCTATGGATTAAATTATAGGGGAGGATATTCTGGGTCTCAGGACTGTGTTACTCCCAGAAGATATCTGTAGATCTACATTAAGAAGTCCTTATTCAATTAGCTTATGTTATTTACTGTCTCTAATAACTGAGTTTCATTTGCAAGACATTTTCTTTTTCTTTTCTTTTTTTTAAACAAATATTTATTGAAATCTTTTGCTTTTACATGACCTAAATTTCCCCCATAGCCCCATCTTCCCAGCCTCAGAGAGACATCCACTCTTTATATAACAAAAAATTTTTGGAAAGCTTTCTCTGTGTCTTTTCCTTGTCCTTTAAATAGATACACTTATTTTAAAAAATACAAATGATTGAAATTAATGCAAGACAAATTAAAGTATAAGTATTTTCTGAAGCCCATATGTACATAATATGATTGTAGAATCAAACCATTTTCTGACATTTCTGATTCTTTGACATGACAATAGTATGATTAATTAAACCATATTCATATGGATTTGTCCAAAAACAGGGTGAAAAAGAGAGCAGACTTGATAGGTGCCTTTAAACTGGATCCTCTTTACTTACAGCACCATAACCAAGAATCTGGTAAGCAGACTTTCTTCATTATTATTGTTGTTGCTTTTTAAGGTGATCTTTACTCAATGGTAAATCCAAAGTCATGTCCCAAACTTATGTTATTGCAGCAGGTGTTCATCTTGGGCAAAGAAAGTCCATACCCAGTTCAGCTCAGTGTTTCCAGAACTATAACTAGATGAGGTTAACAGGGTTATACCTACTTAGCAGATGTGCATCATTAAAATAGGAAGTTATATGGCTTTCTGCTTCCAGGTAAGATCCTCCTTAGCCAGACCTTGCTCTGCTCCATTTCCCTGGTGGTTTTCTCAACAATAGATTGATAGTTTTCTGGGATGTTTGTCCACAAAGGTCTCAGTGCCTGTAACTAAACTTGTCTAAAAAAAATTAACTTGAAAGTTTCTTTTCAGGCTGTTTATCTTAGGTATACTTTGCGAAGCTTGGCCTAGGTGTAAAAGTGCTAGCTATAGCTTTAGGTGCCTATATGTTATTTAGGTACCTATTATGTTATTTGGGTTTTCATCAGTAAGGACAGCTGCCTAGGTTTCACCTGGGACTTGGATTGTACAGTCAAGCCATGCAACCATCACTTATATGTATGAGTTTATTACATATTCCCCATATTAAGAGGGGCTTATTTTGACCTAATAAGTAAGGCTATAACGTGAAGTGCTGGCAGTTCCTTCTGACCAATGATGATTTTTTTATTTGAATATTATCATGAAAAATATCATACTTTGGATTTTTAAAGTATATGTGGGAAAATTCTCTGGGTATAAAATAAATTGTCAAAAATAAAGGCCCTCTCTATACATGGAGCATATTAACTTTTCTAGGACTAGAGAAGTTGTTGAACTCCTACATTGAACACAAAAAGGGAATAATATGTGATTTTGTTTTAAAAATAACCTGAATGACAGGCTCATTTGAAGTGTTCCTTCCTGCTCTCTTTCTCGTCTCTTGTTGGACCATCACAAATGTGTAGGCGCCACAAACTGGGATTTCCCAGACTCTATAACTAGAGATGCTTATGACTCATAGTCAAGTTGTTGGGAATTTTTAATTTCTGGCACTTTAGGATGACTTTAGATAATACACCATGAAAATATTACCAAAATGCAGGTCACAACAGAAAGCCCAACAAAGAAGAGGTTAGTATGTTGTTATTTCTCTCTCCCTTTCTCCCTCTCTTTCCCTTTCTCCTTCCTTTCTTCCATCTCTCTCTGTCTCCTTTCTTCCCCTCCTCCTCTCTCCCTCTCTCTTTTGCTCTTTGGACATACTATATAGGCAGTATACTTTTATTTAGTGATTTTTGTAGAACCATGTTATAACATTGTTGGTAGGAAATAAAGAGGCTGCCTATTGCAACCACAGTGAGTCTCACCAGGCAACACAAGGTTTGCAGTATGTAAAGGACTTACGCTGTCCCTGAATCCATTCTGTAGCAAGCAATTTTGTGATAGGGTTTTATGGCACTATATTAATCTCCAAATGGACTCTCTATAGGTATTTCAAACTCAACATGGCCAACATATAACTGATTATCATTCCTCACTCCCATACCCTAATTTATCTCTCCGCTGAACATGGCTATTTCTGTTGAAGACTTCATCATTCTTTCACCCACCAAGGCTCACAACCTGAGTTCTTGACACTTTTCTCTCCTGTATCCCTTAGATTCAGTGGCCAAGTCTTTTCGACATCTCTACAGCATCTCTTATAGATATTCTCTTCTTCCCCTTTGTATGTCCAGGCCCTTATCACATTTCACTTGGACTGTAATACCAGGTTCCCATAGGGAATCCTGGCTTCTGTGCTCTTCCCTCTCTAATCCGCCCTCCACACAGCTGTCCAGACAATCTTCATAATGTGTCATTCTATCATGCCACTCCCTTACTCATAAATCTTTAGTAGCTCTAGCATAAAATATAAAATTCTCAATCTGACATTGAAGGAAGAAAGGAAAGCAAGCATTTAAGTGCCTACTATGTGTCAGGCATTGTGCTCAGCACTTTACAAATATTATCTTATTTGATCCTCACAACAACCCTGGGACATAGGTGTTGGGATTATTTCCAATTTATAGTTGGGGAAACTGAGGTAGACAGAGGTTAGGTGACTTGCGCAAGGTCACATAGCTAGTAAGTGTCTGCGGATGGATTTGAACTCAGGTCTTCCTGACTCCAGGCCCATGCTCTATCCATTGGATCACCTAGTTGCCTTTAGGCCTTTACAATCTGTCTCTAGTCAGCTTGTAAAGGCTTATTGAACATCACTTCCCTTCATATTCCAGTCAAATTGGCCTACCTGTTGTTTTCCAAACCTAATACATTGCTTCCTCCCTCTATGCCATTGCTGAGGCTGTCCACCCTGCCTACAATGCATCCGCGGTGTCACCTCACCTTAGTTTTCTTCAAGGATCAGCTCCTGTGTCACTTCCTATAGAAAGCCTTTTTTGAGCCCTTTAGTTGTTAATACTCTTCCCCTCTTGCACAGATTATCATGTTTCTACTTTTCTGTTGACGAAAGATTACATGGAGTAATAGATAATGGAAGGAGTGGTGGCCACAGAGTCAGGGCTACCTAGGTTCAGTCCTTCCTCTGACACATACTGACCTTGTGACCCTGGGCAGAAAGGCCAAGCACCTATCTGCTTTGACAGAGAGAATTCCTCCCAGTGAGCTGCCTATACCAATAAAATCACAGGTTGGCCAAAAAGTCCCAAACGAACAAAGCTTAGCTGTTGAACATACACGTATACATGTACAAATACATGCATACATACATAGGTAGGTAGGTAACAGATATGTGTAAGCTCCTTGAGGGTTGGTTTTCATTTTGTCTCTGTATACTCAGCGTATCTCGCACCTAATATGCCCAGGCAGCCTCGACTCTGCAGTCCCAGCTTCCACTGCCAGGTGTCTTCTACCACATGGTGACCAGGGTGAAATGCTGGGAAAAGACTGTGGTTGAATGCTACAGGAGCACCCATAGCCAAGGCAAAATAGCAATGGATTTCTGTTTGCTGATAATGACAATGATGGCTGGGAGACAATCCTACCTCCCTATTCCTTAACTATTCTGGCTTTCATATGTTAAACCTTTATCTCATTCCTTATTTCTTCAAAAAGTCTCTATAGCCCATATGTTCTAAGAAGAAGCTGGTTTCTTGAAAATATTTTCATTTTATACATGTATATCTTGGGTTCAGGAGTTTGGGAGGAGGGAAGAGTAACAGGAACATGAGTAAAGTTATAGTTTGCTGAAGGATACAGAAAGAGAGATTCTTTTTCTAATTTACTGTAATGACCAGCTGTAACTTAAAACAAACCACAGAGATTTTATTAATACATTACATTATAGCTCCCCCAAAGCTGAGAAAGGATGAACTAAATCCTCACTGTCCTGAATTCCTCTTGACATAAAAAGATGTAGTTGTGTTCTGGTAGGAGGAGACTTGCTAATTAGAAGTAGGAGAAAACTCCTAGCTGAGACAGTGGCTTTGAGCAACTACCATTTTCCATTAATTTCTCCCTAGTATGTCAATGGAAACTACCCTACCCACTTTTTCTGCTCTCCATGGGATTAGTGAGTGGAAAAGGTCAAGCATGAAGGAAAGGGTTAGGAGAAAGTAGCTGTACCCTAGGAATGTGTTGGTAAATGTTTAGCAAGCAACTCTCTTCCTCACAAAAAAATAAGCCCATGACCCACTTTTAAGTTTAATCTGCACTATTAACATTTTCTCCATCACTTTTTAAAGTCTAGACAATCCACAAAACAAAAAAATCAATCCCTGATTTGTAGCTTTCCAAGGAGTAAATGCTCATCCTGAAATTTTAACAATCAGTTTTTGTGAGCTGGTATGAGCTAGGCTCTAGCACACCCCTGCTCCGACCTCACCAGGGTGAAGACCAAATAACTGCTACCATCACCCATTGTTAGATTTACAACTGAAATCTGGCAGGCTGACAATATTGGGACAAACAGCAGCTTTGGCATTCAGACAGCATTGTTATCAAAAGTCAGAATTCCTATGTCTTTTTATTGGCAATGCTCTTTAGGAGATGAAAGAATTGTTTTACTAGGTGAGAGGGCCACTAGTGCTATATTTCAGCTGAGTTATTAGACTCTCACTGGAAGCATCTCATAATTGAAAGATACAAATTATTCCCATGTTAATTGACACTTAAGGATAACTAGGAATCCATTTTTATTCCTACTACCATCATAATAATAATTACTAATTAATAACAATTATAGTATACATTTATCAAGTGTGCCAAATGTTACATAGGCACTTTGTACACTGAATTAGTTAAGTAGCCAACAATTTTCATCTCAAGCTCCTTTTCTTTCTCATTAGCTGTGTTTCCTTCCTAGCTTAAGTCCCATTATTCAGTAATTTAAAAGGCTTCACTGATCAGATAACATGATTTCTGCTCATTTGCTTTTAACAACCAAAGGGCCTTCTTTCTTCAAAAGAAAAAATAGTGATTATTTGTTATGGGCCTCCTTAATGCCTTTACAATTGAGCAACTCTTGCCAGCAGCCAAGAATATCAGTCAGACCCTTTCAGCAGACCTATAAAGCCCTAGCTCATCCTTGTAAACAGGATATTCATGCCCTATTTAGTCCCTGGTTGAATATAGATATGGACATATAGCTAATAATCACCTAGATAAGAAATAATGTGGATCCCATTATGCTTCACCAGTTGTCTGTCATCTTTGAGTCATTAAAATACATTAGCCCATTACGGCAACATGAAATTATACGCCCATCACCAATTGCCTCATGGTTTACTATTTGTGTTCAGCAAGGACTAAGGCAAGAAATTCTATGACATTAAAACATTCTCATCTGGCATCACTCAGAAGTTCAAAACCAATGGCTCCTTTTCTCGGAGAGGTGCGATGGAGAGGAGGAACCATACAGGGTGCGTAGTGAGCTCCCAGTCTAGTGTATTTGAGAGGCAGTGAAGTACAGCAGATAGAGTTCTGGACTTGGGAGTGAGAATTCAATTCATTTAACATTTACTAAGACCCTGATTTTTGTATCCAAGGCACAGAGGTTAGTGTAAAGCTTAGATAAAACATGAGGTCCCTGCCCTCTTGGACTCTGTAAAGTAGCGGGGAGAGGGGATATGGTGGGGGGAAGAGAGGACGGTGCTCCACCCCAACCCAATCTAAGCCTGAAGATCTGGGTTTAAGACCTGTCTCTTCCACTTATTAGCTGGGTAATTTAGGGTAAGTCAATTAATCTCTTAATCTCAGGTTATCTATAAAACTGGAATAGTAATACTTGCTCTTCCAACTGCATAGGGCTGTTTTGAGGACCCAGAAAAATAGGGCCATATGTGGTATAGTGGGTAGAGTTAAGAAGGCCTGAGTTTGAATCTTGCCTGGATACTAGCTATGTGACCATAAGAAAAGTCATTTAATTTCTCAGAGCTTCAGTTTCCTTGTCTGCAAAATGAGGATAATAATGCCCGCTACCTCACAGAAGTGTTGTGAGAATCAAATGTGCACTTTGCAAACTTTAAAGCATTATGTAAATGCTAGCTGTTATTTAGTTATTAAGTTCTGTAACTTGTTTTATAGGCTGTTACATAAATCTAAGTTGTTACATTAACAATTCACATCACGTTGCTAAGAATTTAGACAAAAACAATAATGATGATAACAATAAACAGCTATTTTTTAGTTCTATTACTCTAATTCTCTGAGTTGGGGTGTGAGGTAAAAATAGAATGGAAACTCAGTGCCACAAGTATCCTCAGGTCTATATGGCAAATGTGAATACAGTAAAAAACTTTTAAAAATATATTTCCTTAGCTATGGGAATAGAATGCCTGTTTAAGAAAAGAAGATAAATTTGAAAGTCTATATTTAAAGTTCCTCAGATCACCTACATGAGTACATGGTTGAGAAGATATAGACAGTAGCTCCTGTGGAGAAAAAAAATCAAATTTTGATTTATCGAAAGGCCCTCATGAATCAGCATTTAGACATGGAAGCCAAAAAAAAAACCTAGCAAGAATTTGGTTGTGTTTAATAGAGCTACAGTATCCAGAAGAGAGAAGGGATAGCTTATACTCTATACCCTGTTGAGATCCCAAGCTGGGCTATCTTGTTCATCTAAACATACTGCATTTAGGAAAGGAACATTGACAAGTTAGAGTACATCCAGAAGAACATGACCAGGATGGTGAGAGGAGATGAAGTGATTCTGTGATGCTATATGAGATGTATTACTGGATGAAGAATTAGAATTAGACTCTTTACCTTGGAAAAGATAAGACTTAGCAGGGACATGATATCTTTTGTAAATATTTGAATGACTGTCAAGAGGAAGAGGAATGTCTTTGCTTTCCTTGGTCTAAGAGGGCAGAACTAGGATTAATGAGAGAAAGGTGAAAGGAGGTAAATTTTAACTCAACATAATGAAAAACTTCTTAATGATGAGAGATTTCCCTAAGTGGAATTGGCTTCTTTGGGAGGGAGAAAGGTCCCTGACATTGGAATTCATCTATCCGAGGCTAGATGACAACTAGCCCAGGATATATCGTAGATGGAAATTAATGCTTCAGTATGAATTGGAGCAGATGACCTCTGCAATTAGTTCCACCTCTCTAAGATTTGAAGATTATGTAATTCTAAAAACTAGATCAGTATAGCTCATCCAGATAATTCTGGCAAGAATAGATAGAGGATCAAATAAGATTTTATATATGTATATATATATATATGTGTGTGTTACATATACATATATGTATGTTTTATGTAGGCATACATGCATACATATATGCATACACATATACATATATAGTGCGGGTATAAAGTGCTTGGCAAACTTTTAAGTACTATATAAAGTTAGCAATTATCATCATTAATCAGCTATATAATTGTGAGATAGTGGAGGGAAGGAGAGAATAAGCACTTGTGTGGCACTTACTATGTGCCAGGAACTATGCTAAGTACTTTGCAAATAATATCTCATTCTATCCTCATCGCAACCCCTTGAGGTAGGTGCTATTATTATTCTCATTTTACAATTGAGGAAACTGAGGCAAACAGAGGTTAAGTGAATTGCCATACGGCTAGCAGTGTTTGAGGTCACATTTGAACTCAAGTCTTCCTGATTCCAGATCCAGTGCTTTAACCACTAGTGCAGCATAGTGGACAGAGCAGGATGGTCACCTAAAACTAATTGTCCTTTTCTGGACTTTATCTAGCTCCACTGTACCTTTTTTGATACTTAAAACTGCATAGTGCTCTCTTGGCAAAGAGCATACCATTGTTAAAGTTATATACAAGGTTAGTACTTGGCTTTTCTTAAATTATATTTTATTTTTCTACAATTATATGTAAAAACAATTTTTAACATTTTTAAAAAGTTTTGAATTCCAAATTCTATCCCTTCCTCCCCTGCCCCTTCCCTGAGATGGTAAACAATCTGATATAGGTTATATATGTGCAATCTCAGTCTTTTAGTGGAAGAAAACTTGGAAAGAAGGAAGGAAGGAAGGAAGGAAGGAAGGAAGGAAGGAAGGAAGGAAGGAAGGAAGGAAGGAAGGAAGGAAGGAAGGAAGAAAGGAAGGAAGGAAGGAAGGAAAGAGGGAGGCAGGGAAGAAAGAAAGAGAAAAATAGTATGCTTCCATCTGTATTCAGATACCATCAGTTCTTTGGAGATGGATAGCATTTTTCATCACAAATCCTTTGGGATTTTGTTGTATTGCTGAAAATAGCTAAGTCATTCACAGTTGTTCATCATACAATATTGCTGTTACTGGGTAGAATATTTTCCTGGTTCTGCTCACTTCACTCTGTATCAGTTCATGTAAGTCATTCAAATTTTTTCTAAAAATCATTCTGCTTGCCATTTCTTGCAGCATAATGATATTCCATTACAATCATATGCCACAACTTGTTCAATCATTCCCCAATTAATGGGCATCCTGTCAATTTCCAACTCTTTGCCACCACAGAAAAAGCCGCTATAAATACTTTTGTATGATAGGTCCTTTAAAATGTTCACCATTAGCATACTGGGCTGATGTATTTAGGGATCACTCTCTAATAATTTCAAGATTCTTTTCCTGAGTTTTGCTAATAGCTCATAACTCATTTGATAAGTATAGTTCCAAATATTTATTTTTTCTAAATGTATTCCTTCAGATTTATCCAACCTGAAGTTCATTTGCTACTATTTTGGCCACTTACCCTACTAAGACATTTTTATAATTTATTCTTGCTAATTTAATGTCTCACTATCAATGGCTGCATTCAGAATAGTGGGGAATAGAAGGGAAGAATATGGCACAGTTCCCATCCTCAAAGGGTTTGTCTTCTTGGAATACTTACTTTGTGCTCAAAACTGCAGATGTGGGGGAGGAACAGGAATATAAAAGAAGAATAAGACAGTCTCCATTCTCAAAGAGTTTACAGTTTCGTTGAGACGAAAAATAAAGCAACTTAAGGAACATTATAAGAAAGCACATGCTAATGTCAGTACATTTAAGAATTCATAATACCACTTGGGAGGTGTGTACCTTCTTCATCAATGCAAACTGTAGCCTCTGCTAGATGGGCTCTTTGTGAAACCTAAAAAAATTCACCTAGTGGCCAACATTGTGACGATGAACTGAAAATATGTAATGAAGTGCTAAATATGACGGTGATCAGGGAATGGAGAGATCAATATTAACCAAAATAGGTTAAGACAAGTATGGAATGTTAGTGATAATTAGGGCAAATGAAGTTATACAAATAATCTCAAATCTTCTAAACTAATAACTACAATATTATTTTCTATCCATCCTTGACCAATGTTGCCACAATAATTAAACCAACAATTTCTTTTGGCTTTGTCTACCCACATTATGGTAAAATTAGTCACTTTTCCCCCATTGGTAGGTCATAAGAAACCCTAGTGACCTAGAAGAGTAATAGGGGTCCTAGAAGAAAGTCATGCTTCTACACTGCATCAAAGGGTTATACTAGTGGTTTGGAAGAATTGATGCAAATCTTAACCATACTTTGACAAACAACTCAAATTCCACTTTCTCAATGAATGAACCTTTTCCTGAATGTTATAGCCATTAATAGTTTCCCCCCTTCTCATTTCCTATTTACTGCTTTTGGCAGTAGATAAAGTTCTGAGCCTGGAGTCAGGAAGATTCTTCTTGCTGAGTTCAAATCCAGCCTCAGACACATATTAGTAGTGTCACCATGGGCAGGTCACTTAACCCTGTTTGCCTCAGTTTCCTCATCTGTAAAATGAGGTGGAGAAGGAAATGATAAACCACTCCAGTGAAAGTCAAAATCTGTCCTTAATTTAGCAGATAAGTCTTAGGGAGTTGACTGTGATTCCCAGAGGGGAAATGGTTTACCTAGGGTCATCAGGGAGTGTCAGAAGAGTATCTTCCTGAATCTAACTCCAAAGCTATCTCCACAATGCTGTGCTATCCCTCCTCTATTACATTCTGTCATTTAAATGTTTCATGTCTATATATTTTGTTTCCCTAATTAGACTATAAATGATGTGGCTTTGCCCTAAAATCATAAAGGGCAGAGACTGTGCTTGGCCTAAACTTCTTTGGCACCCAGCCAAGTTCTGTGCACAGTGAAGGCACTCAGTAACTATATGTTTAGTATACATTGCAGACATTTCTGTGAAATATTTTGAGCACCCAAGTCTCAGATAGGTTTCTCTTGATTCTAATTAAAACATTAACCACAAGCAGCCTTGCTATCGGATGATGCTAAAGAATATACCAACCCTGCCTTCAAAGAGTTTCTAGTTTATTGAGATAAGATGGACAAAAATAAGATATTAAGTTTGGTTAAAGATTCAGTTCATAGAGCCATGGAATTTAAGAACCTGAAGTATAGTCTGACAACATTTAAGTACCTACTCTGTGGCAAGCTAGGTGGAGCCATGGATAGTGGATACAGTGCTGGGAAGTCTCATTTGGAGTCAGGAAGACTCATTTTCCTGAGTTCAAATCAGGCCTCAGACACATAGTAGTAGCTGTGTGATCCTGGGCAAGTCACTTAACCTTCTGTGCCTCAGTTTCCTTATCTGTAAATAGTGTCTTTGCCAAGAAAATCCCAGAGGGGTCAAAAAGAGTTGGACACTACTGAAAATGACTAAATAACAACAAATATATGAGAAATATAGTCTTAGTTACTGATGGAGGAATGATATATAGTTTTGGTCTTTAAGGAGCAAAGTAAAGAAGATAAGACATGTAACAAAAAAAACAAACCCCAAAATTAGAGTGTAAAAAAAGAATATAACAAGCACCCCAAAGAGATATGAATAAAATTCTAGGAGGAGTTAGAGGGGAAAGAAATAATTTCTTGCAGGGTCTTTAGGAATGCCTTTATGAATGGCGTAGCCTTTGAACTAGACGTCGAAGGTTAATTCCTCATGTGTAAAATGAGGAATGTTTGTCTAAGGTCCTCTGACTCTATGATTTTACGACAGCAGGGATATACTACATATGGAAATAGGAGGAGAGGAAATGGGGAAGGCATTATTGTCATAGAGAATGGCATGAACAAAAGCTCCAAAATGAGAATATGCCAAACATGTTCAGGGAAGATGAATAGTCCAATTTGGCATGAAAGTGCGTGGAGGGGAGTAGTGTGAGATAAAGCTGAAAAGCTATGATGTAGTCAGAGAGAATGAGGGGGGTGAAGGGAGGTCTGATTAGTTTAGATTTTGAACTTTATTAACATATTCAATGACCATTATGCCTTTTAAAAAAATCGTTTCAGGTCTTGTCACTGACTATCGGGTAAGTAAACTATTTGCCTGTATTTTTCTCCATTTAAAATTATATGTCTCTTTTAGAAAGGAGCCTCTATTTTCTACCTATGTTTGTATACAGTTTTCTGTTACCTACTGTCATTCTCAAGATCAATAAACCTACAAAATTAGAACTTCTAAGTTACACCTTTTAAAAAAGTTAGATGCTTTACCAGTTAGTGGACAGCTTTTTTCTGTGTCAAAAAACCAGTTCTCTTAGGTAAGGCAACTAAGTGAAAATTTTTTCATGCAGGCAAAAAAATCATTTTCAAATATGTAACTGAGGCTTCAAATATCCAGCTATCCACTCTGTTCATATATACATCAATACTCTCTCTTCCCCTGTCCTATTTCCCCAAGTATAGTGAATGTACATGGTCCCAGTCGTATGTAGCTTCTCAAAGCAGTTATGACCTAAGAATGCTGGTATACCAGAAGAGTCAAGCCGAGGAATCCAAAGACAACTTCCTGGGGAGCAGATATTTTTTCCATTATATTCCCAAGTAATGGATGAGAGTATGAAACTGTGGGCAGTTACATGCTGCATACTGTTGGATCCTCCCTAGATGTATGTGTGCGGTGGGGGCTGGGGGTGGGGCCCATTGAATTATCTATTTTAAAAAATGTGTGATAAGCCAGACATAGAAGGACATACCTATAATCACAGCTACTAGGGGGACTGAGGCTGGCAGATCTCTTGAGCTTGCATGTTCTGAGCTATAATGGACTAAGCCAACTGGGTATCTGTTAAGTCAAGCATCATTTGCCCCCTTGTCCACAATGGTGAGCCCCTGGAAATGGGCAAAGAAGACTAGATTGGAAATGTAACATTAATAGAATGTTAAAACTTCCATGCCAATCAACCCACAGTGGTGAGAGAGGAAGATCCAGTCTTTTCTTTAAAAATAATTTTAAAAATTATGACAAATATGAACTGCCATTTATATTTAATAAAGACAATGTTTACCATTCTCAGCTCAGTCATTAAAAAGTTGTGGCCCAAAGGAAGAAGTATTTTCAAATACCTGTTCTCCTTTCCCATAGCCCATCCAGATAGAGAGTAATTTAAACCTGCTTTGATAGACATATTTGTTGCAACATTTACTTCTCTGGAATGTGCTGTGAACCCAGCTCTGCTTTGCAGACCCTCATTAGGATCCTTAGGACGTTAAGTCTACTACATATAAATATGCAGGGATGATATGATTGAGCAGAGCGGAAAGAAAAAGTTGTCTCCTATTTCTCAAATGCTCACCCCACTGTTTTCCCTCTGTTATCTCTATCCGCTGTGCATTACTCCAAAAAGGTTACTTGCTTTTCCCATTTGGGCTTGAGAGAGTCAGAAGAGGAAGAAAAGAGAAGTAGATTTAATGTTCCATCTTGGAACACTAATGTTCCAAGCACAAGTCATTTGTACAACAACAAAAAAGAAGTCTTTTTCTCATCCTTATTTAAAGTATAGGACGACCGATAAGATATTTCTAGGCTTTCCAAGGCTATACTAGTCCCTGATGTGTTCACTACCCTGCTTAATGGCTTGGCTTAACACTTCAACGGAACAATAAGCCCCTTATAACTGATTTATACCGTTCTTAGAATAATTGAGTTTGTCCTATAAGAGTCACTGTATTTGGCAGGAAAGTGTACGGTGCCGACAAATGGCTTTGCTGAACTGGTAAGCTTTACACGGAGAAATCACTCTTACCAAACCTCCCTTTGATGAGGTACTTTGTCCCCATTTTCAGCACTGGCAGATACCACTAGGCCGGAGGTTTCGCTCTCTGAAGATGTGGTTTGTGTTTAGGATGTATGGCGTGAAGGGACTACAAGCTTACATCCGCAAGGTAATTTTATTTTTACTAACTTTGTCTAATTTAGAAAGAGGTGGTATGGGCAGATTTTAGGAACTGAGGAAGTGACTCCTCTCAGTGTCTTCAAATTCCCAAATAAACAAGCACAACCTCCCTGTCCAGTCACCACTGCTGTCTGACTCAAGATAATCAGATTTCTGTGGATGACTGCTCTGGTCTGGGTATGGTGTTGAGAAGCAGGGAGGCAGGAAATCAGGCTTGAAGCAAAAGCTCGAGACTCCTCTTCATATATATTACTGATGACCAAAGACACCCCTTTTTCGTATTCTTTCGCCTATTATTTTACACAATGCATATAGCACCACTTTGATGGATTTGCATAGTAGACAGATAATAACGTGTGACTAAAAAAACCTCATTTTAATTGTTTGATTTGAACAATTAGCCTGAGTTATGTGGTCTCTAATTCAAAAGCTGAGAGATGCTAATTAAGAGGTTGTTAAAAACGTGATTGTTGCATTGTCAAATGTCCCTTCAAATATACTCCCAGAGAAGGAATAGATGATTAGCTCCAGAAGGATATATGGATTTAAAAGGATACTTCTTTCTTTGTAGTCTGGTTTTTGAGGAGATCCATATGTCAATAAGAGCAGTCCAGAAAGAGTTATTAGTCATGTTTTAGCCAGAGCCTGTCTCACCTAATAGATTTCCAAGACATTAACAGGAAACAGGGTAGGTGGTAGGACAACTCATAAATGCCAAAATGGCAATTGATGCCTTTTCAATTTGAAGCCATAATCTACTCTTCCACTCACCAATACTCTCTCTTTATACAAAATGCATAGCTTCCGAAGACCACTGAGGCTTATTTTTACAAGATAACAATATGAAAATAGCAAAAACATATTAGAATAAATTTTATTTAATTGTGTTAAGCTAGTCTCAGGAGAAATTATAATTTTCATTTAAACATTTTAATATTTTAAAAATAGTATAACTAAAACTCACAATATTAGTAGTAGCAGTAGTTCACAGTACCTGACACATTTAAAAACCATTTTCATTTATAATTACTTAATTTTCATGGGCCAGTTCTGATATGTCATTGATCTAAGGAACTCCTGGGAAGAAAACTCCACCACACTGGAATAGGATCATCAGATGGCATTAGAGTTGGGAGGAAGCTTCAAGGTCAGGGGATACAACCCCCTTATTTTACAGATGAGAAAGCCAAGAGAAGCGAGGTGATTTGCCCAGTCACATGTGTAGTAAATATCTAAGGCAAGATTCAAATCAAGGTCTTCTGGACTCTAAGGCCACTACTTCATGCTGCCTCTGATCAGCTACTCTTCTGAAATTTATAGACTTAAAGTTGCCTGGGAAACTTATGATTTGTCCAAGGTTACACAGCCAGGACATGTCTAAATCACATCCTCCCGAATTTGAGGCCTGTACTCAGTACAAGTATTACTATATCTATATTCCCATTCAGTTGTGTGTGGACACAGTCATTTGCCTCTTTTTGTATCCCTAGACTTAGCACAGTGCCTGAAATATGTTTCATACTACTAAGGTGGGCACTTAGTATATGTTTAATTACTGACTGACTATATAACTCTAAATTTATAGTCTTAATAAAAATCTACATAATACAACATTATAACTTTATAATAATTAAAAATACAGGTCAGAGGTAACATAACAGAACGCAGTAGAAGGAAAGCTCACCTTAGAGGACAAGTGTTTGAATCTCAGCTCTTTGTGACCTTGAATAAATCACTTAACTTTTTGGGTCTCAGATTCTTCACTTATTAAAAAAAAACTAGTGGTAGGACTACATGGTCTCTTAGGACTCTAAAGTTATGATTTTAATAAAAAAAATTTGTAATGCATTTTATGGTGTGGGTCTCTGACCTTGTAAATGTTTATATTTGATATAGACTAGCAAATTTAAAAGGGGGTTATACATCAGATTTAGAGAAGAATAACATTTGTTTAATTCATAATTATCTATTATTAAAATAAATAATTTTTAGATTACACCTATTTACCAGTTTCTGAATGAGCACCACATATAAACTTTATTGGTTCATTAAGATGACTAGTCTATATTGAGTCACTCTAATTACTGGTCTTACTTTGATCATGTTCCAATTCCATATTTGTTTCTCTAATAGAGCTTCACATTTTTTTCTCTTCTTAGTGTATTTTCTTAGAATATTCCAATTTAGTGGCATAGTAAAAATGATTATCTGAATTTTTAATTAGATTGATCAAACTCTAGAACAGGGGTAGGGAAACCGTGGCCTGCGTTGAGGCTGCAGGTTCCCCACCCCTGCTCTAGAACATATGATTTGTTATCCAGACTTTGCTGACTTATTATTGTGTTTTTTGTCATCAGTTGTTTTGCAATAGCCTTTTCCTTCCAAAACATTCTTTAGGTCACAGCCTCATTTTAAATTTGTGTGTGCTGCCCTTTAAATGCAATGCAAATAGACCAATTAGATACTCTTTAAGAGAAGGGCAAAAGGAGCAGAGTGACAATCATTTGGTGCCCTCTAGTGACATGACTGGCAATTGCTTGATGTTAAATACAGAACTTTTTGAAGAGTCGCAGAATTACAGGATTACATGTAAGGGATCTTAGAGGTCTAGAGGTCATCAGGCCCCATTTTACAAATGAGGGAACTGACGCAAACAGGTTATCTTCCTGCCAACCAAACTGCACATTTAGATCACAGAATCAGATTTAGAGATCAAAGGGACATGAGAAGCCATCTAATCCAACCCTTTCATTTTATAGATAAAGAAACTGAAGCCCAAAGTTATTAAGTGAATTGTACAAATTATTCTTACATTGTTGCCATACTTAAATGATTATAACGTGGAAAGTCCAGGCAGTTTTCTCATAGACAATAAATAATTTTGACAGGATTTTGAGTTTATAAAATGTTTAATAGTTGTAAAGTGATTTTTACTGGAATCATGCTCACTTAAGAATGGTATATCATTGGGTGATACACAATCCCCAGAATTACTTTGGGGAGAGTTACTTTTTAGATTTATGCCTCATTGCTTTACATGTTTTATTGCTGTGCATATTCTGAAATTATTAGACACTTTAAAATGGAAAAACAACAGTCACATTAACAAAAGGGTAATGGTTTAGAATTGTTTCTGAAGACTACTTGTTTGGAATCTTATATTGGGGTTCCATGTATATGTTGGGCTATGTGGCCCCCAAGGGCCCTTCTACCCCTCATGTTCTGTGATTCTGAAATCTAATAATGAAAGCTTTTTTCCATATGTATAGGAACGCCTGGTGTTTGGAGTAAAGGAAATTGCAAAATCACAGCAGTGTATTAGAGCTTAGGAAGTAATAACTATTTGTAGGTTACATTGGGATTCAAAAAATTCAGTCCAGTTATCCTTTTCTCTTTCAAGCACGTGAAACTATCACATGAGTTTGAATCTTTGGTGCGCAACGATCCCCGATTTGAGATCTGTGCTGAAGTCGTAATGGGGCTGGTGTGTTTCCGAATAAAGGTAAATTTAAACTATTTAAAAAATCTTCTTCATCTGCTTTGGAACTGATAGCGAGAATAAGGCCCAAGAACATAGTTCTTGTAAAGCAAAAGTTCATAGTAATGCAAAAAACCTTTTTAGATAATTTTAAAATGACTTTAATTTTAGTGGGTTGGGCCTTAGAGGGTAAGTAAAATCAATGTATTGCTTTTGGGGGATTATTCTATTAATCAGGTTGACGTAAATAATCTGTTCTATGACATTCGAGGTTTGATTAAATATCTGGTGCAACGGTATGTTGATGAATGTTTAATAGCTGGCTCTTCACAAAAAAAGTACATATAGCACACTTTTAAGTGTAATCTACTTTATTAACATTTTCTCCATCACTTTCTCAAGTCTCGACACTTTGAAAAAATAAATCAAGCCCTGATTCGTAGCATTTGATGATTTCTAGGGTGTAAATGCTCATACTGAAAATTTAACAATTGGCTCTTGCCAGCCAATTTGGACTGGCTTCACCACACTCTTGCTTAGGCACGTAGGCACTCTTTCTTAGGCACTACATGATAACTCTAGAGCCCAAAGCTTTAACTCTTTATCAAATACCATGTATGTTAAATCTGAGGGCAGCCAGGTGACACAGTGGATAGAGAACCAGGCCTGGAGTCAGGAAGACTTCTTTTCCAGAGTTCAAATCTAGCCTCAGACACCTATTAGCTGTGTGATCCTGGGCAAGTCACTTAACCCTGTTTGCCTCCGTTTCCTCATCTGTAAAATGAGCTGGAGAAGGAAATGGCAAATCACTACAGTATTATTGCCAAGAAAACCTCAGATTGGCTCATGGAGAGTTGAACATGACGAAAACAACTGGACGACAACAACAAAACAACAATAACAACCACAAAATATTAAATCTTGGACTCAGGGCAAAGAGATCTCCCTAAAACCTTCACGTTTGGATTTCTTCCCATGTTCCCGGCTCACATACAGCACCAATTATCAGTGAAATACTGCCTCAGATTAGTATGGATATTTTTTATGTTCCCAACTAGATCAGAGACTCCTCGTGTCCAGTACTCTAGTGCTTTGTTTCTCTAATGCCCAGGAAAGCTCCCCGCACTGAGTTGGCCCCACAGTAAATGTTATCAGTGATGACTCAGTATTTTAGTGTTAGGTGGGCTAAGGGCAATCTTCCTTCAACTCAGTTCAATTCCACAAACATTTAGTAAGAACTACAGTGTTGTAGATGCTGGGGATACTAAGATATGAAAAGACTCAATTCTAGACTTCAAGGAGAAGAATAGCATTTATGAGACCTACAACCCTCAGAATTCATTTATTTCTTTTTAATTGGGAAGCAAGACCCAGATGTGGTATATTAAATCTTTGATAGCCATTTAAATTCAGATATTAAAATTCTCTATTGTACCACTGCTATTAGAATCTGTATTTTATAAATCTCTGTGGCTATTTTAAAGTTCTTTCCTAGGACTCACATATTTGTCTTGTCAGAGCTGTAGTGAAAAATTTTTGTCCTCCCAAACTTTATCACACACTTCTCCTGGGACAAATGACACAAAGCTTTCCCTCGGTTAGACTTCCATCCTTATATAACTTGTGGTGTTGCAGAAGAGTAGGTAAATAAATTCTATGAAGAGCTGCATAAGATCCTCCAAATTAAATCAACATATACTTTAATAGTCCATGACTTATGACTTTAAGGCAAAGATGGACATATAGGAAGAATCTAAAAATACACTGGAAAATATGGACCAGGATAAAGAAATTAAAGAGGCTAATGACTTAAATACTATAGAGAAGCCTCATGCCTATGTTCCATGAATATTTTCTTTAAGAAGAGTCAGGAGGTGCTGGACATAATTAAGGCCTGAATAACATTGTATCAGATTAAATTAACTATATTTTTGACAAGAAAAGACTTTATCAACATGGGAGTAATTTTTAAATCAGCTGCCTTTATCTAGTCAGAAGTTTTGCTTGTTAAAGCAGAGATCAAAATCACTTTAAAATCATATTAAATTAGAAGAAAGTATAAAAATGAGAAGATACAGCATTCAGTTAAAGCAGCTCAGACTGGAAATACTTAAGCAAGATGATGCCATTCCCCCAAAAGTGAAAATGATAAAAGAATATTGACCCAGACTATTATATATACATCAAGGAGATTAAACCAATCTAAACCAATGGCCACAAGGAACGTATCCAGATCATCCTCACACAGGAGTTCTTGATTTTTTTTGTGTCTTGGGTCCCTTTGGCAGCATGGGGAGGCCTTTGAACCCTTCTCAGAATAGGATTCTTCAAAGCATAAAATGAAATACATAGGGCTACAAAGGAAAACAAGTATATTAAAACACAGTTATCAAAATAGTTAAATGAATGAGTTCACACACCCCAGGTTGATAATTCCAGTGATCTAAGAGCATTTAAGGATAAAACCGGAAGGGGAATAACAAATAAACAAATGGAACAAATCTGTGAAGATTTCTAAAGCAAACTCTTCACCATCACAAAAAGTGAAGATACCACATTTGGACTCTACCATCACAATTCCCAAAGAACAATTTGGGGAAGTAGAAATAGTGCTAAAGAAAACAAAGACAGAAAGAAAAGCTAGATTGGAGCAAGCCAATATTGAGGAGCTTCCTGCCGAGGGTAACTCAATTTTGATGGCATTGAAGGATCAACTGACAAAACATTTGATAAAGGGGATGATACCAAGGGCATGGAAAAAGTAGGCCAAAAAATGATGAGGAAAATAACAATCATCTATGTGCCTACTTTGTCATTTCTTCAGACATTTTTATAAGATTAATCTGTATGTATGTTGAGGGTATCCTTGATGAAGATATGAGAAGGGACAAGCAGGCTTTCATAAATATTACTCTACAGCTGACTACATGTTTATACTCACACAGTTAGCTAAAAAGCATATATAATAGCAGATCTCAGGGTGATTACTGTTTTATTATATGTAAACATTTAGTTCAGGAGCACAATATGCTGCCTTAGAGGCTCTTGCCCAACAAGATGTTTCCCATGCATATGTTAAAATCATAAGAAGTTCCTCAGAAGATACAACTAGAAAGATATTCTGATTATTTCTATCAAGGAATGTATAAAACAATAAGATGAATGCTTGCTAAAGGCAGATAGAGCTATGACCATCACAGAGTCCAAATGGAAGAGGAATTCCCTGTAGATGGTGAAGTCTTCCAGATATTCCTGTTTGTAAATGACATGTATGATGATTGCACCAAACCCTATGACATGACAGGCATCTATAACCACCCAAAATATTTGAGGCTATGCATATTTCAACTATTCATACAGGAAAAAAAAACAATTAAAATGCATCGTTGTTCAAATTATGACATACACTTGGATATCTCATTTCTTGGGGATATATCTTGGACAGGCACCAAAGATGAACCATGGATTGGGTCAAGAATTGAACTGAAGAATCAGAACTGGATTATCTTAAAGACATTGCATAGTGCATTTAATAAACTCTAAGCTTCTCTCTGAATCAGAGGCCCATCAGTCTCCTCCCAATGAAACTCAATGGCTATGAATCAGACTACCACAGTTTCTGATGAATAAAAGTTGTGGCCAATTCAAAGGGTAATGGAAAGATGCATGGGGGACAGAAATTGGCTGCAGCATATTACCAACAAAAAAAATCAGGAACCAGAAATGGAAAAGATGGTATCAGACTGAAATATGACTGAAAAAGGAAGGAGCCAATTAATACCAGAGTGAAAGATAACTGGTGGGGAGAAGGGAGATAACTGGTGGAGAGCCTCTGTGAACCCTTGATACCTTCCATATAATGTGAAGCAATCCAGAGGAAGACCCTCGCCCCCAACCTTCCCCCTCTATCTCCTCAGCACATTGGGTAGACGTCCTGGAGGATAGACATTTTGGGAAGCACTGATTAGAGACACAGAAGCTGAGAAGAAGCCATGGCTAGTTACAATCTCCATCAATGGAGTTCACAGATCTATTGACATATCAAAGAAGGTGTGCCACACTGAGTTACAGGATATAGAGTTGAAAGGAAACTTAGAGATTATGTAATTTTATGATAAGGAACTGAGGCTTAAAATGATGAAGCGACTTTACCAAGGTCACGTGGATAGCAAAAACAGAGGCAGAATTTGAACGCAGTTCCCTTAACTTTTTCTACACTACTATGGTCCATTGTTCATGTTCCAATAGATGATTTATTCAATTCCATTCAATTCTGTTAACCAGATGTCCATTAATCTGCAGACTGATGTCTAGTACATGTGCACTCTGAGAGGGGAAAATTACTTTAAATGGATTCATGGCATTGTGGTGTTCCTTCCAGACTATGTTCATCTGATACAGTTCCTAAAAGGGCTCACAGAAATGAGCTTTTATGGTGAAGCTTTTCTAAAGCCTTTTAAAACAGTTCCCAGTTGTTTTGGTAGAATAGTGAATGTTAACAGACATTTCCTCCTGAGCCCTTCAGTTGCCTAAGTGACTTGGTTACTTATTTATTTATCTTTTGACTGTTTATTGAGGAGTCAAACTGCATGTCTGATAATGAGAGCTACAGTAGAGCCTCCTCAGAGACGAAGAAGGAAGGGAGGTTCTTTTGTGTTGGTTCTTTCATTAGAGAGAAGATCTCCTGCTGTGGGAACAGATGCAGCATATATTGAAGTGTATGGAGCTCTTGGAAAAGGTCTTTTGAACAGAGCAGCATTTGTTCAAACATGCAGCCCTTGACAATGGGAACTTTGACAAGTCTGTTGAAAGATTGGGAGGTAGAGGGCCAAAGGACCCCCAAGAAACACTATTTTCAGAGCATATCCTCTTCTATAGAACAGGTGGGCATTCATTCATAGCTTGGTCTAGGGGAATCTACCAGCTGTGAGGAATGTAGGCACGGCCGAACATTCTTGATAGAGAACTGAAGAACTTATCTATTTTCTTTACTCATTTATGAACAATTTAAGCAGTTTAAGTTGTCTTATCTCACTTCAGTTAGGGGGTTGTTTTTTTTCTAACTTTCAAAATTTTCTTTTTTACTATGAGTTTGAACATCAACAACAACAAAAAAAGCATTTCAATATACAATTAACAGGACAAAGGACTGTTTGTGAACTTGGGAACTTCTATTATATACAATTTTAAAATGTATATTAAATGTAATCAGATAGTAACAAAATTAACTGGTTTGTGTAGCTTCCTGAACTTCTTTTTGTTTTGTGTATTTAAAAATGTTTCATTAATTCTCTCTCTCTTTTTTAACTTTTATTACATTTTTTTTACCCACCAGCTCAACTCTCCCTAGAACCAGCTCAACTTGTAACACATAAGCATAGTTAGTGGCAATGCTCAAAAATGTATGTCTCATTTTATATCTTTAGGCCATCAATTCTCAGACAAGAGGCAGAAAGCATAATTCATTATCAGTCTTCTAAAATCATGATTAATTACTATGTTGACGATAGTTCTAAAGTCTTTCAAAGTGGCTTTTCAGGAGGAGCATAATCAAAAGCCTTGATTCCTATGTGGCTGTGGTCTGGTTGTTGAGAATAAAATCATCTTCCAATGTAGCTAAACACTTTTCTCTGGGATTTGACATAAGGCAAACTTGCACAAACTGTACGGTATTATTTGATCCAAAATGTTCTCCCTTTGCTCAACCTATACCCCTTTATTATTTATCTGGCATAGATAAACAAGTGAAACTGATGCATTAACAACCAGTCAAGAGGTTTGTATTTTGCATAAAGAATTCTCTCTCTGAAGGAATCAAATAATTTTTTTGGAGGGGAGGGATAAGCAAAGTAAGCAACAGTTGACAAAAATGTTGGAACTGATTATTCTTTTAACATTTGGCCGGTCAGAATGTTGAGTTGTTGTTTTAAAGAGATTAAGCAAAGATACATAAACCTATCGATCACTTTTTACCCCCTCTTCTACAGCATAAAGTATCACCACTCTCTAATTCATCCTTTCTTCTCTTCTACCTGAATCTTTGAACTATTTTTTGTTCTTCGTGTTTTTCTAGGGATTAATTTAATCCAACAAAATGTCTTCAAAGCCTGCTCTGTGAAAGGCACTGCACTAAATAGCTGTGAGTGCTAGATGAAACTAGACATATTATATGTCCTTAAGGAGTTTACATTCTGGTAGTATCAGGGTATGCTGGTGAATGATTAACAACCAGCTGTCTAGGGGGAAAGGAGGAACATATTTAGCACACACTTTTAAGTTTAATCTGAATTATAACGTTTTCTCTATCGTGTTCTTAAGTCTAGACAATCAAGAAAATAACAAACCGAGTGCTGATACGTAATATTTGCTGATTTCCAAGTTGCAAATGCTCACACTAAAAATTTAACAATAGCTCCCATGAGCTGGTACAAGCTACATTAGAACGTGTAGGGTAGAATGGGTAAGACAGACATGTGTAGTTATGATATGAATTAGAATATGAGAATATCAAAAAGGTCCGTAGTAGCAAAAGAGATTTAAAGAGGGAGAGACCACATTTAGTTGGGGATACTTCATGAAGGAGGTTGCACCTGGATTGGACAGAGGAAGGGGAAGGCTTTCAATAAATGATTTGGGCAGGGCAGGGGTGTGTGTGAAATCCATTCAAGATGTGGGGCATAGCAGATATTGAAGAACTTAAGGCAGTAGGCATAGACTACTCTTCCTCATCATTCTTCCTCCTCTCCTTGCCCTGCCTCTAATCAGGCATCTTTCAGCTCTAGAGCTCTCCTCTCTAGCCAGAATTCATACTATCCCTCTTCATGCACTTCATATTCTACCAAAACTGATCTACAAGTCACTCCTCGCCTCGTCCTGTATTTTCTGCTCTCCTTGCATTTTTGTAGGTCTTCTTGTATGGCTGGAATGGAGTTCCTCTTTATTTCTATTGTCAAAATCCTTCTCTTCATTCAAGACCCAGCTCAGGTCTCTCTTCCTTAAGGCCTTTCCTCATCCTCCTAGCTCAAATTGATCTCCCTCTACTCAAATTCTCTTAAAATATTTCGTCTGGATCTTACTTGTGACCTCATCACAAAACCGAGCTGAACAATTTACCCAAAAGCTATGACTGGCATTGTTCTTATAATCACCTACTACCAAGGGTACAGAGGTAAACCAAAACATAGACTAGTTCGCAAAATTAGTAACAACAATTTATTTATATAGAGCTTTAAGTTTGCAAAATACTTTAAATATATTTTCTCATATGAACTTATATTTTTCCTTAATAATCCTAAAATACTTTAATTTGGGTTACCTGGAGAATATTTTCCATATATAAGAAAAACAGAAAGCTAAGATATCAGTGGTTTTGAAAGGGTACACTATCAGTTTCCCCAAAGTGTAATGGCTGATATTTACACTTAAGAAAAAAACTATGAACTATGTGCTCTAGATTGTCACAACTGAAGCTGCTCATTCTGAACAGCCTGTAATAATAACTAAAAAAATCAATTCAATAACATAAAACAGCATTATAGCAGATTGTTAAAAGATGCACATTTAATAAATTCTCTTCTTTTTTTTGCTTTTAAAAAGTCTTATCCTTGGGGGCAGCTAGGTGATGCAGTGAGTAGAGCACCAGCCCTGGAGTCAGAAGGACCTGAGTTCAAATATGACCTCAGATACTTGAGACACTTATTAGCTGTGTGACTTTGGGCAAGTTACTTAACCCCAATTGCCCTGCCTTCCCACCTCAAAAAAAAAACCCAAAAAACAAAACAAAAAGTCTTGTTCTTTATGTTCTTTAATTCCCAGCTCTTACAAAGATAACAAATTTTATTTTTTATTTTATTAAATTAATTATTGGTAATTACAACATATAATATATAATTTATTTTAAAAAAATTTTTATTGATATCTTCTGTCAAAAGGATAAGCATGTATAGACCTTACTTGAGCCATTCAAGAATTATCTTTTGGGACTCTAAGGAAATACCAAAATGCCCAATGTTAACAACAAGATGCAATGTCCTAGGGTCATCTTATGAAAAGATAGTCAGATTACCCAATAGTACTCAATTTATGGAAAATCTTGCTCAGGGTTCTATCTGTCTTTGTAACCTCATCAGTTCCTATGAGTTTAACTATCATCTCTATTCTGATCACATACATACACACATCACCTCAGATACAAATATATGTGTAAGAATGCATAATATACATATATAAAGATTAGATAGATAGATAGATAGATAGACATATAATCTCTAGCCTCAACTTCTCTCCAGAACTTTAGTCCTACATCATCAATTACCTATTGAACATTTCAAACTGGATGTCCTAAAAATAGCTCACATTCAACACATCTAAAAATTAACTCATTATCTTTATCCCCAAACTCTGCCCTCCTCCAAACTTCCCTGTTTCTGTCAAATGAACAACCATCCTTCCAGTCTCACATGTTTAGTCTCACTATTATCCTTAATTCTTCTTCTCCTTCACCCCACATATCCGAGCAGTTGTCAAATCTTGTCATTTGAATCTCCACGTCTATCGGATCTGATTCCTTCTCTCAACTAACACATTTACCATCACAGTTCAGGTCCCTACCACCTTTCCCCTGGATTATTGCAACAGCCTCTTAATTGGTGTCTCTGCCTGAAGTCTCTCCCCACTCCAGTCCATCTTCCACATTGCTACCAAAGTAATTTTCCTTAGGCATGGTGTGGACCACGTCACTCCCCAGCTCAACTCCAGTGGCTTCCTATTGCCTCTAGAATAAAATATAAACTCTTCCATTTAGTTTCGAAATCCCTTCCCAACGGGCTTTAACTCATCTCTCCAGCCTCACTGCTTCTTCCTGTCCCTACTGCACTCTATGATTTAGTCAGACCAGCCTCTCTCTTCCTCAGGCCCAACATTCCATCTCTGGTCTACTTGCCTTTGCTTTGCCTGTTCCACATACCAGGAATGCATTCCCTACTCACCTGTGCCCCAGAAAGGTCCCTCTTTTCTTTTAGGATGTCCTTCAAGCAATATCTTCTGTATGAAGTCTTTCCTGATTGTCCAGCTGCTGGTGCCCTCCCTCCCAAACTGCCTTGTTGTATTTAGCTACTTTGACTTTAAGAATTTTATACTGTATTTCCTCATATATGCACTTGTCTCCCTTATTAGATATAAGCTCCTTACATGTGTAGGGATTATTTCTTTCTTTTGTACTTGTATATCCCCAATGCCTGCCTAACCCAACGCCTGGCATTAGCCAGTATTGGATCAATGCTTGTTGATTGATCGAGAGATAAGTAACAGCTAGTCAAGCTTCAACCCTCACCCCGCAAAGTCTCAAGTTGACGAATTTTGAAGTACTAAAGTAACAACAGATGACTCACTTTTTAAATACTTTCAGGGTTCCAATGAACTGAATGAAGCACTTCTTGAAAAAATTAACGAAACCAAAAAAATCCACTTGGTCCCATGTCACCTCAGAGACAAGTTTGTGCTGCGCCTTGCTATCTGCTCTCGCACGGTAGACTCTGTCCACATCCAGCACGCCTGGCAGCACATTACGGAACTGGCGACCGAGCTGCTGAAAAAGGAAAAAGAGCAGAAACTGAGTCAGTAATTGCAGGTAAAATTTTCTTTAATGTATTTCATACTGTGGGCTCGTGTTGTGGCAAGAAGCCCAACTGGGTGGCAGGTGACTTGGGTTCTAGCCCCAGCTGTGGTGTGTGGTATGAGGTCTTTAAAGTGCCTTCTGATTCTCCAATTCTGGTCATAAAGGAGAAACGGCACTGAGTACAGAGTCAGAGAATATGGGCTCAAATCTTTGTTCTGTCACTTACTATCTTTGTGACCTTGGACAAGTCATTTAAACTCTCTGAGCCTGAATTTCCTTAGATGTAAAAAAATGACTGTCAAGGTCTTTTCATTTTTGATCTTATGACTGTTTGTTTGGGTTAGAACAAGAGAAGTGGAATGGTGACAAGTCAAAACGTTATGACTATTTTCATATTTTCACAAAGACAGCTAGGTGGTACAGTGATTAGAGCCTTGGAATTAGAGTCAGGTAGACCTGAGTTCAAATCTAGCCTCAAAAACCTACAGCTTAGCTGTGTGACCCTGGGCAACTTACTTAAACCTCTGTCTGCCTCACTTTCCTCATCTGTAAAATGGGCATAATAATAGCACCCACTTCCTAGGGTTGTTTTGAATATCATACTATTGGTAAAGACACTTTGCAAAATTTAAAGGATTACATAAATACTATTATTATTATTATCTCATTAAAATTATATGCTATTTCCCCACAAGACAAACTCTTTCATACATATCTAATAACTTCTTGGCTAGGTTACCTCCAAGTCTATTTATTATCACTGTTATTTAAAAATACAATAAAACAGTTAAATAAATCATTAAAATGGCACAGTCTGCATAAATGCTAGTCAATGCAAATAGGGAGTGAATGGATAGACCTAACCTCAAGGAATATGAAAATATTGGAAATTTAGGGGAAGATGATGCTTGTAATATTTAGACTTTTAGTGCCTGAGAAAGACGAACCCTTTTTGCCACTTTAGAAAATCCAAAACAAAACAAAATGCTCAAATCACGTATTAAGGAAACATTGAAAATAAAGCCTTGTTAAGTGGATCTTAACTGTCTCTAGGATAAAGCACCCAACGTTCAGCCCTCCACAATCTGGCTCTTATTTGCCTTTCTAGACTTATTTCAGATTATTCTCTTTGTACCACTCATACTGATGGGCTAGTTATTTCCCATGAGGGTGTACCATCTCCTACTCCTCTGCCTTTACCCGAGTGTCTGTTACTTGCCTCACTCTCTCTAACCTCCCGTTTGCTGTCTAGAATGTACTCCCTGCTCACTTCTTAGAATCCCTAGCATCCTTCAAAGCATAGCTCTAGGGCTTCCTACTATAGAACAACTTTTCCAATCTTTCCTCCTCATCCCCTTCTCCCCAGCTGTCAGTGCCCTCTTCCTTTGAAATAACTTTGGATCAGTTTGTGTCAGGCACTGTGCAAACCTCTTTACAAATATTATTTCATTTGATGTTCACAACAACCCTGCAAGGTTATCGTGGTATCCCAATTTTATAGATAAGGAAACTGAGGCAAATAGCAGTTAGGTGACTTGCTCAGGGTCACACAACTAGAAAGTGTCCGAAGCCAGATTTAAACTCCAGTCTTCCTGACTCCCATCCAGTGCTCTATTCACTAAGCCACCTAATTGTTTCCTATTAGCTGTGAAATGGTTAGTCTTTTTATAAAGATATTAAAAATTAAAGAGGAAAACACGTACTTATGCAAAAGAAAGCCTTGAGTTTATCTGTGTTTTCCCTGTGAAATTCTCCTACTGCTCTATTTGCATTATATCCTTTTATACTGCAAGGTCTTAACCTGAGGTTCATGGAGAGATCTCTGAACCTGGATAGGAAAATAATTACATTTTATTTTTATCAGCCTCTAACTGAAATTTAGTATTTGCTTCAATTATTTAAAAAGGTCAGTCAGTCGATCAACATTTATTAAGCATCTACAATATGCTTGGCACTGTGCTAAAGGCTGAGGACAGAAAAAGAATCAAAGGATAGTCCCTGCCCTTGAGGAACTCAAAATCTAAGAGAGGTGACAACATGTAAATGACTATATCCAAATAAGCATATACAGGATAGATAGGAAATAATTAACAGAGAGAAGGCACTAGAGTTAAGAGAGATTAGGAAAAGCTTCCTGTAGAAGGTGAGACTTTAGCTGGGACTTGGAGGAGGCTGGGGAAGCGAGGAAGTAGAGATGAAGAGAGAGAGCATTCTGGGAATGGGGAACAGCCAGTGAAAATTCCTGGTAGGAGATGAAGTGTCTTGTTCAAGCAACTGCAAAGAGGCTACTCTCCCTGGATAGAAGAGTATATAGTGGGGTGAGGTCTTCAAGGTAAAGTGTAAGAAGACTGGGAATGTGTGAGGGGGAGGAAGAGGGGTGCCTAGATTAGGAAAAGCTCCTAATACCAAACAGAGAATTTTATATTTGATCACGGAGGTTATAAGGAACCAGTGGAGTTTATGGAGTAGGGTCTGGGGGTGGGAAGGAGGGGAGAGGACCTGTGCTTTAGAAAAATCATTTTGAATTTAGGATAGACTGGAACAGGGAGAGACTTGTGGCAGGCAGACCAATCAGCAGGCTATTGCAGTAGTCCAGGTGTGAGGAGATGAGGGCCTGCAGTAGGTTGGTGATTGTATCAGAGGAAAGAAGGGGGCATATTTGAGAGAGACATAACAAAGGTGAAATCGATAGGCCTTGAAGGTAACAGGTTGGATATGGAATGTGAGAAGTAGTGAGGAGTCAAACATGACGCCTGGGTTGTGAGCTTGGGGGAATGAGAGGATGGTAATGCCCTTCACAATGAAAGGGAAATTGGGAAGAAGGGAACATTTGCTTCAATTATTTAAAAACATTATTCTGAGAAGGGGTCCCTAGATTTCCCCGGACTGCCAAATGGGTCTGTGACATACAAAAAGGCTTAACACACCTGCATTATGCCAACAATATTCCTGATAAGTCCATTAAGAACAAGAGCTATCCCCATATTCCAGATGGAGAAAAAAATAGCATTGGCTAGCTCAGATTCAGGGTATCATTTAGAGAAGCCAGAACTAAAGTTGGGTTATAAGTCAAATGTCCTTATTTTAAGTTCAAAGTCTTTTACATTGTATAGTAAACTTTATTTGGTTAAAAAAAAAGTTCTTTCCTTTGCTTTCAAGATGAAAAGCTTTAATGTATGTAAAATGCTTATTCTATGTTGTAGTTAATATATCTACATTTAGAAGGATGATGTCCAATTAGATTGTACTGATTATTTTATTTTTTCACAGAGACAAAGAGATGGAATGGAATACATACATAATTAAAAAGTCAAAATCATCATGATTACATAATAACTTAAAGAAGCTCTAGATTTTCTCTGAAATTGCCCAGAAATATCAACTCGGAAGCATTATTCATTTAGGAAAATGGTCAAAATGGATGCCGGCTTCTTTTTTCTTTAGTCATATTGGATTTTTTATTTGATTCTGATGTTTTGTCAAAATAATAATAACAAAGCATGTGGATATTAATGTTTTCTAAATGTTTGAACCATAATCATAAACTACACACAAAATTAAGCTACCATTTGTGAGATGAAATTCTATTGTTTTTAATTGTTTCTGAAGTTATCATTTGTGGTGGTGCATTAAGTAAAGACTTATTGAAAGGGCATCATGGGCAAACTGAGTTTATGTGGCTTGATGTTGTATCTGTCATCTTTCAGAGTATTTTTTGATGTGGCTATATGTTTAATAAACCACTTTGATGTGCTGCCATAACTGTGTCTGTTGGCTATTAATCCTGGTTTCTACATTAGACCAAAAAGTACTATGTTGACACAGGCTCTAAATCCTTTCCAAAGTAATCTAACAATTTGATAAGCTAAAGTAATAATCACAACTACAAAAACAAAATAGGGATGAGACTGTTAACAAAAGTAGATCGATACCAAAGGTCTATCTACCACACATACAGAACCACTTATGTGCACATGCAGGCAAAGCGGGGGTACAAGAAGGTTCTTGGCTTTCTCCATGCAGTAACAAGAGAAACCACTTCAACTTTTTCTGAGCCCTGGTTCCTTATTTGAGAAATTGCCATTGATAATAATCTATACTATGGTGTTAGGAAGAAAGAACAAAGGAAAATCACTCTAAATGTAAATACAATCAAATAATTTCTACTATTTTCTTCCCAGATCTCTTACTACTCAAAGTCTTTATGGGGAAGGGGGGGGTAATTACACTATTTCCCTGGGGCCAGTTTTTTTTTCTCTTTCCCTGTGCAATTATCTGTAACTTCTAAAAGGATTTATGGCAATTAAGGTAACTAAGCAGGATGTCAAAGAGCTTGATAATCATGTAAATGTAAAAGGGTTTATATTTCCTGTTTTGGGAAACTGAGGTACTTTCAACTTCAATTTGTTGTGTTTGTAGTGTTCAGTCATTGAACTATATAGGACCTGGCTCAGGCATGGAGCAAAGAAACTCCATGATAAAATACTAGGATTTGCCCCTCATATTCAATGAGTTGCCATGTGTAGTCAGGTCTGCCTCCACAATATGTCTCGAATCTTTTACCTCCTTTACACTTTCACTGCAACCATTCTCGTAAATCTCATCATTTTTCTTCTTGCCCTGACTACTGTATACCCTACTAAATGATTTTCCCATCTTAAGTCTATCCCATTCCTCGAATTCATCTTTTACATCCTTGTAAGAATATTCCTCCTAATTACTGTTCTGATCAGATCACATAATCATAAAATTTTAGAGTTGGCCCTCATTGGCCATTTAGGCCCATCCATACTTGGATAAGAATTCCTTCTATGACAAACTTAACAAATTCACACTTTGCTGAAAGAATTATATTGAGGAGGAATCCACTATTCCCTTTGGATAGTCCTAGTTAAGTAGTTTTTACTTTTATCAAACTTAGTTTTGCGTCTTTGCAGCTTCCACTAATATTGCTCCCAGTTCTGAACTCTGGGGCCAAACAGAACAAGTTTAATCCCTCTTCCATGTAACTATCCTTTAAATATTTGAAGACAGTTATCATTCCTTCCACCCTCCCCACCCCCCAAGTGGTCTCATCTCCTGGCTAAATTTCCCAAGTTCCTTCAGCCAATCTTCACATGGCATGAATTTGAGGCCTTTTGCCAAGAGAAGTGTTTGCCTTCACTTGAGCACCCTCCTCCAGTTTGTCAGTCTCCTTCCTAAAATTTGAAGAACTTAAAAATGATTCCCTATGGTATGCAGAATTAAAAGAGACATTTCAGATACAGTCTGACTAGGGCAGAGTACAGCAGGATAATCATCTCCTTGTTCCTAGAAGTGATGCTTCTTAGAAGGCAGCCCAAGATCCTATCCACTTTTCTGTCTGCCACGTCATGCTGCTGCCTTTGAGATCACAAATCCCTAAAACCCTCAGCTCTTTTTCATATTAACTCCTATCTAACCATATTTCTATCATCTTGTACTTGTAAAATTGCTTTTTTTTAATGTAACTTCACAAGTACAAGATAGGGGAGACATGATTAGACAGATTTCATCTGAAAAAGATGACTGTTGTAGTTCTTTAGTTTTTAATAAATAAAAAATTATTCTCTGCCTCTTTACAGCGTTAAACTGTTGTTACACAAGTGAGGCATCATTCTATATTGTTCAAAAGAAAATCTGAGCTTTTATATTCATACTATAAAAATCTTTTTTTGTATCAAACTATCCCAATCTCATATGAGAGCTCTTTTTTCATACACATATATTAGCTGAATATATTAATATAAAGTTCTTTTAGATATTAAACTATTCACAATTTGTTACATAATTTGTTAATATAAATCTTTTTCTTTACAACCCCCTCATAGTTTTCTGCCCTTTATAATCACTAAATTGCTCCAGATGAAATCGCCCTTAAAGAGACAATGTGTACCTTTCATCTTTATTGAGTGGAATATATTCCATTAAAAGGAGATGATAGTTCCATTGTACTCTGCCTTGACCAGATCAGGAATATTGTGATCTTGTCACTCCTCTTTTCAAAAACCTTTGATGGCTCCTGGATGCCAACCAAACTTCCGATCTTGACACTCTGAGACCTTCTCCAATCTGGTTCCAACATATCTTCCGACCTTATCTCATACAATTTACTTTTGTGTACTCTCCACATTGGACTACCCCTTATCCCTCACCCAACTCTTTATCTCTGGCAAGAGATGACTCTCTTCCCAATCACTCTATCTCTGCCTGCTGAAATCTCTCCCTTCTTTCGAGGATCAACTTAAGTGGCTCCTTTTCCATGGATCCTTCTCTGATCTAACTCCCCCTCAGCTGAAAGTAACTTTCCCCTCCTTAAATTTTCATAGTGCGTTGCACAGACCTTTTCTTCACACTTATTACATTTTCTGTTGTGTCATAATTATTTATACATGTCTTTCTCCTTCAACTAGATTCTAAGTCCATTTAAAGCAAAACCTGTGCTCTCTCTGTTTGTATAGACTAAATCTGGCACAGTGCCTTTGTATAGGTCTAAATGATGTAGGTATTTGATTCTCTGATAGAAACGATATTAAAATTTTGGGTTATATTCCTGACAAGGGTTTGATACCCATCTTTTTATAGAAATGATCCCAAATATCTTTAATTGAATTTAAGTGATAGAACTGTACTCTGGCTGGTATAAAACTTCATAAAGTTTCAGTCAATTAAATGGTAACTAATAGCACGCATCTTATTTACTAACAGTATCATAGTATATGTTAAAACATTTTTCTTATTTCTTTGTAATTTCTGCTGAATGCTTATAACATCAAATAATGACTACTTTCACTAAGGTCATAGAATTTTAAAAGATGAACTTTGGGATATTTTGACAGTTAACTCCAAGGAAAATTTAAGGAATGCTAGGTCTACTGTATTAGATGGCTTCAGAAGTCTCATTAAAGAAAGGAGAAATGATCAAGTCCTCTGAGGGTCAGGGAGCTGGGAGGGAGGAAACAAACATTATTAAGCACTTACTATGTGCCAGACACTTGAGCTTTACAAACATTATATCTAATTTGATCCTCATGACAACCCTGCAAAGTGGGTGCTGTTATCCACATTTGGCAATTGAGGAAACTGAGACAGAGATTAAATGACTTGCCCAAAGTCACATAGCTAACAAATGTCTGATGGTGGATTTGAACTCAGATCTTATTGACTCCATGCCCAGCCCTCTATCTACTCTGCCACTTACATTTGTCTGTCCATTTGTACTACTATTTAGAAGCAAATACTTTCAAAGTGGGTAATTTTATGGCAAACCAGTGAAAATGAAAGGCAGATCCCACACAAAACTTTATTATCTTAAGCCTAATTTATCTGATGGATATTTAGGACAGTGGCATCAAACTTAAATAGAAATGAGGGCCACTAAATGGTTACATAAGGATCCTGATGGGTTGTGTATTGACTTGGAAAACCACATATTAATATCATCTATATTTCATTGTATTTTTATTTATTTTGCTAACAGTATCAAATTTTCCATAAGTCCTCATGACTAACAGTATCAAAGGCCTTGGTCAGATCAACAAACATTGTGTGCAGACCTCTGTTCTGTTCCTGGCATTTCTCCTGGAGTTGTTGGGCAGCAAACACTATATTGACTGTTCCTAGGCCCTTTCTGAAGCCACGCTAACTCTCAAGTAGATGACCATCTTCCAGGTGAAGGATCAGCCTATTAAGGAGGACTCTGGCAAGAATCTTGCCAACAACGACTAAGAGAGAGACCTCCCTGTGATTGCCACAGGACAATCTATTTCTTTTACCTTTATAGAGATGGACAATGCCAGCATCCTTGAATTCTTGGAGGATAACCTCCTCTTGCCATATAATCTGGGAAATTTCAGTCAGCTTTTGTTTGAGCAATGGACCACCTACCTTGTAAATCTCAGCCGGAGATTGCATGCTTTGCCACATGAAAGGAGGCTAATGGCATTGAAAACCTCTTTTTCCAGTTTGAACTTCAGCTAGGAAGGGATTGACTTCAACCTGAGGTAAACGGTCAATGGCCTCAGCATTGATTGATGATGGTCTGTTGAGAACACTATGGAAGTGTTCAGCCCATCTCTGAGGATCACATCCTTATCACTAATCAATGTGGCTCCATCAGCACTGAGTAGCTGAGATGCAGCATAAGTCTTTGGCCCATAATAGCCTTCAGGGCATCATAAAAGCACTTTGGATTGTTACCATCAGCATAAAACTGAATTTCATCTGCCTTCTTGCTGAGCCAAGAATCCTGCATCTCTCTAAGCTTTGTTTGTACTTTACTTTCGATGGCATGAAATGCTGCCTTCTTAGAGAGGATGAACTATCCTGCTGGTAAACCCTGTGGAGTTTTCATTATTCATTTAGCAGCTTCTGAATTTCCCCATCATTTTCATCAAACCAGTCTTGGTGTTTGGGAGTGTTCTGGCCTAGATGAGTAAATGCAGGCTATCCACCAAATCTCTGAAAGCTTCTCACTTCTTTTCTGTTCCACTTTTGCCAACTAAATCGCTTCCATTTGAATTGTCTTAAGAAGATTCTGAAGATCACCTGGCAGGATAAGGCACCAGACTTCGAGGTCCTTACTCTAACTAAACTGCCAAGCATTCAAACTCTGCTTCAGAGAGCACAACTCCAATGGGCTGGCCACGTTGTTCAAATGCAAAATGTAGGCTTGCCAAAGAGACTATTTTATGGAGAACTCACACAGGGCAAGCATTCACATGGTGATCAGAAGAAGTAATACAAAGACACTCTTAAGGTCTCTTTTAAGAACTTTGGAATTGATTGTGTGACATGGGAGACACTGGAACAGGACCGCTCAGCATAGTGTGCCCACCTCAGAGAAGGTGCTGTGCTCTTCGAGCAAAGAAGAATTGAGATAGCTCAAATGAAACATAGGATGAGCAAATGTGGAGTATCTGCCCCAAATGTTCACATGGACTATTTGTGCATTGTGGTAGTGCATTCCAAGCTCGTATTGGTCTGATCAGCCACAGCTGGACACACTGAAACTTGACTCTAGCATAGTGATGTCATTTTGGTCCTCTTTGAGAACAAAAGACAACAACCAACCAACCACCAACCAACCTATTTATTTTGCTAAATGTTTCCCAATTACATGTTAATCTGGTTGGCTGCACTCAGGAGTGTTGTGGGCAGCCCGCAGCTGTGTGTTTGCCTTCTCTGTTTTAGGTTATACTGTGCTTGTCCTTGGTCTAACATGTGGTACAGAGAATGCAGCTGTTGAGTTGGCTCTCTGGTACTTGCAATGTGGGGTGTGTTCCTTTAGTCCTGTAGGATTTCTGGCCTCATGGTATAAGTGCCAAAGAACTGGGATGCAGGCCTATAAAAAAAAAGCAGCAGCCCAAGATGTAAGTTTCTGAAACTCCCTTCTATACAGAAGAAATCTTTTTTTTTCTGTATGTGAGCTATAACATTCCCATCACTTTCCTACATATCTTGATTTCACTTTTAACTTCTTTTTTTTTTTAGCATTTTGATTGACGGAGAGACAAGCTATTATCTGTTGCCTCTACTTGTAAATTTCTGCTTTTAAGACCTCTGAATATCACAACTGATTAAGGAGTCATAAAAGAAAAAATAAAAGTAAGAGGGATATGTTCTAGTTAAACTTGTGACTGACCTTACAATTGCATGATATAAACTATAGAAATAAGGGAATGGGGGTTATGCTCATTGCCTCAAATTGACACAGGCAGCCAGTCAAAAGAGGCTATACCCACTCACATGGTAGGGATGCGAAGCTTCCATGTTAGGCATTCTGGACATGCTTCAAAGGCCCTTCAAAGGCATCTCTATGTTAAGTGAACTGGGCATGACCAGACAAATCCCAGGTTACATTTCATTTTCATAGTCCTTGGTCTTTAAATAGAAATTCTTCTATCTCCATAGAAGCAGGAGGCAGAAAGGATTCTTTAGGTGAGTCCCTTCTATGGTTCTGTAGCTTTCAAGGATGATCAGGGCAAATCTGAACACTGTACAGCCTTAGGAATATAAGGTTAATGATCAACAAGAAATCACTGAGGAATTTTAACAAAACTGTAGTACAAAGAACTGTGTGTATGTATGCTGTTGGATACAAATGATTTTCTGAGTAAAATTATACAAGTAATAATTAGTATATAATTATTATTCAAATAATAATTCATGTACACATACAGGCGATGTACAAAATGACTCAGAAGGTTATCTAATTATTTACTTTTAGCAGTTGCTAGTAAAATGTCTCTAAGCAAGGGGATCTTACAGATTTGTTTCTCTACAACTTTAGATTACATTCACTTAGCTATAAAGCAAAAAGATGTTCTTAAAAAACAAAGCAAGTGCAGGGATTCTTAGTCACTTTCTGTAGTGGTGAAGGTGGTATGTATGTTTGCCATGTAGGTAGCATCATTAGTCATTTATAAAAGTTAGGATAATGCAGGTATACATATTTAATTGACAGCAACGTCTTTGTTTTTTAATGAAAGAAAGAATCTTTGGACTTCCAAATTATGTAGCAGTTTCTTATCTAGAATTTGAGTAGTTTTCCCCTCAAGCGATTATTTTAGAGTAGAGGAGAACAACTGAAAATTTATTAGGTAAAAAAAACCAAACAAACAAAAAAAACTTGCGTCATTTCTTCTCCTCTAAGAGAAAGGCAACTGAAAGCCACTCCCCTAAATGATTGTCTTAGAAGCAAAATGCTACGTATTTATATGTAGACAAGAAAAAGGTTTGGAACTATATGCTAAGTTTTCCAACAGTAGGGCCCATGGCTCAAGAGATGTGTCAGCAGACATCCAGGGGACTAGAAAAGCACCCCCATTATTTGATGTCGTATTTTTTGAGGTAACCTTAAGTAGACATGTGACATGAGTTAGAGAGGGCACCTATCATCACCATGTAATGGCTTTTTGAAAAACTGATTCAGGAATATTTATTTTGCTGCTTTCTTTTCCTCAGAATAAATTTCTCTATAACAAGCATAGGCATTAAGTTGTTGACCTTTATGCTGTACTTGAGGTTCAAATTAATTTCTTCAAAACTGACTGGTCAGCATATGTTCATTTGTGTGTGACTTGCCAAAAGCATTGTAAGTAGTAACCTAAGTATAATTAGAAAAGCACTTAGAATCAGCAATTACAAGTTTAATTTCTTACAAGTTAAATTGCAGTAGAACAAGAACTACATCTAACATTGCTATGAATTAATATTGTATTAGCCAGCAGAACAGTGCTCCATTATACCAACCATTACAAAATCTCATAGCCATTGCTTGCAATGGTTTGCAAAACTATTTCTACTAAGTAAATAAAAAAGTTTACATAAAACAAATAAGCAAATATTTCCAGAATTTATACACGAAGTGCTAAAAATCTCATATGTACTCTTAGGTTTCACTGCACATCTTGCAAATTGGTAAAGACAAAAAAAGATGGCAATAGTCAATGTTGAGGAAGTTGTGAAAAGATAGGTTCACTGGTCCCCCGGTTGGAGGTCCATTATGAAAAGCAATTTGTAATTATGCAAATAAAATGACTAAAATGTCCATATACTTTAACCCAGAGATTTTGCTAGTAGGCTTGGAGGCCACTAATAAGAAGAATGTCCATATACATCAAAATATTTGTAACAATACTTTTTTTTGTGATAGCAAAGAATTGGAAACAAGTAGATACCCATTAATTGGGAAATGGCAAAACGCATTGTGATACATGAATATAAAAAATATTATTACATTGTAAAAAATGATGAATGTGATGAAACTGTTGTTGTTTTCATTTTTCATTTTTGAGGACCAATGACATCGTGGGGTAATTTCTTGACTTGCACATGAATTGGATTTAAGTGAAACAGAGTTGCATAAAGTTATCAACCTTACTCTCTCTTCCAAAGTCACTGAAGTCCAGTGGCAAGACAAAAGTCAGCATGATTGGCAATGGCCTTGGTGTCTTTGATGTTTGACCAAGCTGTAAATGCTCCACAGCATCTGCTTCAGCTGCCTTCATGGGTGTTGGAAGAAATTGTTCTCACCTACCTATTCCACTGGAGGGAAGCCTTCACATGCTTGGGGTAGACCTTTCCCTAACTTACTGATGGGTTTGAAGCCTGCTACTTACCCTCAACCTGGTTTAGCCTGTCTGCTGAGATGGTTTAGCAAGGTTTGATTTCTTTGCATGCTACAGCTTCTTGGCGCCACAGATGACAGGTAGGTGAAGATGGACACCAAAGGAGCAACCCTGAAAAGAGCTCAGCAAGCCCTTACACCAAGAGGTGCTAGTCCTCCCCATATACCCTGTGATGAATACAGAGAAGTATGGAAAGACTTAACATGAACTGATGCAGAGTAAAGCAGAGCCAAGAAAACAACATACACAATGACTACAACAATGTAAATAGAACAACCACACGCACACACAAAAATCAAAAGTGGAGGTCATAAAATTATAAATTACAGGAATGGCTCAAAAGAAGAGATAGGATACAAAGAAATAAGTGAGAGAATATTTACGACTTCATGGAGATGGGAGGTCCACATGTGTTGCACATCGCACATGTATTTGGATTTTGTCAATATATTGATCATTTGTGCTGATTTTCCCCCTCTTCCTTTTTGTCTTTTAAAAATCCTATTTGTTATATAACTGGTTCTCTAGGAAGGAAAGGAAAAAGGATTCTAGGAGAAACTACTATGATGTAAAAGACAAAAAGCATTAATAAAAGTTTATGTAAAAAAATTCCACATATTAAGATTGAAACTATTTATTTTACCAAAACTTCAAAGGTCCAAGATTATTCCAGTCAGGTATGAATTACCCAAAAGAATTAAAAAAAAATTGATTCCTCCTTAAAATTGGAAGACAGTTTGACAGAATACAGAATATAGGAAGAGTATGTGAGAAAATACATAAATATCCAGACAAAACAACTCTAGTGAATATTTTTATTTGCCTGCTCCATTTGTTCTTGTTGTTTTTAAAAAGGCACATTAACTGTCTATTTATGGTATGATTTATTCTGCTTTGGTAATATGACCAAAAGACTAACTATAGGGAATTCAGGAGTCAAATCTGTTACAACATCTACTTCTCATTCTTGTGAGTTATTTTTATTTTTCATCCAGATGTTCTTAGAAATGTAGTGACATTGGTTCTAATCATCCAGGTTTTAAGCAGAATAATATATTTATCTTTGAGTCTGGTTTCTTGGTCTCAGATGTTTTAGCTCAGAAGCAAAGGATGACTACTTTGGGCCAGCTAAAGTAACATCCATGAGGCTAGGTGGCGCAGTGAGAAGAGCACCAGCCCTGGAGTCAGGAGGACTTGAATTCAAATCTGACCTCAGATACTTGACACACTTACTAGCCATGTGACCTTGGGCAAGTCACTTAACCCCAATTGCCCTGCCTTCCCCCATGCAAAAAAAAAAAAGTACAAAAAATAAAATAATAAAATAATATCCATGCTCCAAGCCCCTTATGAAATTTCTTCTCTTCCAAGAAGTCTTTTCCAACTCTTCTGGCCCACATTGACCTCTATTATGCTTATCTTCTATGGCATTCATTTTGACTGTTAGGACTAGTTTTACATTATTATTTAGCTATTAATACATATATCTTTCTTGTAGGATTAGATTGCAAACTCTTTAAGTACAGAGGCCATGGTTTCTTTATTTTTTCCATTTTTTTAATTCCCCAGTCCCACACTCTGTTTTCTTTTCCCTACTGTTTAATTTTTAATTTTCATATTTTTAATGAAGAACAAAGGCAGAATGTTTTGAGAACCTATGATCGAAATGGAAACTATAGGATGTTTGGTTGAGGTTATGGGCAGAATTGGCAGTTAGATGAACATTCAGAGAAGAAAAACAAAGAGAAGGAAAGCAGAGATAAGTTAGAGGACTGAATTAAAGGGCAGGTTAGCAATTTGGGGTTTGCATAGCTGACAATTCCAGGCAGAAGCACCGTAAGACCTAAGGCACAAGGCTGCACACCCACTGGAGTCATATCCATCAAAAACAAAACAAAACAACTATCAATGTCTCTAGGAACTTTTTTGTCTAACGGATCTCTTTGGCTGTGCAGCAAAGTCTATGGACCTTTTTTTGAGGATAACATTTTTCCAGCATTGTCACACATGCCCTCCCTTTTTCTCCTGCATTGTAGAACTTCTTCCTTGTATGCCTCTTTTATGTGAGATAATTTCCTCTCTTCTTTCTCTCCTGTCCCTCCTCTCAGTGCAGCCCTCTTTCTCACTCTTTAATTTTTAAGAAATTGTACCATCATTTGTCAACTCATACCTGTGCCCTCTATGAATACTCCTTTTAACTGTCCTAATAATAACAAAGTTCTTAGGAGTTACAAGTATCATCTTATATAGGAATGGAAACAGTTTAACCTTATTGAATCCCTTATGATTTCTCTTTCATGTTTACCTTTTTATGCTTCCCTTGAGTATTATATTTGAAAGTCAAACTTTCTATTCAGGTTTGGTCTTTTCATCAGGAATGCTTGAAAGTTCTTAATTTTATTAAATATCCATCTTTTTCCTCTGAAAGATTATACTCAGTTTTTCAGGGTAAATTTATTTTTGATTATAATTCTAACTGCATTGCCTTCCAAAATATCATATTCCTTGCCCTTTGCTCCTTTAATGTGGAAGCTGCTAAATCTTCTGTAATAACAACTATGGGTCCATGATATTAGAATTGTTTCTTTCTGGCTGCTTGTAATATTTTCTCCTTGACCTAGAAGGTATATTATAGCTATGTTTGGCTATAATATTTCTTGGGGTTTTCATTTTGGGATCTCTTTCAGGAGGTGATTGGAGGATTCTTTCAGTTTCCATTTACCATCTGGTTCTAGGGTATCAGAGAAGTTTTCCTTGATAATTTCTTCTTTTGGGAGGGGAGGGGAGAAGGCAGGGCAAATGGGGTAAAGTGACTTGCCCAAGGTCACACAGCTAGTAAGTGTGTCAAGTGTCTGAGGCCAGATTTGAACTCAGGTCCTCCTGACTCTGGGGCTGGTCCCTGACTCACTGTGCCACCTAACTGCCCCTGATAATTTCCTAAAATAAAATGTCTAGGTTCTTTTTTTAAAAAAAATCATGGCTTTCAGATAGTTCAATAATTTTTAAATTATCTCTTCTTTAAAATAACATTGTGTTTTTTCCAACTATATGCAAAGACAATTTTCAACTTTCATTTTTTAAAAGATTTTGAGTTCCAAATTTTTTTACCCTCTCTTCAATTTCCAATTATTTGCCACCACGAAAAGAGCTGTTATGAATATTTTTGTATATTTTTCTTTTTTATGATTTCTTTTCTCATAATATCTCTCTTTATATCTAGGTCATGTATCCATTTTGACCTTATCTTGGTAAACATTATAAGATATTGCTCTATGCCCAATTTCTGCCATACTGATTTTCAATTTTCCCAACAATTTTTTTCTACCAAATAATGAATTCTTATATCAAAATCTTAAGTCTTTACACTTGTCAAATTGAATGGACCATTTTCAAAACAGTAAACATAAATTGTTAATAATAATTTGAAAAATGCTCAACCTCATTAATAATGAGAGATATAAATTAAAACTCTAAAATGCCACCTCTTATTTATCAAATCAGCAAAAAGTAAATAAAATCTATGAAATTCAATGCTGGACGGTTATGAAGAAATTCCACGCTGGTGAAACTGCAAATTTGCAAATTGAAAATCTACTATGTATAGTAAATGTTATAAAAAAAACCCACAACTTGTCTTTTAGCAAATAATCCATTATGAGGAATTTAATTTTTCCCCTAGACCTTTGATGTCATCAGTGAAGGCATCTTCCTGTGAGAAACTCTATCAACAGAGATTGACCTTTTCTTTGCTGTTTATAGTCTTAAGAGAATTGCTTGGGCATTGAGGGACTAATGGACTTTTTTAGGGTCACATAACCAACATAGTTAGAGGCAGAACTAGAACATAGATCTTCATTTCTCCAAGGCCAGTTCTCTATTATAAAACAATGTCTCTCTATATTATTGGGTATATAATCTGAAAATGGCATAAGAACTGAACAAAAAAGACATATTTTCAAGGATTTTAGTTGCAGCATTTTAAGTATACTGTTGGTTGTACAGAGCATTTACAGATATTTTCTGCTTGCTTCTAGCACACCCTGTGGCAGCTTTTGGGGCCTGATCCCAGTTACATAAGTAACTCCAGAGTTTTTACAATGTGAAGAGGGATTGCATAATTCATAAAGGGCATAAGATTAGTCATCTAGAAGCTGGCTTAAATATTACCTCAAGCAGTTATGCTATGTAAGCTTGGCCAAGTCATTCAGTATTTCTTATTTATAGAATGTAGATTATGATGCTTTGATGTTTTACCCCTCACTCACTAGCCAATGATCTCCAGCAATGAGAAGAAAGTCCCATACTGATGGGCTTTGGGACTTGGGGTTACTCTGATATTTGCATGCAGGATTGTTGTGAGAAAAGTGCTCCATAAACCTGAAAATTCTCTCTATATACATAAATGTGGCATTACTACAAATGAAGCTTTATGAATAAAATAAATGGAAATCTTTCAAATGATAAACCTTTCTAAAAACCATTTTAAAAGGGTATATTTCTCCCATTGTATATTACAAATATGTTTTCCTTGTTCAATAGGCTCCTGCCTCCTGAATCTTTTTCCTAACTTCGTCCTTACCATCTCCTGCGTTTAGATGCTATTTTTCATTTGAAAAATATGGAAACAAATCAAAATAGGCAGAAACTGTATGATCCCCAGAGCCACTGAATAAAACTTGGCTGTTTCTTTGCCTATTCTTTCCCTTCTAATTTCATGTTTTTCCTTTTAAGGCTTATTACATAGGTGAACTGCCCTGGCAGGCAAGGGTGTATACTGTCTGGGGCCATTTTATCCCTTGGCTCAAAAACAAATGAGATCACTCAAGTGTACATTGAAATTTACTTGATTCAGTGCTTATAAAATTCATGAATATGGAAATGAGGGGAGAATTACAGCTGCCTGGAAGCAGAATTCTTCACCAGGCTGACCAGTATTCTTTGCTAGCAACATACTCCTAAAATAAAACAACAAGTTATGTGACCTAGAGGAAGGAATGGTTGGTGGTTGGTCATATACCTATTCAAGCACTAAACTAGCCTATTTATAACACAAAATAATCTCTTAAAATTATCTTTCTATAAAAGACAAAACACAGATTGTGTTCTTTTAGCATTTTGTTTGGCTCACATAGTAGCATCATATAAGGTAGAATCAGAAGGGATCCTGGACATCATCGAGTCTCATTATCTCTTCTACAGGTATACAAACTAAGAACCAGAGAGAGAAAATGACTTGTTGATAGTAAATGGCAGATCCAAGATTCAAATTCACATCTTCTAACTCCAGACCTATTTCTACTATGCGATGCTTTAGTGCATACATTTTCTCTAATCCATTGATTTATATCTTTTTATTGGGGTATCATGGAAAGACCATTGGACTTAAGAGACAGAAAGCCTGGGTTTGACTCTTGGCCTTGCCATTTAAGAGCTGCATGATTTGGAGCAATTCACTTAAGCTCCTTAAGCCCTAGTTTCTTCATCTCTAAAATAGAAATATTAACATTGCCTCCTTTATAGAACTGCTACAAGAATTAAGTGATGTAAGACAGAATTTGGGCAAAAAGAAGTTAGCTTCACAAAGGATAAGACAGGGAGGCATGGTTAAACAGCAGTTTTTCTGAAAAAAAGATCTGTTGCTTTTTTTTTTTAGTGGACCATAAGTCCACTATGAATGTGATGCAGCAGCCAAAAAGGTTAATGCAATCTTGGACTGTATTAAGAAGGGCATAGTTTCCAGGAATAGTGAAGTGATAGTCCCACTGTACTCTGCTCTCATCAGGCCTCATTTTGAGTGCTATATTAAGTTCTGGGCACAGAAAGACATTGTTAAGCCAGAGAGGGTAACCAGGAAGGTGAAGATGACGTTATATTAAGATCTGTTGAAAGAATTGTGAATATTTATCTTGGAGAAAACTCATATTTCTTTCAATATTTGAAGGACTATCCTTGGAGGAGGGATTGGATTTGTTCTGTGTGGACTTTTGGGGCAGAATCTGGTGCATAAAAGTTACAGAGGCATATTTAGTCCTGATGTCAGGAATAAACACTCTTAACAAAATTGTCCAAAAGTGTAATGAGTTGCTTCAAGGGGTGGTAGGTTCCCCTTTTTGGAGGTCTTCAAGCAGAGCATGGGAGATCATTTGTTGGGTATGTTATGATGAAGATTCCTTTCATGACCAGTGAAGTACTTTCCAACTCTCAGCTTGTGTGACTCTGTGACTTCTTCCATAAATTTGCCACAAGAGTAATTTGTCCCCAATGTTGTGGGACCCTTCTTCATTTTCTCTTGATTCCATGAGGATATCAGTTTATTAATTAGTTACTATGTGCCAGGCACTATGCTAGGCACTGGTTATACAAAGAAAGCAAAACTACAAAAACAGTTCTCATCTTCAAGGAGCTTACATACTAATGGAGGAGCCATGCATATAAATAGATATATATGGGCTGCTCATTAGATTATCCCTAGCTCTCACCATGTGACCATCCTATCTTCTTTTTCAGTCGTACATTTCTTTGGTGACATCATTTTCTGGTTCTTCTGTATAGTTCTTTACTTTTTATGTTAATAATTATTCTTCTATTTATTGAAGCTTCAAGGATGGCCACTGTCTAGCAGAAAAGAATACCTTGTAAATTGAGGCTCCTTCTTTGCTCACATCCACCCATATTACTCCAATCCTTCTGAATGTTATAGAGA
>CM053624.1:322294099-322322948 GCA_028646595.1 Phalanger gymnotis | reverse complement strand
AGTTATGTCACAGGAAATACTGAGAGAGAAAGAGAGAGAAAGAGAAAGAGAGAGAGAGAGAGAGAGAGAGAGAGAGCAGTTATGGCTGCTAATGGCCACCCTCATGATGGTTAGAACTGAACAGGCTAACTTAGCTATACTGTGAGTTTGTTTTAGGGAAGACCCCAGCAGGGGGTCAGAGAGGTTTTGGGGTGGCTAGGCTCTATGTTGTGATATTGTGTTTTAAGTTCCTTGCTGTGTGCTAACTGGCTGTGGGAGCTGAACATTTGGTTATGGGATATGATTCTCTGGTGTCTGAATAAATGTTATATTTCTTTTACTTTCTATAAGGAGAGTCTCATACTTTGCGATACAGAACTACATAGGCATATTCACAATTATCGTTGATGTTATGTTTATTGCCTTACTGAAACAATAACAAAACCAGTAAGGTACTGGTATTAAAGAGATAGGCTTTTGTTTCAGAGCCAAATCTGGAGTAATTTAAAGAGCTCTGCAATTTCCCAAAGGCATGGTATTGCAATCCATGATACTACAGATTATATCAATTGTAAAATATGTGAGATCTTTTTTTTTTCCCAGTGAGAAAGCCTCTATTTTTAATAGTATTTCAATTTTTTCCCTAGTTACATGTTAAGGCAATTTCCTGCATTCAATTTTTTGTTTGTTTGTTTATTTTGTTTTTGTTTTTTTGGAGGGGGAAAAGCAGGGCAATTGGGGTTAAGTGACTTGCCCAAGGTCACACAGCTAGTAAGTTCTAGTATTCATTTCTACAAGATTTTGAGTTCCAAATTTTTCTTCCTTCCTGCCCTCCTCTCTTCCTAATCTGGTAGGCAATTTGATATAGGTTTTATATGTGCTATCATGTAAAACATAAAATATGTGAGATCTTACAAAAGATAAGAAATAATAGGATTTACATTGCTGACTAATAATTTAACAGGAAAACAGCACAGGAGATCATAATGGATGCATATATACATATACACATATGTATGTATATGCACACATATAAATATGTATATATGTACACGCACATACACAAACCATTAGTTTTGTTCTATTTAGCCTTGAAAGATAGGGATAGGAGAAATAGTTGGGAATTGCAGAAAGGTATGCATATACTCCAAAAACCAAACCAAAACAAAACTTCCCAAGAATCAGACTTCAAAAAAGAAATGGAATGATTACCTTGGGAATAATGGCTTACCACGCACTGGAGATTTTCAGGTTCAGTGCAATGATTACTTGTGGAGGGGACTTACATTTAGGCACAGGTTGTACAAGATGCACTATGGAATCCTTTTCAACTCAGATTCTGTGATCATGGATCCATATATTATTGCAATAGAATTTGTATGCTGTGAAGTAAATTTTTTCTTATCAATGATACCATACAATTTATTAATCAAAATATGTGAAGAGAAATATAACCCTTAGATGGAGATGCAATTTGAATAGTAAACTGGTTGGCTCACACTCTTTCCCAGATGTGACCAAAATGAAATACTATTTGTATTGAACCCAGGTCTTCCTGACTTCACTAATATCTGAATTTCACTGAGAATTTTTATTCCATGCAATCCATCCTATTATAAATCTGCTCCACAAAACCTCCTTGTTTCCCCTGGCTAAAATGTTTTTCCTCCCTTTCCTTAAGTTTTCCAGTAAAAATCTGTCTGGATTTCTCCTCAGCAGGATCCATGATTACTTGGAAATAAGCCAACCAACCCTATTCTAGCAATCCATACAATAAAAAGACAGTAAAAAGATGAAAACAACAACAACAACTTTCTATTCAGACCACAACATTGCAAGGATCCAGTCAGTGTGTTGAGTTAGTACATTAGCACATATCTAACAGAGATACTACATATAGATAATTAATTGTGCCCAGAACCAAACTAGAGAAATAGACTAGATTGTATTCAGTAAATACGTCTTCAACAAAAACATGTTCCTGACAGAAAAGAACATCTTTTAAAAGCAAAACTTTTCCTACTGGCACCTTCAGGTTATGAATCTTGGGATATTATAATCTCAGAAGAATCAAAGTTTAGAGTTTCTTTTTCTTTCTATCCCCAGGTTTGGTATAATGCCCACACTTAATAAATGCTTGCTGATTAGTTACCTCACTGGGTGACCCAAAAAATTATGTTGAGACATAAAGTGGGCACATTTAAGTGGCAGCATATTTCCAATAATGACCTACAAATGAGAAGCTGCATATGAGTTATCATTGAGGAAATGTATGATCAGAAATGGAAGTGGGTTGGCCACAAAGCAAAAGTAAGTGAAAGCAGATCTATAGACCATGTGCTACATTGGTACCCACGAAATGCAAAAATATCTAGAAGGTCTTTAGAATGTTGAATAGATCCTGCTATGGAAGACTTATGGGAGAAAATTAATAGGAATTGTATAGGATGAGAAAGTATAGATGAGTTGCAATCTATACTACTGGTGGTAATAGTCATTTTGATATATCAGAGCTATTAAAATAAACCTTGGACATCCTTATCTCCTCAATGATTAATTGTGGCTTGATTTCCAATGAATTCATTTATTTATTTCAATTTATTCAGCAAGTATTTATGAAGTGCCTTCTATGAGTCACACTGTTGAATTTATATTTTTATTTCATGTAGCTTGTTGGAATGAGTTTGCTTGAGTCACTTTGCTACTTTACCAAACTTCACATCTTTCAAGTATCAAGAGGTGAAAAATAGCTCAAATATGTCAGGATTTGTAGTAACAAACTGTTGACAAAGAATGTTTTAATGCATTCTATATGTTTTTGAAATTAAAACACGTTCATTCTAGCCATGCCTCCCTTATTTTTTAGTTTTTATGTTTGTTCTATCCTGAAGAATCCTTATCTTTTTAGTCTATCCTTGAAGCTATGTCTTACCTTTCATTTGATCATTTTGGGTTTCCTTCTCTGGACCTTTACCAGCTCTACAATTTTTCTCAGAATGGCAATAACCAAGGCAAGAGGCATTTCAGCATTATTCATATTAAGATAAAATAATGGTTTAAGATTTGTTTCCAAGACCTTTTAATGATTCCTGTGTAGCATGCAGAGTGGCCAATTCCCAATGCTGTATATACTATAGGGTATAGTGTGGCTTTTAGCTGTGCATGAGGAAAAATGATTGATTAACATGAAGTTAGCCATGAAAAGCCCTTTATTCTTCAAATTTTCCTTTTTTATTACATATAATTACTTATATAACTCATAATTGAATGACATTTTCACTAGTTATGTATAATTAGAAGCAAAAGCTTTACTCCATTATTACCTAATATGAAAAATGAAGCAAATGAGCTGCTTTTTATGGTGTTCCTTTTGTATTTTTTCATTTTTGTCAGAATCTTTTTGTCTGCTGAGGCCAATTAAGACATTTTATAAAATTTCTCTTTTGAGTAGCTTTGGACTTAAGATATCTGTATTTTTTTTGAACTTCATTATAAATACTGTATAGTAGTACAAATACTGTCTTTTGGGCCACTTTGCTACCTCAACAAAGTTGAAAGGTTAAGATAGAAGGAAACATAAACCAAAGCACATACACGCACAAAATGACAACTTAAACCTGAAACCTAAATATATATTATGTATTTTTTATTTAACTGTTTTTATCTTAGTGCATTAATGATAAATTTTTCCTTTTTTGAATAGTCAAGAACACAACAAAAGAAATCCAATGATACTGTCTCATTTTTAAATCCATGCTTCCTCCATTTTATTGTTAGCTATGTTAATTCATTTTTTAAAAAATGAACTTTCATTTATTTCACAGTTTAAAAGAGTTTTGAAGACATATTAGAGGTAGAATACTAGCAAGTAGAACATATGATTGTATCTCAGGGGTCCTATTGTTTGATATTCCATTAAAAAATTTTAGATAGTGGCAAAAACTTTCAAGTTTCCATAATGTTTTCCTTCACAACAGTCTAGTGTAGTAGGCATTCTATTCATTTTAAAGATGTGAAAGCTGAAGCACTGAGAAAGTAACTTATCTTGAATTATATAATGTATTAAAAAGAAAGTAACAATCTTGAATCAGATACTATGTATTAAAATACCTATATGTGAAATGAGATTATACAGATGATAACAATAAAACATTCAAGTACTTAGTATGAGCACAGATAAAAATGAACCAATAATATCTACACAAAATGGATTACTGGAGATACAATACTAAATAAGGTGGCCAGATTTTAGACAAGAGGCTACTTTATTCCCACCAACTGCCAACCAAATACCACTCACAAGTCAGACAAGTCAGCCTATCTGAAACAGCAAGGCACTCTGAAGGAGAGACTGGAGGTAGCACGTGCCAGTCAGGTCAGGCCATGTTTATTATTTTCCTCAGACTCTGATGGAGACATTCCAGGTTCCTGAACTCCTGAACAGAGGCCAAGCCTCTGGATTGGCAATGATTCTGGTCTACTGCCCTTGGTCATTATTCTGGGGGAAAAAATAAACTCCTGTGGAGATGCAACCTAGCGACTGGCAGCCTTATCTACTGAAAACCTAGAAAAGAAAGTTCTTGTCACCATCAAATGGTTCAACATCAGAAACTGATATGATTTTACTAGGGGAAATAACATTAAGGATGTCACATCTTAAGAACTACGGAACTTTTCATCTGACTTGTAGCTCTGTTAGATAGACTATAAGCTCCTTAATATAATATAAATATAAGCTGCTTAATAAATACTCTTTTTATTCATTCAAGATGTTAGAGAAGATAAATAGTTGGTGTGTTAACAGTGTACTAACACAAGCTAGAGCTGAGTCAAATACAATATCAAAGACCTCTATAATCTGGTGCTAGCCTATCTCTGCAGCCTCATCTCATATACTTTAAAGGGTGAAAATACAGAAGCAAGAAATAGCACAGAGCTGTAGTATTATAGAGTGCTGAAAGTGAGGTGTGTAAAATACTGTGCAAACCTTATAGTACTAAATAGATGCTGGCTGTTAGTATCACTATTAAGAGAATTCTGTGAATAAGGCCGAAAAGATGCTCTGAAAGCTAGATTGTGGATGACCTTAAATGCCAGCCTAAGGTATTTGCATTTCAATTTACAGGCAATGGGAAGTCACCAAAGGTTTTTGAACAGAGGAAGCAAATTGTTAGGCTTGTGCCTTCAGATTATTTTGGCAGCCATGGAGAGGACAAAGAGGACAAAGAAAGGGAATCAGTAAGGAGGCTATTAAAATAATTCAGAGATAAAGGTGTGAACCAGAGTGGTGGGTTTGAGAGAGATATATAGTAGAACCTCGGTTCACAGGTAACCTGGTTTACGTATGCTTCACTGGATGAGGAAAATTTTTTTACAAAATTTGTCTTGCAGGATGAACAAAAATTCACAGTATGAACATCATGTTTGAACTTGAACGCTTTGTGAAGGAGTGATGCTCAACTAGGGCAATGGTTTTTTTTTTTGCTTTCATATGTCAAACAAAGAAACTTCAGGTCACCCAAATAAGGCTATAGTAATGAGAGCCATGAATAATGACAATGCAATGTCACATTTCCGTGACATTCTGAAAAAACATCAAAAACAAGTGTTAGATAGATTCCAAGTCAGAAGCGAATGTAAAGAAAAAAAAATCAGTTAGTCAAAACATGAAAGTGATTCTAAAAAATGGAAAATAGGTGAAGGCAGTAGTGTTAGTCTTACTTTTAATGAAAGTAGCCTAAGAGAGAACACTCCCAAGTTTGAAATCCCTGATGTTCTAATGGAAGGAGATTCTCTTTCTAAGCGATAACCCTTCCTCCTCTTCCTCTCTCTAGTCTCCCTCACACCAGCCATGACTCTTCTCAAAGGTAAAGTGCAGGTTAATTTGTTTTATTTTCAGTTTATATTGTGTGCTAATCACTGCTGTTGTATTTCAGGTGCATTAGGGACAAAAAACTTACTTAAAATTATAAATAATTATTTTTATATGAATATTTTTGGGGATGTGGTACTCATCATCCAACTTGACATTATTTGATATGGGAAAATTCACTTTGCAATACAAACAAATTGCATGACTGAATCTTGGAAGGAAATTAAATTCATAAACTGAGGTTCTACTGTAGCTGAAAAAGGAAGATGACATTGAAGTATATGAGGCAGAGGTGTTTAAGGTTTCCAAAATGCTTTATTTAAGTTACTTGATTTGAACATCACAACTTTTTCAAGCAGGTACTATTATTAAGGCCATTTTAAAAGATAAAACTGAGGCTGACAGAGGTTATATGACTTGCCCAGGGTCTAATTTAGTAAGAATCTGAGACCATGTGTTTGACATGGTCTCTACCTGACAGAAGGTTTGACTTGGAGTCAGATCTGAGTTTGAATTCCTGTTAAAATAGCACCTGCCTCACAAGAATCAAATGAGATAATACATGTAAATCAATTTCTAACCTTAAAATGCTACATTAGTTATTATCATTATTATTGTTAGATAATCCCACTGTAAGTATAAACTAGAAGTAAATACCATGGAAGCTTTTCAAAAATTTGGCACCTGAGAGACAAAATGAACTCTGCTAGCATATATATTTTTCTCTAACAAAAATAATGATTGGACAGTGGATATCTTTCTCACAGAGATTTTTTTAAAGTACTTTCTTTTCTTGAAATTAGGACTCAAAAACCAAGGTTTGAATTCTACCTCCAAAACCTTCCACATTTGTAAGAAGGCAAGTTCTCTCTAGACCTGTTTCTTCGTCTTTAGTAAGAAAATAATTATACTTCCAGTACTGTTTGGAAAGTCTGTTGCAAGGAGTATATACTCTGTAAGCTCAAAATTGTTACATAAATGTATCTCATGAGCAGCCATTTTTATTTTTTGGCTAGATCAGTGTCTTCAACACTGTATAGAAATCCCTGTACAGACATTCCTTCCGTTGAGAAATTTATATGGCACTGATAGTCTCAAGAGTTACTTGAGTCATTGAAAAGTTAGGGAATTTGCCCACAGTTACAGGGCTCTTAGGGGTTAAAGGAAAAATGTCCATCTGGATCTTAATGACTCTGAGCGTAGTCTTCTAGCCATTTCATGTGTAGCTCTCACATTTAAGAACTGACATTTATACATAATTTTATTTTTTATTTGCAAGTTATCACATTAATTTTAAATTAAAGTTTATTTTAACTGTACAATTCATTTCAAATCCAATTATTTTCTCTCCCTCCCAACCTCCTCCACTGAGGAAAAAAAAAAAAGGAAAACCCAAACTCTTGTAACAAATGCTGAAAGTTAAGCGAAACAAATTCTTACACTTGCCATGTCCAAAAATGTCTGACTTGTTCCGCAAAGAGTCCATTGCCTCTCCGTCAGGAAGTCAGTAATCAGTACTCTGTAATCATGGTTAGTCACTGCAGTTATTAATGTTCTTTAAATGTTGTTCTTTTCTATATTGTTCTTATTATTTAGCTTGTTCTCTTGGTTTTGCATTCTTTAGTGCATATAAGTCAGAAATCACCCTTGTTGATATATTTTTAAATAAAATTTTATTTCTTTTAATAAACAAAAATTGATTTCCTCACCCTTCTACTTCCACCCCCATCCTCACCATTGAACAGAAAAATAAAAACAAAACCCTTGTAAAAAATATACTTAGTTGAGTAAAAGAACTTCCCACATTGGCCATGTCCAAAAAACTAAATCTCATTCTGTACCTTAATCTATCACTTCTCTGTCAGGATTATGCTTCATCAGGGGTCCTCTGTAATCATGGATGGTCATTGCACTGACCACCACAAAAAGAGCTCCTATAAATACATTTGTATATGGGTCCTTTTCCTTTTCACTGGATCTCTTTGGAGGTATGAGTATAGCAGTAAGGGTAATGTTGCATCAAAGGGTATGTAGAAGTTAGTAACTTTACGGACATAATTTCAGATTGCTTTCTAGAATAGCTGTACCAATTCATAGCTCCACTAACAGGGAATTAATATGCTTGGTTTACCACAGTTCTTCCAACGTTTGTCATTTTCCTCTTTTGTTATCTTTGCCAATCTGATGGGTGTGAGGTGAGACCTCAGAGTTGCTTTAATTTGCACTTCCCTAATAGTGATTTGAAACATTTTTTTCATATGGTTGTTGATAGTTTGGTTCTTCCTTTGAAAACTGCCTGTTCATATCCTTTGATAATTTATCTATTGGCAAATGGTTCTTCTTATAAATTTGAATCAGTTTCTTATAGATATTGGAAATGAGATCTCTGTCATAGAAACTTGTTGCAAAGGTTTCCCTCCCAGTTACCTGTTTCCATTATATATCTTAGCTGTATTGGTTTTGTTTGTGAAAAACTTTTTTAATTTTATGTAGTCCCAATAGTCTATTTTATCTTTCATGACCCTCTCTACACCTTGTTTTGGTCATGAACTCTTCTCTTGTCCATAGATCTGAAAGGTAATTTCTTCCTTGCTTCTTTCCACAATTTGTTTATAATGTGACCTTTTATATCTAATTCATGTAACCATTTGGAGCTTATCCGGGTTTATGGTGAGAGGTGCTAATCTAACTCCAATATTCTTAAGCTGGGGTCCATGAACTTGTATTGGTAATAGAATGGAAAGATCTTTCCCATCCATTAATAGGCCTATGTGACCTGCTTTGAACCTGAGTCAACATGGACGCCTGAGTCACATAGAACCTGTGGTGGGAGGAGCTTGCCCCACACGTGGAGCAGGAAGTGGGAGTGAGGCAGAGCTAGAAGAGGCAGAACAGTGGGCATGGCTGAGAGAGAGAGGGGCATTTTGCCTAAGGGAGCTTGTTTAGGGGGAGACCTGACAGAGGGAAGGCTTGGAGATGGTGGTGCTCCCTGCATTGGTAATGCGTACAAACTTCTTTGCTACTATGGTCGATTTGGCTTTCTAGTATCTAAATAAATATCTTGTTTCATCTTTGAGCAAGTGAGTCTGTTATATTTTGCAATTCAAACCAGGAATTATGTCTGCATATTCACAGCAGCTACTGTGGGTGACGCACTGGTGATATACTTGTTTTAAAAATACTTTTGACAATTGTATTTCAATGTAATTATTTTTCTTTGTCATGTTAAATATTTAAATTTTACCAGACCATTTTCCAATTTTTTCCTGAAGTTTTTTTTTTTTTGGTCAAATAGTGATGAATCTTTACCTTAGCAGACAGGGTCATTAGATTTAAAGAACATTGGTCTACCATGCTAGTGTCCATTTGTATAATATGTACCTAATCTATCTTTCTTATTGACCACTCTATTTCTTAACCAGTACCAAATAATTTTGATGATTATAGCTTTATAGCATAGTTCGATATTTAATACTGTTAGGTTCCCCTCCTTCCCACTTTTCCCCCTCATTATTTCACACGAGATTCATTGGTATGTTGATGATTTCCAGATTGATATATCCAGCCCTAATTTCTCTGATGAGCATTAGTCCTCCATCACCAACCTCTTTTTAAACATCTCGAACTGGATGTTTGTAAGTAAGAATCTCAAACTCTGGATGTCCAAAACAGAACTCATCTTCCTTCAACCTCCAAACACTTATCTTCTGAGTTTCCCTATTACTGTGGATGCAGCTACGACATTCCTATTCACTCACGTGTCATCCTAGGCTTCTCAACTCTCATGCACCCCAAATATCTAATCCATTGTCAAATCTTACAGTTTCTACTTTCACAATTACTCTCCTATGGTCCCTTCCTCTCCACTCACACACACAAAATTCAAGTCCAGGCCCTCATTACTTCTCAGCTATTGAAATAATGTTCTAATTGGTCTCCCTGACAAGCTACTCCCACACTTTAATATGAACTCTATTACTCTCTACTCAGTTATCAAAATGATTTGCCTAAAGCATAGGTTTGACTATGTCATCTCCTACCTCCTAACACACACACACGCACCCCTACCCCTCAGCCGCTCTAGGATCAAATACACAATCATTCTGTTTGGCATTTAAAGCCCTTCACAACCTGGTTCCTTTTTATCTATCCTGTTTTCTGACACTGCTCCACTCTAGGTGTCCTATGATCAAGCAAGACTGGCCTGCTTGACATCCCTTTAAAAACACACTCCATCTCCTGACTCCATGCTTTCCCATTCGCTGTTCCCTAGCTTGGAATGTGTTCCCTCCTCACCTCTACCTCCTGGAAATCTTGGCGAAAATCCCACTGATGAGGTTAGAGAGTTATGTTTTAGGGGTGCTCAAGACCCCAAATACCGACTTGCCGGGTCTTGCTTGAATGAATTCAACTCAAGCTTTCTCACAGCCAAAGAAAAACAAAGTTTATTAAAGATTCACCATATTGGGTAGAGTCTTAAGAAATCTCACCATTTGTGCTGCTCATTTTCACACGTGGGCCAGATTCAATCTATTGAGCTAGTACCATCATGGAGGCAGAAAGATTGTGGGAGGGATATAGAGTGGTCCTGGGGTGATGGGAGGAGGGGTTTAGGGAGGCTCTTGAGGAGGAATCTAAGGAGGAGCTTGATGGGACTGGGGTGAGGTCAGACTCCAGGAACCAGGAGAATGGGATTAAGGGTGGAAGTAGCAGAAGGCTACCTGGAGATAACCGACCAAGAAGGGCTAGTCTAGTTAAAGGGTAAAGGATTTGGGCAGAGACACTTTGATAGGATCAAGGGTGGGAAGTAGCTGGACAAAGGAGGGCTAGGCTAGATTAAGAGTGTAAGAAAAGATAGTATGGTATCTGGTTTTGCTCCCACAGAAGCTATCCACATAGCTGAATTAAAGTTTACCTACCAAGACAATGGTTAGCCGGTGACTAGGGAAGCTAGAAAAGCTAGCCAGGTTGAATCAGTCCAAGCTTATTATGTCAGTTCAAGTGTTAGGTCCTGGTCAAGTGTCCAGGTCTACTAATTTGCATAATTTACATATGTTAAAGAGGGAAGGTAGGTTAGTAAAGAATGTAGACTAATCCTAACTCAGACAAGGAAGATAGAACTAATTAACTTCATTTTTGCTTCTGTATCCTTATTATCCCACCTATATAAACTGTGTAACTTAAGAAAACTATGTAAAAAAGTAAAAAATGTAAACTAACCATAACTCAAACAGGAGCAGAGGAGCTGGTAACCCTCACTCCTTTTTCTGTGTCAGTCTGAGTGTTCCTAGTGAGCACTGCACTCACTCTCTTTTGAGAAGCATAATAAATACCTTCCTCAGCCCACTCTAGTCCCAAGTTCTTTGCGTGAGAAGCTGTGGAAGCATGTCTGGGGATAACTTCCTAACCCTGCCTTGGGGAGTCCTGTGATCTCCACTGTGGTGTTAAAGGGGCTACCACTTGGGATTTCCCTGGGGGAACCCTGTAGTCTGCACAGCCTTCTAAAGGGGCCATCACTTGGGTCTTCTGGCCCAGTCCTGGTAGCCTTGTGATCTTACTGCCATTCTAAGGGGCCATCACCAGATAAAGGGGGGCTGCCACTTTGTCTTTCTCTGGGTGTCCTGTGGTCTGCACAGCCTTCCTTAGGGGTTATTACTTGGGTCTTTCTCAGGGTCCAACCCTAGGAAGTCCTGTGATCCCCACAACTGTTCTAAGGGGCCATCACTTGGGTATTCCTCAGGGTCTAACCCCTAGGAAGCCCTGTGATCCCCACAGTTAAAAGGGGGGGGCTACCTCTTGGGAGTCTTGTGGTCTGCACAGCCTTCCTTACAGGTTATTACGTGGTTCTTCCTCAGGGCCTGACCCTGCCTAGGGAGGTCCTGTGATCCCCATAGACTAAGGGACCATCACTTCATACTTCCTCAGGGCTTTGGCCCTGCCCAGGAAGTCTGGTGATCCCCAAAACTGCATTTCTCACAAGAGTAACCTAGAGATTTGGGCCTAGCAATAATGAAAGGCTTATGGCCTCAGGCAAACACCTCACCGAGTGGGAAGATTCAAGGAGAGTTCAAGGGGGCTCCCAGAGACTGTACCCCATCACCACCTTCTACAGGAAGCCTTTCATGATCCCCTTTAAAGCTAGTGCCTTTCCTCTGTAGACTACCTATGATTTATCTAGTATATATCTTGTACATAGTTGTCTGCAATATTGTCTCTGAAATTAGATTGTGAGTTCCTCGAGCAGGGTTTGGGTTTTTGTTATTTTTAACCTTTCTTTGTATCATCAGCAAACAGTACAGTGTCCAACAAGTACATGGACTACTTACCTATGTGCAGGGGGTGGAGGTGGGGAGTGAGGGGCTGGTGTACACAGAAAGAGAGATACAATCCCTGCCCTTAATAAGTTCACATGCTAATGAAGGGAGACAAGGTGGGGGGGGGGTATGGGAAGGATAGAAGGTAATGGGAGGGGGTATTGAAAGTTATGCTGACTCAGTGGCTTACTGCTCCCAGACCAGTTTGTCAAAATCATTGGGGGAGACTTCACCCAGTCTGCAGGCTTGTATTACCAGCTATTCATCATATACCAAGTCATCCCCTACCTATCTGTATACACCTGGCACTTGTCTAGTACTTGCTATCTCGAGATGCAGTGGCCCATCCCCCGCATTTTTTGTAAGTTTTAAAATTTATTTTAAACTTAAACACAAAATAAAAGAAAAAAATCATTGCCATGCACGCATCAGACCATATGAGAGGACTGAATATAAAACAATACATTTCTATTTCCAGAAAACCTATATAGTAAGTACTCCACATTGTTTTCAAAGCTGTCCAGTTTTTCTTCGCTTGACTGTAGGTTTTCTTTTGTTCCCTGCTGTGTACTTTCAACTTTATTTTTCCCCTCCTCCCCAAAGAAGGCTACAATTAAGTGCAGATATACATACATACACACAACATACATAGCTATCTATACACATACACATACATATACACATACACATATAGGCATACATATGTAAGACCATATTATGCTTATTTCCACTTATCCATTTCTCCGAAGGTGGATAGTACCTTTCTTCATGTATGCCCAAGTCTTTCCAAGTTTTTCTAAATCATCATTTCTTATACCACAGCAATACTCCAAAATAATCACATTCGATTTGAGACACTGTGTATGAAAGTTTTCTCTCCAATTTTCTGCATTCCTTCTATTCTTGGCTACATAGGTTTCATTTATAAAATTTTAATTTAAAATAATCAAAATTATCTATTTCACACCTCAACAATGCTCTCATCTTATAATATGGTTTACTCTCTGCTACTATTGAATTTCCTCCCATTACATCTTTTTCTTCCTGGTTTCTTTCAACTTCCTGACCTTTAGTTCTTCCAAATGAACTTTTTAATTATTTTTTCTAACTCAGCAAGATTTTTTTTTTTAGTAATTTGTCATGGCATTACATAAATAGGTAAAATGGTCATTTCTTTATTATATTGGCTTTACCTATCCATGAACAATAAATATTACTTCAATTATTTAGATGTGATTTTATAAAAAATGTTTTACACGCCCATCCCTTTTTGCTGTCAGGGACCTATCTGATTGTCTTTATCTCATTACAAAAGTTATCAATAAAAGATGGCTCCACTTGAATCTGCTGATCTCCAATGATCAGCCAGTCCAAGCTGTACTTTTAATAAACTTCTTTTAATTCTCTTTGTCCTAAGTTTTAGCCCCTTAATCAGGGGAAAGCAGGAAAAAAGAATTTTCCTTTTAAGAGAAGGAACGCAGTGGCTTCAGGAATGAGCAAAAGGTTCTAGAGTCAGAGGATCTGGGTTCAAATCCCATTCCTGCTGTTTACTTTTCCTTTTTGAGTTTTTGTATCCTCAGCCCCTAGTAGAAGGTCTGGAACACAGGAAGTGCTTAAAGAGTACTGTTCATTTATTTCTCTGTATCCCGGAACACGGTGAGTGCTCAATAAATGCTGTTGATTCATTTATTTGTATCCCCCAAGCGCCTAGGGGAGTGTCTGGAACACAGCGCTTCATGAATGCTGATTGATTTTCTCGGCACCCTCGGCGCTTAGCACAGAGCCGGACTTAGCACACAATAAGGACTTAATAAATGCCTTTTGATTGACTGACGGATTGAATGGGCTTGAATCCCGGTTCTGGTACTAACTACCTGTGTGAGCTGGGACGGGTCTTACGCCTCAGTTTCCCCAGGGAATGCCGTCCAGCAGGGGCGGTTTGGCTCCAGCTCCCCAGAGGAGTCGGGAAAGACCTGCGTGCGTTAGGACGCCGGACGTAGACGTCGCCGCGTACGTGCGTGCTAGCGCGCATGCGTGCTGCGGCACGTGACCGCCCCGCCCACTCCCTGCTGGGGGTCGCGGTCCTAGACTAGGGTCCCGCGCGTTCCGGCGGGGTTGGCGTTAGTGACGGTGCCGTCGCGGGGTTCCTCGCTTCGGACCTAAAGCTGAGGCGCGGTAGACTGTGGGAGCCCCCGACCCTCTCCCACCGCCCCAGTTTCTCACGGGTCCCCCTCAAGCGGGAGGTAGGTAGGTCTGAGAAGGAACTGCAGGGCAAGATGGGAAATTTAATTCTGCCGCCACTGTCCCCTTCGCGGGCAAACTAAGGCACGAACCCGGGGCCCGCTCCTCCAGCCGTGCGGGGCCGCTCCCTGCCTCGCGGGTTCTCCCGGCGCTCGGGCTCCCGTTGGAAGTGCAGGCTCTGCGGGGCTCGCTATGCGGGCTGACCCGGGCGTCCCCAAATCCCCCGCCCCCGGGCCAGCTCGGCGTGGGGGAAGACCGACCTCGGCGGCCGCAGGGAACAGCCACTCATTCAGACCCGTAGCTTTTATTAAGCCCCACCTGTGGTCCAGGCACTGTGTTAGGAGCTAGGGATGGACGCCGAGCCATCGGTCATTGAGCAGTTATTAAACACCAACTGTGCGCCGTGTCCTGTGCAATGTGCTGGGTATACAAAGAAACAATTCCTGCCCTCAGTGGGCGTACACTCTAATGGAGGCACAGGAGGGAAGGTCATCTTAGAGGGGAAGGCAGTAGTTTAAGGAAAGAGCAAAGGAATTGGAGCCAGGAGTTGGCTTCAGGTCCCACCCCTGCTCACCCCCACCCTTACATTAGTAGTGAGATCTTTGCTAAGTTACTTAACAGCTTTGTGCCTTGGTTTCCTCCTTTGTAAACTCATATTACATGGCTTCCAAGGTACATTTTAGTTCCATTTTTGTGACCTGCAGTTGAATCCTGGCTCTGCCACGATTCAATTAAATTCAGTAAACATTAAGCGCCTACCATGTATGTATTGGGCACTGAGCTAGTCCTTGAAATACAAAAAGAGGTAAAAGAAAGTGTCTGCCCTCATGGAGCTTACGATCTGCTGGCTTACTAGTTTCCCTGGGCTTCTTATGACCCTGGGCAAGTCACTAAACCTGTCTGGATTTTAGATTTGGTTTCTATAAAGTAAGTCGAATAATTAAATATTTATTGGTGAGGCCGCTTCCAACCTCTAATTTCCCAGGACATCTACCCAGGTGGGTTACAATATGTAAGGTGCTTGTGGAACTTGGAATGGAATCGGGCATGAGTTAGTCTGTACTAAATAAGGGCTTTTTGAAAAAAGAGAATGTGAAAAGTTGAGAGGAAAAGGGACTTTGTTGACAGCGTGTTAATTGTTGAATGATGTAATGGAACGCTGGATTTGTAGGTGATAAGACTGGCTCAAGTCTTGGCTTTTTGTGACTTTGGACATCATTGGAGCTTTTTGATTAAGGCATGGTTCCCGATATTTTTTGTTTAAAGTAATATTTATTGTCCATGGGTGGGTAAAGCCAATATAATAAATGACAATTTTGCCTATTTATGTGATGCCATCCCAATTAAATTACTAAAAAAAAAAAATCTTACAGAGTTAGAAAAAATAATAACAAAGTTCATTTGGAAGAACAAAAGGTCAGGAATTTCAGAGAAACCAGGGAGAAAAAGATGTAATGGAAGGAAATTCAATAGTAGCAGACACTAAACTGTATTATAAGGTAAGAGCATTGTTGAAGTATAAAATAGATAATTTTGATTATTTTAAATTAAGATTTTCTTGTATAAATAAACCATTCCTTGTCACTCCTTTCAATACCAAAAAAAAGTATTACAGACTTCTAAGATAATTTAATGTACTACTCACAGCCATTTAGATTTATGCTTAAAGTGCTTACAGTAATTGCAGTGATAACTTCTGCCCCCACCCCCCAATCCAAATCACTTCAGAAATGCAGTTATACTTAAAGCATACTATATATGCTTGTTGTCACAAGGAAAAAAAATTTAACATAATTTGGCATTTATTTACTGCTTAAAACACTATATGAACCCTTTGGACCATCTTTGCTAACCCCTAAATGGGAACCACTGGATTAGAGAAATGACATGGTCAGATATGAGATTTAGGAAAATCGTTTTAGCCAGCGTTTCAGGGTTGCTTTGGTCGCTGGTAGAGAGACCAATTAGGAAGCTGTTTTAATACACATATCTGAGGAGGGCTTGAAGCAAGGGAGGTGATCTTTGAGAGAATCAAGAATGGTATAGGTGTGAAAAGTATAGAGATTGAGGAAAGCCCATTGAATTTTGTAATCAAGAGAGAGAGTTAAATTGGCAACTTAGACAAAACTGTTTGAAAGAAAGGGGACTGAAGTTGCATTCTAAGGATTTAGTAGAGAAAGTGAAATCAGTCTAAGATAGCTTTTTCTTGAAGTTTGGCTTTGTTTGGAAAGTGGAGAAAGATTGCTACTGGAGTAGCTTGAGGGAATGGATATTTTTTATAATGTATAAACAATTCTGGTTTTAAGTACCTTTATAAGCTAAAAGCTTTAGGACTTGATTTTTAATAATAGCTAGCTGTTAATGAACACTTTAAGGTGTGTACATTTGTTATTTTATTTCATCCTTGCTATATCCCTGGGAGATCTTTGCTATTCCCATTTTATCGATGAGGATACCAAGGCTGAGAGAGGGTAAATGCCCGGCTAGTAAAGGAGCTAAGGTGGGATTTGAACACAGCTCTTGCCGACAGCAAGTCTAATACTCTATACACTGGACCACCTAGCTGTATGTTTTATGTAAGTGTACTCAAATGGAGGATCTGTGATCTCATCAATATGAATGTTCCTGCCATTACATTCATACCTGCCCATTCTCTGATTATTCTCTTTTCATTTCCCATAATTATGACTGAGTAGGTCTATTCAACATGCTACAGACCTTCCTCTTTGAAAAGACATTGGAATGATATCTTTGGAGCACTGGTCAGTTTGTCATTCCTTGTCCTTTCCATGTGACCAACACCTTGTGTTCCTGTCATACAATTCAGTTATTTGCAAAATAGTTAATTGTAATTTAATTTGCTAGGTGGAGAGCTGTTCCTTTTTACAGAATTTAGTTGCCTGGGACACTAAGGGGTTAAATGGCTTGCCCACAGTCAAATAACTGTTGTATGGCTAATGTAGGCTTTGAACCCAAGTTTTCCCCACTGAGTTCAGCTGTCTGTCATAATTTATTAATTTAGCAACAGGATTTCCTTCATTAATCATAATTAATGCTAGTTTCTTTTTAATAGTCATAATCCCTGTGAGATGATCTGTCAATGATTATAGAGAGTAAATCAAATATATGAGGTAATTTACTGACTTCCTACCATGACTTATTTGTATTAGTACCAGGACTAGGGAGCCTGTGACCTTGAGGCCATATGTAGCCCTCTAGGTCCTCAAGTGTGGCTCTTTGACTGAATCCAAACTTCATAGAACAAATCCTGTTATTAAGGGAATTTGTTCTGTGAAGTTTGTATTCAGTCAAAGGCTCCTCACCCCTGGTTAGCAATTACTTCACTCAGCGTAGTGATTTCACCTTTTTACTTAAGGAAACAGAAAGTAATAGATGACAAGCTCACTGATAGTGAGACTAAGTTGTATTTATTGTAGGATTCCATAGTATCTTACACATAGTACACATTTAATAAGTATTTAATTGAACTTGGCAATGAACATGTGGAAGTAGGCATAGTACATGCAGTCTAGTGCTACAGAACTCTTGCTTGGCTTCTTTGTACCCCAAAATAGTTGCCTACCCAAGGAACATAGAAGGAAATGCCATTTCATGTTAAATTAATTATTAATATTTCTCATCGTAGATTTTGTTATCTTTATACTTTTTTATGATATATGTCTTGTTTTCCACCCTAACAAATTTTGTTTTTAATTTTAGGAAGAACTAGAACATGGCCAAATAACATTTATTTGTGTTTGTGTTTAAACCGAGATCTGATGTTGGGAATCTCTCCAAATAGAATTTTAATTATTTTAGAATTTTAAGTTCACTTCACTATGTGAAGAGTGATATTTATCTGCTGGATTTTTGTTGTTTGATTAGGTGTTTTTTTTTTCTTTTTTGCTTTGGGCCTGTGATTTTATTAGTATGGAAACTCCCGATTACAGACTAGCAACTTATCTGTTATAATTTTGGAAAGGTACCTGGTGCATTGTGTGGTTAAATGATTTGCTAGCTTTTGTGATCACAGGGTTGTGTTAGAGGCAGGTCTTGGATCCACACTCCAAAGCTGGCCCTCTATCCACTATACCACCTTGCCTTTCAAGACGCAGATTAGTTAGTAAAAGGTTTTATTTTTTTTTTAGTGTTTTAAGATTCTTGGTAAAAAATCTTATCACCGTGACTTCTTTTACTTTTTTTTACCTGTAGTACCTACCTTAGAGGGCTAATATGAGAATCAAATGAGATAATGTGAATAATGCACTTGGTAAATCTTAAAGTACTGTATAAATTGTCTGTTATAATTGTTAGTGATTGATACTTATCCTTTTTCTTTTTTCTTATTTTTTCATAGAACTTCCAAAATGCAGACCCCAAGTACTAGATCTCTGCATTTGAGTGAATGGCAGAAGAATTACTTTGATATCACCTCTGGCACTTGTACTCCAAGCCAAAAGGCAGATGCCTTCCGTGCACAGATTTTACGCATTCAGTATGCATTGGCAAATTCTGAGATCTCCCAGGCTTGTGCTGCCAAACTCTTCAGAAAATATACAGACAAATACTCCGCAATTGTTGACTCTGATAATGTAGAGACTGGCTTGAATAACTATGCAGAAAACATTTTGACTATGGCAAGGTGCCAGCAAACTGACAGTGGCAAGTGGCAGTCTGGATTAACAGGAAATAATGTTTTCAAATTAAATAGTGTGCAAGAGATGATGCAGGCCGGCAGAAAGTTCAGAGATTCTCTGTTGGTGCCAGCAGATGCACCAGTTGTAATCCATAAGGAGGTCAGTGCCTTTGGTTTTTCTAAACCCAAATCTAGTTGTACAGAACAGACATTAGGCATTCCAAAGAGACCAGCATCCTTGATCCACCCTCAGAATGGTCAGCTGCCTATCATGACCAAACCTACAGATGATTTTCCTGCTTCCTCAGGGTCTTTAGATGAACTTTCCAGTGCAAAGTTCCATGGTACTCCATTATTTGGAAATGTCAAAATGGCAAATGATACTACACAAGCCAATACAGTGGGATCAAACACATCATCGAATCAGTCCTTTTTTCCTTCTGGGTATGGAAATCCTGGGAAAAAGAAGACATTTTATGATTCTGGCAACAATGGCACTGAAGCCCTTTCCAATCCCACACTGAGTAAGAAGACTCTTAGTAACGCAGAAGCCAGTGGCCACAGGGATGAGAGCAGCCTGTCTAGTTTTAAAACTGCAAAAGAACAACTATGGATAGATCAGCAAAAGAAAAACCACCAACCCCAACCCCAGCGTGCACCAGCCTTTTCATATGGTGGAGTAAAAAAATCTCTGGGAGCTGGCAGATCTCGGGGCATATTTGGGAAGTTTGTTCCTCCTGTAGCCAGACAGGATGGTAGAGATGAGAAAGGAGCCATTCATTGTAAACCTCATAGGGCTGTGCCTACAGAACCAGCTCATCCAGTTGATGAACGTTTGAAGAATCTAGAGCCAAAGATGATTGAACTTATTATGAATGAGATCATGGATCATGGCCCCCCAGTAAACTGGGAAGACATAGCAGGAGTTGAATTTGCTAAAACCACAATAAAGGAGATAGTTGTGTGGCCCATGTTGAGGCCAGACATCTTTACTGGATTACGAGGGCCCCCCAAAGGGATCCTGCTCTTTGGTCCTCCTGGAACAGGTAAAACCCTAATCGGCAAGTGCATTGCAAGTCAGTCTGGGGCAACATTCTTTAGTATCAGTGCTTCCTCTTTGACTTCTAAATGGGTGGGTGAAGGGGAGAAAATGGTTCGTGCCCTGTTTGCTGTTGCAAGATGTCAGCAGCCAGCTGTGATATTTATTGATGAAATTGACTCCTTGTTGTCACAGCGTGGAGATGGTGAGCATGAATCTTCCAGAAGGATAAAAACTGAATTTTTAGTTCAGTTAGATGGAGCAACCACATCTTCTGAAGAACGTATTTTAGTGGTAGGAGCAACTAATAGGCCACAAGAAATTGATGAGGCTGCTCGGAGAAGATTAGTAAAGAGACTATATATTCCACTCCCAGAAGCTTCAGCAAGAAAGCAAATAGTAAAAAATCTGATGGCCAAAGAGCACTTTTGCCTTAGTGAAGAGGAAATATCCCTGATTGTTCAGCAGTCTGATGGATTCTCTGGAGCAGATATGACACAGCTTTGCCGAGAAGCTTCTTTAGGTCCTATCCGAAGTTTACAGACAGTTGACATTGCCACAGTCACACCAGACCAAGTTCGTCCAATAGCTTTTGTTGATTTTGAAAATGCCTTCCAAACTGTGCGCCCAAGTGTGTCTCTAAAAGATTTGGAACTGTATGAAAACTGGAATAAAACTTTTGGTTGTGGAAAGTAAATGAATGAACTGAAACTTAAGGCAGCTATGTATTTTAAAACTTGGGAGCCAAAAATAGTTATTTTTAATAAATTTGGAATTTTTGGTATCTTGAAGGAGGTAGAATGCCTGTTCCTAATCTCCCACATTTTCCACGTTGAACTATCCTGTGCTGTTTTTGTTGTAATTATATACTTTAATTCTCTTCTAATCATTAAATGATAGTTGAGGTCTACATGCCCAAAATGAGAATTAGATTTATCCGGTTTTGAGGTTTTATTTGTTTTGAAAGGGCAACTATAAAGGAAATTGGACATTAAAATGATTTTTGAAAATCAATTAAAATGATTTTTGAAAATCCAAAGATAGTATTTATGTATGAAACTTTTCTTCAGTCACATCTATCTTGTATTTAGGAATGGAATGCCTGTTTGGAAGGTCTTATTCTTTAATATTTTCTTAATAGAGTGGTAAAATTTAGATTAAAAAAAGTTAAACTCAGAATCACAGCAAAAAAAGCTACTCACCTGAATCAGTACTAGCTGTATGTTTTGGTCCTTAACAGTTTATAAACCAACCTCTATGTTTTCTTCCCTCAGCATGATGGATTTTAAAAGATAAAAATATTTAACATTTTAGGGGCGTATGGAATCTTGTTTTTGCTATAACTGCTAAGTATTTGAAAAGAAAGTTTCTATAGTAAAAATACGTAATGACAGCAAGAAATGATTTGGAATTACAAATATTTCTATAGTGTGACACAATAACATTGAAGGTGGTCAGTACTTGTAAAAATATTTTGTGAGATAAATTAATCTTTATGACACTTTAGAGCCTGTTACAATGTTTTCTTTCAGGAGTAAATATTTTGTATATCTTTTGTAATAATGGATTTAAAAATGTAAATTTTGGGATAAGATAGAAGAGCAAAAAGATTTATGTCTCTCCTTGTCTGTGGGAAAAGTACCTTTTGGTATGCTTAAAAAACAAGGATGCCTTTGGTTTATGGGAAAGTTATTTAGTATTTTGTGTTAGCAAGTATTTTTAGGTATTATCAAAACTACAGTGTAGTTTTGTAATGTAGTTTTTGTAATGAAGTTTTCAAAACTAGGTGTTTTCTGTACAGGAAAAAAAACAAATAAATTATGGAACAAACCAGTATAGAATACTTGACATTCTGAATTCCTTTTCCTGGGAGGGGGAAATTTTTATTGCTATCTCTGTCCTTACTTGGAGCCATTTCCTACCCCACCCCCTCCAACCCTGATTGAACCCTCCCTTGTGAAGAAAAACAAAACAAAACAAGCAAAAGCATATGATGCTGAAACTATTAGACAGTATATCCAGTACCATGTTGTAGTAGCCACTTCTGCCACAAGGTATGGAGTGTGTTTTAGTATCTGTTGTTTTTCCATTACTCCAAGTATAACTTCCTTAATGTGGTCTTTTCGTTGCATTGTTGTAGTCATTGTATATATTGTTCTTGGTTCTGCTCAGTTTGCTTTGCATCAACTTCATTTTCCCACTTTTCTCTTAATTCCACATATTTGTCATTTCTTACTATTGTTTTTTCAGCCATTCTCTAGATGATGGAACAGTTTCCAATTCTTCATGAGCATAAGATACTGCATTGACCATTTTGGTATGCATGGGACCTTTTCTTTGACTTTTTTTTTTATGGTATTTTGTGTTTTGCATAATTCCAAATTAAAATCAGTGGCACTTGTACCCCTCCTCCAACAGTACATCTATCTTCCTCTAGCCACTCCAGAATTGACTTCCTTTTAGCATTTTTGCCAATTTACATGGAATGAAACTTAAGAGTTTAAATTTATATTTTTTCTTGGTTTTTAGGATTTTAGAGCATATTTCCACGTAGTCATTTATAGTCTGCAAGTTTTCATTTGAAAGCTTTAATGTTCTTTGGGTAATGGCTTTTAGTAGTGTTTGTCACTTCCCTTCATATTTTGAATATCAGCTTTTTAATTTTGTGTAGTCAAAATTGTCTTTTTTATGATCTCCTGTCTTTTGGTTAGGAATTCTCTAGCCATGGTTTTGTAAAGTACTTGATGTTTTCTATTTATTTTTTATAGTGTGACCCTTTATATTCAGGTCATCTCTTCATTTTGGGTTTACTGTCGTTTGTGTCGTAAGGTGATAATTTAATTCCAATTTCTGCCACATTGCTTTCTAGCTTTCTAGCTAGTTCATGTAAAAAAAAATTCTTTCTCCAGTAATTTACCCTTTTGGGTTTATCAGACACTGAGTCTGGGTCTCCAGAACTCCTTTCTCAATAAAAAAATATAGCTTCTTGATTTCAGATCACAATGTTGATAATAAAGCTCTGTAATTTTTTATGTTATGTGGAAGATTACCTGGGCATCCTGATAGCGTGCTGCTAATCTGCAGCTTACATCTCCTGGACTTCAGACTCCCATCCCATGGGTCTGTGGGATCTGACTAATGATCTTTCACCTTATCGTTCTCAGACCTAAGTACAGTAAAACTACTGAGCTTTATGAACTGAGTTTGATAAAAGTATGCAATGTTCTGTACTCTTAGACCCCTACTTCCAATGAAGGTAGCCAAATGCATTCTTTTTCTTTTGAGGTGATAATTAAGCAGCATTAGGTTTTGTGGTTTTGTTCTTTCCATTTCCATTGTTTTAATTGTGTCTCTTGTTTTACTATTTCTGTGTACTTAGCTCCATTGATTCATAAAAGACCCATGCTTCTCTGAATTTTCGATATTCATTGTTATGAAACAGATTCTTTTACATTCATGTTCTAAGGTTTAGCCTTTTGATGAGCATATGCTATGCTGCAACTAGTTGGCACAGCGGACAGGGTGCTGGGTCTGGAGTCTGGAGCATGAGTTCAAATCTAGTCTCAGACACTATCTGTATGACCCTGAGCAAGGAACTTCTGTTTACCTCAGTTTCTTCACATGTTGAATGAAGATAATAATAGTATTAACCTCCCAGGGTGAGGGCCAGATGAGATAATTTAAGTGTTTAGCACAGTGCCTTATATAGTGGCTCATAAATGTTAACTATCATTATTATCTTCTTTGCAAATTGAACAATTCCTAGAAGCTGACGTGTCATCCACCTTCTTTTAGTGTCTTTCCACTGATATAGCCATATCTGTTTCTCATGTTATACCATTTGATGGTGCCAAAGACTGGTGGTGAGAATTTTCTGTGGCTCCTTGTGAGGGAGAGGTAGGGTCTGCAACATGTGTAGAGGTAGTTGCCTGTATCTCTATAAGGTTTTTCTGAATGATGGCTGGGTAAGTGAGGGGTCGGGAAGGAGAAGGTGAAATGAAAAGGGTGGCTCACCATTCTTCCCAGGTCTCTTAGGCTTGCGTGCTTACAGGTGACCTCAGTGGAGAAAACAAGTGGATGAAGAATGCCTACTGGCTAGCCTGATCTATTGTATCCACAACTAATAATACAGTTCTGGTAAATAGGTAGATAGGGAAAGGGACTGGACTTGTAATTTCATTGATATGGGAAACTCGTGGATGAGGAACTACTACTGCAGGTTGGCACCTCTCAAGGGCATCTAGGTATTGCAGTGGATAGAGCACAGCCTGGAGTTGTCAGGAAGACCTGATTTCAAATTTGACCTCAGAGGCCTTTAGACACTTAGTAACTGTGTGACCAAGGGCAAGTCACTTAAATCCATTTGTCTCAGTTTCTTCACATGTAAAATGAGCTGAAAAAGGAAATGACAAATCAAGAAAACCCCAAATGGGGTTATGAAAAGTTGGACATGACTAAACAACAAAAACTTCTCAAAATTATAGTCTTAGACTGCCCAGAGCAGAAAGGTTAAGTGACTTTCCTAAAGTCATATAGCCAGTATGTGTCTGAGACAGGATCTCTCCTTTCCTTTTCTTTCTAGCTGTATTGCCTTTGGGAACTTGCATAGTGCATTTAAAGATCCCAAATTTATCTCTGGAACAAAGACTCATTTTTCTAATACTGTTATTCTGGCAATTCCAGCTGATGTGGGGCATTAGCATATCTGCATTGCTAGAGAAAATTTCCTCACTGAGAGCTCCCTTCACTGATGAAATTACAGTTCTGGTTTTAGAAAAATCTGGTGCTGTATTAGTAAACAATGGAATATTGGAACAGTCTAAAGAAGCTCATTTTGAGACTAAAAATGGAGAGGTTTTTGTCTACAATACATTACAAAGTAAGAATTGAATAGAATTGACAAAGGATATGGACAGATGTACAATCAGAAAAATTGGTCATATAGTAGGAGCAAGAGATAACTGATGAATAATGTGACCTATTGATAACTTGTGGAGGATTTGTAAGGATATGGATAAGAATTGCACAGGATTGGCTGATGTAGATAGGTTGTGATATGTATCATCATTGAATGGAGGATCCTCTGGTCACAGATTCATTTTAAAAAGTTATATATAAGATATATGTATATTACATAAAGACAAGTTATACATTTACATTATAAATCATAACACATTTCTCATATTTTTACTGCTTCAGCCTTCAGTCTTGTGATTTACCTTAGAATAGTAATTTTTGCTTAATTTATTTGAATATGTTGTTTATTATCACTTCCTTACATGATGAGGATGTCTTTTGGTAAATTATATTGCCTCTTCTCACCCATCCCCCTATTTTCATTTCTTCTGGTATTATAACTGATTTGGTTATTCTACAGCATTTTAAGATTGTATCAGTACTTTTCTCACTTTAAATTTTTCATTGTTTTCATTATTTGTGTTTAGAATCATTTTGCCCTTTGATTTTTCTATTTGCCTTTTTTATTTGTGTAGTGAGGAGCTTGTATCCTTTTCATCCTCACACTTTGACATCTTGGATCAGTCTTCCCAGCCTTTACTGAAAGGATTAAACCAAGGAAAATTTTTATTTCTATTATCTCATCCCTGGCTTTGAAATCCCACCACTTTCTTTTCTTGTTTCCTTAAGAAAGAGATGGAGAATAATAGCACTACCAGGATGACAGAGATCAATAACATTAGAAATGAAATTAAACATTTATTGAATATCTACAGTGTGTGAAACATTCTTCCAGGACCTTAAGAATGAAAAATACAAATATGTGTAAGACACAGTCCCTGCCCTCAAGGAACCTTGTGCATCCTTTGTTTCAAAGTGGACCAATGACATCGGTGATGTTTTGTGCATGAATTGGATTTAAATGACTCAGAGTTGTGCAAAGTAGTCAACCTCTGTCTTTTCCAGAGTCATCAAAGACCAATGGCAAGATTAAAGAATGGCTAGCAATGGCCTGGGATTGCAGTGGATGACCTTGGCATCTTCAGTGTGTGACCAACCTTTAAGTACTCCACAGAACCTATGTCAGCTGCTTTCATGGGTGTTGGAACAAATTGTTCTCATTTGCCTCTTCCACTGGGAAAAGTTTTCACATGTTTGGGGAAGACATCCCCCTAACTCATTGATAGTTTTGAGATCTGTTTACCCTCGACCTGGCTTAGCCTATCTGCTTGAAATGGTTTTACTGAGGTGTAGTTGCTGCACATGTTACAGCTTCTTGGAGCTAAGGGTTGGGTGACAGGTAGACACCAAAGGTGGATGAGCAGCCCTGAAAAGGGCTCAGCAAGCCCTTACATCAGAGGTGCTAATCTTCCCTGAATATTCTATGTGCTCCAAGGAATCTACAACTTAATAAAATGAAAAAAATTATTAGAAAGAAATTCCACAGAATGAAATTTGACCTCCAAAAATATATATGTAATTTCCTGTTTTTTAGGTAAGAGACAATAAAAAGATTTAACCTGCCTGTTCTCTCTTGGGCATTGAATTCCATATTACTTTCTAAATCTGGAATGATAGAAATATTTATCAATTATCCATCTATCTCTATGACTAACTTACCTAACAAGATATTCATTCTTTGCCTTTTGATAATGTTGAGTGTATTTTACCTAAACAGTTGAACAATTCTTTTTTCGATGGTAGTGGATGGGTTCAGTTTGTTGGAGGGACAGAAAGACAAAGGAGGTAGTTGTGAATTGCAATCTCTTATCTATTAGCTACAGTACGTGATGTGAATCAGCTGCAGCAATAAACCTCTTGGAAGAAAAGTAGGCATCTATATGCATATGAGAAATGGTGTTTGAATTCCATTGACAAAAAAAATTTGTCAATATAGTGAAAAAAGTCCCATGTTTTATTGCATTTATAAAGGTTTTAGGCTTTATTTAAAAGTAGCCTTCATGGAAATCACTATCCAAAATAAGTGGTCATTTATATTACAACATAAGCCTGATCATTATAATTACCTTAAAATAACTAAAAGGTGAATCTAGGATTCATATACTTTATAAGAACCAGAATTTTCTGAAATTCATTTTACAAAGGAATCTGCCAGCATTTCAGTAGTTACTGAAGAACTGGGTAAATTCTCTATTCTAGATTTGATTGGATTGAACATTATGCTGAGCTTTCTTTCACATGTGGGGGGAAAAAAATGCCAATTCGTGTTTCATGAGTTAATGCGATGATGCAACTTCCAAAATGGAAGACAAGCTTCTGGAAACATAATTTCACAAAATACAGAAAATTGCTACAAACGAGGGCATGATTGCAATTTAAGGGAAATGGAGCAGATAAATCTCTTTTAATGGTTTGGCTTAGTAGATGCAAGAAAAAAAGTACTCCATTATTTATTCCTTTTGGCTGGCTGAACTTATCAGGGGGAAAACCCACAGGACGTCTACTCTCTGGTCATGCACATAAAATTGAAGAATCCCTTTTTTCCCCTCTGAAACCATTTTGGTAGCTTACAAAGATGTAATACTACTTAATAATTAATATAATTCAGAAGGGTGTTTTTCTTTTCCTTTTGTTCAATTATTTCCTACATTCTAGTCAAATGAGTTCCCTCCAAGACGTTATAGATAATGATTTCACTAAACAGTAATTGGGGTAACTAGAAGGAGCAGAAAGAAGATCATAGTTACTTTCCCCTTTCCATGTCTTTGTTTCTTTAGCTGTAAAATGAGATTTTACTAGTTGATCCCTAAGATCCATTCTAGTTTATCTATGATCTACTACCATCGCAGAGGCAGAAAGGGGCCAAACAGGAACATTTTTTATTATTTTTATTTGGTTGACTCCTATGGCCAAAGAGATCTTGACCAAGTGGCTAGGTTACTAGTACTGGACCTCTTGGTACTTTAGCTAGCTTAGTCCTAAGAAGAGAGAAACATTCTGTTCTTAGGACCATACCCTAACTACTTCCATCATGGTAGACCTGGAAGAGCTAGAACTCCACTGGCAAAGCATTTGAAAATCCAGCATCACGTCCACAAAAAAGGGCATCAGAATAGGACTTTGTGGAGAAAGTGATATGGGTCATTTTCATCTTTACAAATTAAAGAAACAGGTTATGTGACTTGCTCAGGGTCACATAGCTAATATGCATCAGAAGTGTTATTTGAACAAATGTCTCCATCCCAAGTTTATCATTTTTCTATTACATCATGCCCCTCTCCAGTGCTGAACCCATTAATCATTGAATGCCAATCACAGGACGTCAGAATTTAAGATGTCATATGTCATTTATTCAAACACTCCTTTTATTTATTTTTTTAAATCATCATAATAATAAATCATAATATTTAATATTTTTAGTTTTCAGCATTAATTTTCACAAGAGTTTGAATTACAAATTTTCTCCCTATTTCTACCCTACTCCATACTCCAAAATGGTATATATTCTGATTGCCCCGTTCCCCAGTCAACCCTCCCTTCTGTCACCCCACTCCCCCCCATCTGCTTTTCCCTTTCTTGTAGGGCAAGATAGATTTTTATGCCCTATTGCCTGTATATCTTCCTAGTTGCATGCAAAAACTTTTTTTTTGAACATCTGCTTTTAAAACTTTGAGTTCCAAATTCTTTCCCCTTTTCCCTCCCTACCCACCCTCCCTAAGAAGGCAAGCAATTTCACATAGGTCACATAATGCAAAGCCCTTCCACAATACTCACGTGAAAGACTATATTTTGCTCCTTCCTATCCTATCCCCCTTTATCCAATTTTCTCCCTTGACCCTGTCCCTTTTCAA
>CM053624.1:322258900-322293599 GCA_028646595.1 Phalanger gymnotis | reverse complement strand
GGGGCCAGAAGCAACTGCAGCTGAATTTCTAAAGCTGCCCCGCCTCCATTGCCTCAGGGGTGGAAGCCGAACCGCAAACTCTATCTCTTCCCGCAGCTTTTCCCACTAACCTTCTGTGTTGTCTTTGCTGTTTGTGGGTTGTGAGGTCTGGTACATGCCACAGCTCAGTAATTCAGCATGCTAGGGCACTCTCCGCTCCACTCCTGGTCTCATGGGTCCGTGGTCTGCCGCGCGCGCCGCGCGCTGGGCTCTGCTTGGCTCAGCTCCGCTCCCCTCAGCTGGGGGCTGGGAGTTCCGTTTGGGACAGACCTTACCCGGAGACCATCCAGGCTGTCCTGGGCTGGAGCCCTGCTTCCCTCTGCCACTTTGTGGGTTCTGCAGTTCTAGAATTGGTTCAGAGCCATTTTTTTAGCGGTTTTTGGAGGGACTTGGTGGGGAGCTTATGCCAGTTACTGCTTTCCAGTCGCCATCTTGGCTCTGCCCCCCCCAGACTTGTTTTAATGTGCATTTCTCTAACAATAGTCATTTAGAGCATTTTTTTTATATGATTATAGATTACTTTGACTTCCTTGTCTGAAAACTGTCTGTTCGTATTCTTGGACCATTTATCAGTTAGGGAATGACTTGTATTCTTATAAATTTAATTCAGCTCTCTATATATTTAAGAAATGAGGCCCCCATTAGAGAAAGTTGCTGCAAAATTTCCCCTCTTCCCCCAGTTTTCTACTTTTTTCCTCATCTTGGCTACATAGGTTTTGTTTGTGCAAAACCTTTTTAATTTCATGTAATCAAAATTATCCATTTTGCGTCCCATAATTCTCTCTATCTCTTGTCTGGTCATAAGTTCTACCTTTATCCATACATCTTACAGGTGCATTTTTTCCATGTTCCTCTAATTTACTTTTGATATTACCTTTTATGTCTAAATCATATACCCATTTTGACCTTATATTGGTATATAATGTGAGATGTCGGTCTATGTCTAGTTTCTGCCAAACTGCTTTCCATTTTTCCCAGGAATTTTTGTCAAATAGTGAGTTTTTTTGCACAAAAGCTTGGATTTTGTATTTATCAAATTTTGATTACTATGGCAGTTTACTACTGTATATTGTATACCTGACATATTCTACTGATTCACTACTCTATTTCTTAGCTAGTACCAGATTGTTTGGATGATTAGCGCTTTATAATACCAGTTGAGATCTGGAACTGGTAGGCCACCAACCTTCACATTTTTTTCATTGATTCCCTTGATATTCTTGATCTTTTGTTTTTCCAGACAAATTTTGTTATTATTTTTCTAGCCCCATAAAATACTTTTTGGTAATTTAATTATTCTCTCAGTGATTTGGTAGAATTCAATTGCGAATCCATCCCTTTATATGGATTGTTTTGTAGGAAGCTGATTGATGGCTTGTTCAATTCCCTTTTACAAAGATAGGGTTATCAAAATACTTTATTTCCTCTTTTCTTTTTGGCAATTTCTATTTTTGTAGGTATTTATCGATTTCACTTAGAGCGGTAGATTTATTGGCATATGGTTGGGCAAAGTAGCTCCTAATAATTGTTTTTTTTTTTTTTTAAATAGTGGTGGTGCATTTACTCTTTACATTTTTCATTCTGGTCATTTGGTTTTTTATCTCTTTAAAAAAAATCAAATTAATCAATGGCTTATCTATTTTATTGGGTTTGTTTTCTGATAAAACCAGCTCCTAGTTTTATTTATTAGTTTAATGGTTTTCTTTCAACTTTATTAATCTCTCCTTTGATTTTTCAGGGTTTCCAGTTTGGTGTTCAAATGGAGGATTGTAATCTGTTGTTTTTCTAGTTTTTTTAGTTGCACGCCCAATTCACCAATCTGCTCTTTATTTTATTGATGTAAGTGTTTACAGATATAAATTTTCCCGTAAGTACTGCTTTGGCTGCATTTCACAAATTGTGGTATGTTGTCTCATTGTCATTCTCTTTTTAAATTTTTAATCATATTTCCATGGCCCTTTGTTGAATCTAATTTTATTTCATTATGATCTGAAAAGGATGCATTTAACATTTCTACTTTTTTGCACTTGGTTTTGAGGTTTTTATGACATAATTACATGGTCAATTTTTATGTAAGTGCTATGTACCACTGATAAAAAAAAGTGTATTCCTTTTTATTCCCATTTGATTTTCTCTAGAGGTCTATCACATCTAGTTTTTTCTAAAGTTCTGTTCATCTCTTTAACATCTTTCTTTTTTGTTTATTTTTGGATTATTTATTGAATATTTTTAGTTTTCAGCATTGATTTTCGCAAGAGTTTGAATTACAAATTTTCTCCCTATTTCTACCCCCCCCTCCCACTCCAAGATAGCATATATTCTTGTTGCCCTGTTCCCCAGTCAGCCCTCCCTTCTGTCACCCCTCTCCCCCCATCCCTTTTTTCCTTACTTTCTTGTAGGACACGATAGATTTCTATGCCCCTATTGCCAGTATATCTTATTTCCTAGTTGCATGCAAAAACTTTTTTTTAACACCTATTTTTTTAAACTTTGAGTTCCAAATTCTCTCTCTTCTTCCCTCCCCACCTACCCTCCCTAAGAAGGCAAGCAATTCAACATAGGCCACATGTGTATCATTATGTAAAACCCTTCCACAACACTCATGTTGTGAAAGACTAACTATATTTTGCTCCTTCCTATCCTATCCCCCTTTATTCAGTTTTCTCCCTTGATCCTGTCCCTTTTCAAAAGTGTTTGTTTTTGATTACCTCCTCCCCGTCTGCCCTCCCTTCTATCATCCTCTCTTTTTTATCTCCTTCCTCCTTCTTTTCTGTGGGGTAAGATACCCAGTTGCGTGTGTATGTTATTCCCTCCTCAGATCAAATCCAATTAGAGCAAGATTCACTCATTCCCCTTCACCTGCCCCCTCTTCCCTTCCTACAGAACTGCTTTTTCTTGCCACTTTTACGTGAGATAATTTACCCCATTCTATCTCTCCCTTTCTCCCTCTCTCAATATATTCCTCTCTCATCCCTTAATTTGATTTTATTTTTTTAGGTATCATCCCTTCATATTTAACTCACCCTGTGCCCTCTGTCTCTCTCTCTCTGAATGTAGTTGTTTTGACATCATTTTCTCCTGAGTTTGTGTTTTGATCTTCCTGTCACTATAGTAACTTTTTTTATGGTCAGGCTCTTGTATTGTTGTTTGCTCATTTTTTTCCAGCCTATTTCTTGACTTAATTTTATGTTTAAGTTGGGCTCTGCTCCCAGTGTGGAGGGAGCACTGTCTCAAGTTTCAGGGTATTTGTGCTGCTATTTTCAAAGCTGGTTCTGGAGATCAGAAAATTTTCAGTTCTTCCTAGGTGATATGATCTAAGGAGAGATGTGGAAACTGCTTTCCTGCCTTGTGTTCTGCTCTGAGAGCAACCAAAAGTACTCCTTTCCACCTTGGAACTATAAATACTATTCCCACTCCTGCCAGTGTTCCTACTTGCTCTGGGATTGTGATCAGGAATAGTGCATGGGCAATTTAACAGAATCCTGCTCCCAGTGCTAGCAAAGGGTCCCATGTAATTTCCTTCTGACCAGTTTTCTGACCCCCTTACCATCTATGGGCTGAGAACTCCGGAAGCCGCTGGAAGCCATTTATGCTGAGTCAGTTGCCACCAAAGCCTTCTGCTGGCTTGCCAGGGCTTGGCCTCAACTGCATTGTGTTCTGCTCTTACTCCAGTGAGACAAATGTTTCTTGTTGACCTTCTAAGCTTTCTTCAGCTAGAAAATTGTTTCACCCTGTCCTTTTGTTGGCTTTATTGCTCCAGGATTTGTTTTGAGGCATTATTTTAAAGTTCTGTGGAGGGCAATTTGGGAGAGCCCAAATGAGTCCCTGTTTTTAGTCTGCCATCTTTGCTCTACCCACATATCCATTATTTCTTACAGCACAGAAGTATTACATTTATGTATCACATTTTGTTTAATATTTGGAACGGGTTTTCTCTTTCTCTTAAAAAAAAGTGCTATATATAGACTAAGAATTAGATAACTTGCAATGTCTGGCTTCCTTTGTGGCTCAGCTCATGTACTGTTTGCTAAAGGAAGATTTCCTGATTCCTGTAGCTGGTAATGCTCATAACCTCCTCAAAGTAGCATTAATTAATTCATGACAAAGCACTTTTTAGGTGATTATTAAGGGCCAAGCATCCCTTAGCACTGGGAGGTAGAAATTTAAAAAAAAAAAAAGGTCCTGCTCTCAAGTAATTTACATTCTAATCTGGAATTATAAGAGAGTTCTCCCCAGGGTAGAGGATAAGGCTTGGCGGTCTGTTTATGTGTCATATCTCCTCCAATAGAATGCAAGCTTCTTGAGGGAAGAGACCATTTTTTTTTGTTTTGTGTTTTTATTACAAGTCCCTGTGCCACGGATCCTTGTGCATAGTAAGTGCATAATCAATACTTATAGGATTGAATTTACTAAATCAGAAAAATAAACATCTCATCATATCTCTGACATTGAATGAACTCATTTGAAGGCTCTAGGGAAATTCAGTGTCCTCTTCTTCTACAATTGATTTCCTATATTTGAAAAACTATTGCTCCACAATGTTAATACTCTTCAGCGTTTCACTGTTCTTACTGGTACTTGTGAGATAGATTAAATTCTATATTTTATGTATAAGCCTGCTTAGCCTCAGAAGGAATGTTTCCACTTCATTTTATACTTAGCAAACCTAGATAATCTTTGATGACTTTTCAAAGAAATGTATAGAATGAGAGACTGTAATTTAGCTGATAGAGTTAACTCTAATTCTATTTGAAAGTTAGTCACTTGAAATAGTAAAAGGGACCCATTATGGGAAAGTGACAGTTTCTATTATTTAGATTCAGATAAACAGTGTACTAATCCTCTTCTCTCCTCACCTCTTCTGTGCTCTCCTCTTCTCTCCTCTCTTTTCCTCTCTATGTCACTGAAAGCTTCAAAACATTGGTCAGTTTAATGCTATTTCCGAAGGATTGTTTCCCATTATCAGCTGTTCTGTGACTGCATTCTGAGGCCGCCTGCATTTTTTTTAAAGGAAATTGATGTACAGCAACATTATTAGAAGTGTCCTCAGTAAGGAAACACTTGAGAACGACATTGTAGTTTTTATAGGGGAAGCAGTTGTTTTGTTTTATAGTTTACACTTGAATGAATGAATACATAAATGAATGAATGCCCTTCATCTTTGAATAAAGTTTTGTTTGAGTACTAACCGATGATATGATGATCTGTATTTACAGTATTAGTCTGAAAATAGAAGTTCATAGGTAACATTTGTGGAACTTGAAGGAACCTCAGAGGTCCAATTGCCTTTTTTTACTGATGAGGAACCTGAGACCCAGAGAAATTAATTTGCCCAAAGGCACACAAGTTCCTTGACTTAAAATCCTGCAACTCTTTCTACTAAACCATTGTCTGAAATTCGGGAGGGTGAAAAAGTGGAGAAGAAAAAGAGTTGTATCATCTAGACTCAGATTTAATGCCATTCTTTAGGATGGCTGGTGGAAAAGAGCAAGAGAGTTAAAAAAAGAGACCCCATTAGAACAATTAGCACGGAACTCGCCTTGGTTTTGTCACGTTGTTTTGCTTGACCTAGTTTTGACTGGCTTTAAACTTTCATCTTGTGCAATTATAGTCTTTGTTTTCCCATGGCTCTTACACAGAGGATCTACTCAGTGTGCCAGGAACTTTCCCCCAGAGTTTGTTGTTGTTTTTTTTAAACATCTCATGGATATTAGTGCAATACTTGGGTTGTTTTGTTGATTTATTAGCATCACTCTGGTCCACCTCCTTTTTTGGTTCAAGTATAGTGCCTATCCTAGATATATGAAGTCATATACTAACCCAATATGCTGGCTTTCCATCTGTATGACACTAGACTGGACAATTACCATTTCCACAGTTTTTTTGTTAATGGATCATTATTCTAATTTTTTGAGTTCTTGGATCTCATTGAGCAGATCTTTCTTGGTACATTCATCCACAAACATAAGCATCTAGGGGACATCACTTCACTGGAGGATTTCTATCAGAAGTTTAATTTGGGGGAGTGATTTACCCTCTTGAGGAATGAACTTCTTCATCTGCATAACAAAGGGGTTGGATGAGGTGACTTTCAAGGTCTCTTTCCACTCTTAATCCATGAGCCTATGATGCTTTTCTATTTGAACTCTAAGCAGGACATCCTCTATGACGCTGGAGCCCACCCACACATGTCACTATTTAATGCTTGAGCAAGAAACTGAGGGTCATTGGACTGAGTTATTTCTGTGATCGCTTTTATTAAATCTCGCACGATTGTAACATGAACGAGAGACACCTTGTTTGAGGTGAGACTTTAATGTATTTTGTTCTATCAAGGCAAATGATTTTTTTTGCAATCAATAAGCAATAGATAAAAGGATCTCTTTTATAGTTTTAAAAAATTAGGAACAGTCAACAAAAAACATAAAATATTTCCATATATAAAGGATGGAAAAAGAGGATTGCATGTACATGTCACACCTTGAATCACTAGTTTGGTTTCCTGAAGCATATGGCAGATTTAACATAGCAGCATCAACACTGTCTTTCTTGTCTGTGTTCCCTTCTGAATTTCTTCCTATTCAAACCTGTGTATGCTTTAAATATTTCATTGATGTTCTTTTCTCCGATGTCCAGAGAGGATGTCTTTCTTAAGGTCATACAGGTAGTAAGTGTTTTGGTTTTTTTTGAGGGGAGGAGGCAGGGCAATTGGCATTAAGTGACTTGCCCAAGATCACACAGCTAGTAAGTGTGTAAAGTGTCTGAGGCCGGATTTGAACTCAGGTCCTCCTTACTCCTTACTCCAGGGCCAATGCTCTACTCACTACTAGCTGCCCCAGTAGTGAGCATTAGAGTCAGAATTTGAACCCATGATCTCTGACTTCAAATCAAGTACCCTTTTTACCATACTACATTGCCTCCCAGTGAAGACACTAGAGCTACTAGTCCTCCAAGGAAAACAGCATCCAGGGAAAAGATCAAAGGGTCATGGCATTAGGAAGCACAACTAGGGTTTAGGAAAGGAAACAGTAGACAATAACGGAGTGTCAAGAATTGGTGGAATATCCCAGAAGTCCATCATCAAATGGTTCTGGAGTTCCAAATTCTAAATATTTTCATAAAGAGAGGCGGCACCTATCTGGCCTGAATGTTTAGACACCCCCCTGTTTGGAGGAGGTATCACAGGATCATAGATTTAGAGCTATAAGGGACCTTAGAAATATCCACTCCAACTTCCTTATTTTACAAATGAGGAAATGCAGGCACAGAGAGGTTAAGTGACTTGCTTAGGATCACACAGCAAACAAGTTGGGATGAGTTTTGAATTTAGTCCTTCCTGACTTCAAGTTCAGTACTCTGGATGCCATGTTTTTGTCTCAGGCAATTGGTCCAAGGGTATCTCAAATCCCTTTTCACTCAAAGATTCTGTATTTCTAATAGAACTGAAGATTCTGTAATTCTATGCCTTTTCATATACTTTCTCCCCTCCTAGAAAGGGAGGAGGTTCTTGGGAAACAGCATAATGACTAGGTTGTATTTTTAAAATACAGGTCAACAGGTCTAGAAGGTATCACAGAAACCATCTAGTCTAACTGTATCATTTTACAGATCAGAAACCTGAGAACCCATCGGGTTAAAGAACTCGCCAAAAATAAGCATCAGAGATGGATTTGAACCCAGGTCCTCTAACTCCAGAGTCTTTGGTCTTCCCAATGTATGATTAGACTTGAAAATTACTAAAGTCCCCTCTAGTTCCTAAGGCACGATGCATGTAGATTTATTTTTCCATGCTGTGTTGAGCTGCTTTTGTTAGCTTACTGTATCTGTCCACATGTGACATACAAGGGTTACAAAAGCCTCATGGAAATAGCGGTGATGGATATTATCTATAGGATGGCAGACCTGTAGGCAGCCAATTCTACCCTACCCCGTTCAGAAATTTAAAAATGCTGCCTGAGCTCATGAAAAAGCAGGAAAAAAGACAGTTGGGAAAGAATTGTAAAAATTACCTGTAGAAGAGGAGAAATTACCGCCTCTGGCTCCTTCTTTTTGACTCCAAGCCTCCACAGAGGAGGGTGATCTGTTCTGCCTTTCTTTTTCCCCAGCTGGTAAAAGCTCAGCTCAGCTCAGCTCTAATCACCTTGTACTTGAGACCTTACCTGATCTTCACAACTGCTAGTGTGTCTCCCTGCCCACCACACCTCTCTTCAAGTTACCTTGATACAGCAATAACAACTAGCATTTATATAGCACTTTAAGGTTTGAAAAGTACTTTTCATGTATTATTTGATTTCAGACCCACAATGATTCCATGAGGTAGGTGCTAGTGTTATATCCATTTTACAGATGTGGAAATTGAGGCTGAAAGAAGTAATGTGACATATGGTCACACAGGTAGTAAGTGTCCGAGGCAGGATTTGAACTTGGGCCTTCCTGGCTTCAGTTCAGTACTCTATGCATTGTGCCATCTAGTTGCCCCTTTTATAGTTACTATTTATATATATTTATTAAATAATTTATAAGTACAAAAATATATTTCATAAATATAAACACTTTATTAAAGTGAAATTTATAAACAAATACATTTTATATTTTATATATTCATGAAGAAATAATATACATTTCTATTATAGTAATATAATAGCAAACGTTTATACACAAATTTGATTTATATTTATATGAATTTATGAATATAAATGAACTCATAAATAGAAATAACAAACTTTTCTGAAACATAATTTTATATGCTTGTTATTTACTTTATAATACATTTTATATTTTCGTGTCTGTGTATATGGTTTTACCCTAACAGAATATAAGCTCCTTGAGGACAGGCATTGGGTTTTGTGTTTTGTTTTTTTTTTGCTTGTTTGTGCATTCCACAGTGCTATCATGATGCTTGGCATGTAGTAGGTACTTCATAAATGCTTCTTTATTGACTGGTTGAATTTCTGGTTTCACCTCTACTGAAAGTCAGAAAATTGTAATAAACTTTTGAAAAGAGAATAAAAACAAGGTTGATATCTTTCAAAACATATGAGATACTTCCAAAGCTTGCAGCCCAGTTTGTATCCTAAGAAACATATACTGAATACACATTAATAAGAGAGAAAAGGAGAAAATTTGGAGGGGGGGAGGTGGGAACCAAGCTAGTACATAAAGGAACTCCAGGAAAGTACCAAAGCACTTGTCTAAAGAAAACTATTCAAAAAGGAAGTGACTATAAAGTTAAGAGCAGGAATAAATAGAATAAAAAAATCAAAGAACATTTTAAATGTTAAAAATCAGGACCTAGTTTTGGGAAGAGATCAATAAAATTGACAAAATATTAACAAATTTGTTTTTTCAAAAGATAAAGAAAGTGAAAATCAGTAAACTTATTTAAGAAAAAGGAGAGATCTCAATAGGAAAAAAAACACCTCAAAACCCAAGAAATTATTAGGAAATACTTTGCACGGCTTTATTATCATAGACAGTAGGTGGTGCTAGTGAGCAAGGCAAGTTATGCAGCCAGAGGACTAGAAGGGAGGGGAGGTATGACTTTCCGCCCCCTCTTGCCTCAAGGGACTACCTTTCCTTTCTAACCCATTCCACTAAGAATAGCTACTGTTGGTTCGGAAACGAAAGTACACTTATATATATGCTTTGATAAATGCAGCCTGCTCTCTCAACAGTGATTTGTCTCTAGGAGCAGCTGAGTCTGAGATGCATATGCCAGATGTGTGCAGTCTGTGTGCAGTCCAACACCATGGCCCCACTTTATCCTAACAACTCCCACCCCCAAATCAGTTACCATTGACCAAATCTTTGCTTTCATCTCTATATAATAAAAGATACTATAATGTTCATGATATCTCCCTTAAGCTCTATCTGTAACCCTAAGTAATACATGCACACCTTAGCATTTCTGCTGGCCAGCAGGGTTTTATAGGAGGCAAGTGAAAGCAAAAGACAAAAGATTAGACACTCTAGCCCACTGGAAAAGTGGCTTTGCTAGAAAGTGAAAGACATTCCCAATCTGTCCCATCCCCTTGGGCTGTCTATTACAGTCACAGAGGTAGGGATCTCTGCCTTGGGTATTCCTGCTGGTTTATAGCACTACATCAGTCAATATCTCCTGATAAACTGCATGGCTTATCTCTTGGCATGCTGACCACTTCCATCTCTCCCTTTTCTTCTTCCTGCTTGCTTGGCTCTTTCCTGCCTTCTTTTCCCACAACTCCTTTTGGAAAGGAAAGACTGAACAAATTTGGGAGCCAAAGTTCCTTCTTCAAGTTTTTCTGCCTCAAAGGCAGGTTATATTAAAAAAATAGAGTATTTAAAATAGAAGATTATCTACAAAACTATTGCCAGAATTTGCACAACAGAAAATTAATTATTCGAATAGAACAGTCTCTGAGAAAGAAATAAGGAAAGTCATCAAAGCCAAAAAACACCTAGAGCACAACTGAATTCTTTAAAACTTCCAAGAATAATAATCCTTATGTTTCATAGATTATTGTTAAATGTAGGCAAATACGGAATTTTATCTAATATTTTTGTTGTTGTTTAGTAGTTTTTCAGTCATGTCCAACTCTTCATGACCCCTTTTGGGGTTTTCTTGGAGTGGTTTGCATTTTCTTTCTCCAGCTCATTTTATAGATGAGGAAACTGGGGCTAACAGGGTTAAGTGACTTGCCCCAAGTCACACAGCGCCACACAGCTAGCAAGTGTCTGAGACCAGATTTGAACTCAGCAAGAAGAATCTTCCTGACTCCTGGCCTGGTACTTTACCCACTGGGCCACTGAGCTGCCCCCAGTACCTTTTAGGGATAGTTATAGGGTACACATGGACCTGTGCTGGTCCTGTATAGAGAACAACCTGGTAGGGAAATTCCTTCTATCTATTCAGGTCAGCACCTTCTCTGCAACTTAATAGTTTTAGAGCATGGGTTCTTAAGCATTTTTTTGTGTGTGTCATGGACTCCTTTGGCAGTGTGATCGAGCCTAATGTTATTATGGTATATTGTTTGCATTCATAATGCAAGGAAATGCTAAATTTCAGATAAAAGTTAGTGAAAATAAATATTTAATTTTTTTCCCCATTCAAATTCACAGGTCCTCTGTAGTTTTTCTGTGGATTGGTCCATGGACCCCAGGTTAAGAACTCTTGTTTTAAAGAGTTGCCTAAATCATTGTGAGGTTAAGTGACTTACTGGGGTCCCATAGCCTTTACGTATTAAGCAAATCTTAAGTCCAAGTCACTGTGGTTTCTAGGCCAAGCCTTTGTTCATCAATCTATACCATCTTTTTGTTTTGGAAAAAGTTGTGAACTTAACCATTACCAGAAAAAAAAGTGAATGAAGGAATATGAATAATTCCCTTTCTGAACAAAATTTTTATGAGAATGAACTACTCACACACATACACACACACACACACTCCCCCATTCTCTCTCTCTCTCTCTCTCTCTCTCTCTCTCTCACACACACACACACACACACACACACACACGTGCACACACACACAGAGGATTCTTACTAGAAAAGAATAGTCAGGTATTCACAAATGATATTTTATAGCAGTCTACATCTTTCCAGTCTCTAAGTCAAAGAAAATACAATTTCTCTGTGTTTATTATTTCTTTCCTTTTTTTCCCTGCAAGTTAAGTGCCCAGGGTCCCACAGCTAGTAAGTGTCAAATGTCTAGGTCAAATTTGAACTGTGGTCCTCCTGACTCTAGGGCCAGTGCTCTGTTCACTGTGCCACTTAGCTGCCCCTTGTTATTTGTTTCTATTTAAACAAAGAGTACATTCGATTCAATAGAACAATTCCTGTTTCAAAGGTCTCTGATAAGATACCTCCCATGCAGGTATCATGGAAGCTAGGTGGCACAGTGTACAGTCAGTCAATAAGCATTTATTAAGTATCAACCACGTACAAGGCACTCTGCTAAGTGCTTCTCCCTCTCTTTGAGAAGCTCCCAATTTAATGGCAGAGCCAACATGCAAAAACTGTATTCTAGAATAAAGAGAGACTGGGGAAGGCTTCGTGTAGAAGGTGGGATTTCAGCTAGGACTTGACAAAAGCCACGGAAGCCAGGAGGGGAATGTAAGGAGGGAGGGCATTCTGGGCATGGAGATAGTAAAAATGCCAGGATCTAAGAGTGGAACATCTCGTTTTAGGAACAACAAGGAGGCCAGTGTCACTGAAACAAAGGATATGGGGGCAGAGGAGAGTACGGTATAAGAAGACTGAAAAGGTAGGGAGTTAGGTTTTAAAGGGCTTTGAATGTCAAATAGAAGATTCTATATTTAATCCTGGAGGTGAGAGGGAGCCATTGGATTTGGAGTCAGGAAGATTGGAGTTTGAATTCTGCCTCAGACACTTACTAGCTTTGTGACTTTGGGCAAGTCACGTAACCTTCGTCTGACTCAACTTCCTCGTAGATAAAATGGGGATATCACCTACCTTGCAAGGTTGTTGTGAGGATTAAATGAGAAAATATATGTAACGCATTTTGAGTTTGAGATATGAATGGTTGGTCTAGGAGAGAGACTAGGCCTGGATATATATACACACACATATATATCATTTATATTGAAATGATCATCAAACCCATGGAAGCTGATGAGACTACCAAGTGAAATTGTATAGAGGAGAGGAAAAGATAAAAGAGCCCAAGAGACAGCTTTTGTGTACACTGATGATTTGTGGGTGCGTCCTAGATGAAGAATCAGCAAAGGATATTGAGGAGTGATCAGACAGAGCAGAAGAGAATCAGTTGAAGGGAGTGTCATGCAAACCCAGAGAACAGATAATATCCAGGAGGAGTGTGATCAACCATGCTAAACCTTCAGAGAGGTCAAAAGAGATGAAGATTGGGAAAAGGCTATTTGATTAGGCAAAGAAGATATTGTTAATTTTGGAGAGAACAGTTTTAGTTGATTAAGGAGGTTGGAAGTCAAATTATAGAGGGTTTAGAACAAAATGAGTAGAGGCATCTAGGCTAGACAGTTTTCTCAAGGAGGAGAGGCATAGAATGAGCAAAAGGATGATAAGATCAAGAGAGGGTTTTTTAAGGATGAAGGAGACGTGACTATGTTTGAACGTGGTAGGGAAGGAGTCATAAGGAGACTGAGAAGGAGAGATTAAAGATAAGAGAGTGAGGATGATAGTGGGAGAAGGTGGCTGGAGATGATGCAAGGGTGCATGTAGAGGGGGTGATTTTGGTCATGTCTTCATCTAGGACTGTAATGGAGGAGGAGATAGTGGGGGAAGATGGCAGAGTAATGTGAGATCAGGAGGAGAGGAGAAGAGGGAGCTCTAAGTGAAAACCTTCAATATTTTCAGTATGAAAATATTGCTCTGGTCTGAGCTCTGCAAGCTCCTGACCTGTGTTTGGGTCTGTGCAAGAGGAGACTGCTACTAGACTTTGCTCCTATCAGTCAGCTGGAAAGCTCTGTTGGTTTAAGTGCCATAATTGTAAGCTCCCTTCAGTCTGGGATTCTGGTCTTGGTTATTCCTCTGCAAATTGGAATGTAAACTATTCAGGCTCTGCAGGCTGGAATGGGAGCCGGTTCTCACTTGTGTGCTGAAAGTGCGACCCTTCTCGCCCCCTGAGGTCTGAGCCACACCACTGCTGCTGCTGGCTTCTCGACTTTCTCCTTTTTCCATACACCACCCAGAGCCTCCCTGCCTAGGAACTCTACTCCTCTGCTCACCTGGCCGCATTACAATGCCGTGTATGGGGCTGGGGGTACTTCTTATGCGTCTGAGACCTCCTTTTGCCCAGGAGTGCCTGGCCCGACCACGTCCCCAGTGTCTGCAGATCTCCTTGTCTGTCTCCCTATGTGGAACTGGGCTGGACAAATGACTCACTGTCATTTTTTCTTTATTTCTCCTTCAGGATTCAGTCTAGTGCATTTTCTTGATCTGTTTGGAGGATCTGTTTGGTGGGGTGGGGAGACTCATCCCGCTGCTTCCTATAACTCCGTCGTCTTGACCCCGAGAGCAGATTGTTAAATTTTCAGTGTGAGCTTCAGCAGACTGCTACATATAGCACCTGATTTATTGTTTTGTTGATTGTCTGTGATGGAGAAAATGTTAATGCAGATTAAACTTAAAAGTATGTCCTTATTTTTCCTCTGGAGAGCCAGTTGTTAAATCTTTGCCAGCACATCGCTGCCTATGGGGAAGAACCAGCAAGCCAATTCACTAGGAACCAAGAATTATGAAGAAAAGTAATATGAAATAAGCCTGGAAAGGCAGCTGGGAACCAAATTATAGAGGGCTTTCCATACCAGGCTGTGGAATTTGGATTTTATTACATTTAGTGCCTGTGAATAATAGTTTTTTGGGGGGGGAGGGAGAAGGGGAGGTGTGGTAATTTAGAAATCTCAAACAACATGTTGCAATGAAAACAATAAGATAAACTAATTTCCGGAAGATGGAGTGCTAATTTTTATGGATAATTATTTTGTTCTATACTGCCCTTCGCCACTAGATGGAGATCTTTTCTCAAAGAAATTCCAAGAACTCTCCAAGTAAATATGACTTAAAATAATTCTTTCTCACCTTTTCTATCTATCCCTAAAGTAGAAAGTTATGTTGAATATTAATACCACGATGAAGAATATCTATGTGAGAGGTGCATTTACAGTTTGAATGTTGGAAAAATATTGGCTGAATTAATATTGCTCAGAACCTCAAAGTTGGGATTTCCTCCCCTTTGTCCGTTTCAATGTACTTATATTACACCATTCAAACTTGAATATTCAATTCACTCCACTTGTAATTTTAAAATACTTTTAGCCTAAATTCATTACACAGAGAATTTCAATGGTATTGTGCAGCTTTTACTTCCGTCTTCATGGTCCAGAAAGATCTTAAATTGCTTCTAAGCTAAAAGTACTTTCTTCTGTTAACAAGATACAATCAAATGATGGTGTCACAATTAATGACCATCAACAGCCCTAAGATTGATATCGTGGTGCCTGCTGCTTGTGTTGATATAACACAAAGGCCAAGGGTCAAAGTCACCCAGTTTCTTAGTTTCCTATGACTGACCCTTAATGTTCTCCCCTTCTTGGATTTGAATTTGTTTGTTAGGACTTATTGTTTATTTAACTATCCTCAGGTGTTTCATAATACATTCCTCCATAGATTATAAGCCCTTCGAAGCCTGGAAGTGTGTCTCAGCTGATCTTTCCAGCTGTTAGTCCCCTTCCTCTCAAAACTACCTTGTATTTATTTATTTTGTGTGCATTGTGTGCATGCAGTTTATATATATGTATATATATATACATATATGCATATTATCTTTCTCATACAATGTAAGCTTCTAGAGAGCAGGGGCCTTTTCATTTTTGTTTTTATGTCATCATCACTTAACACAATGCCTGGCACACAGTAGGCACTTAACAAATGTTTGTTGATTTGTTGACTGAGATAATCGGCACTTCAGAAATGCTTATTGAATGAATGAATGAGTGAATGAATACTGGTCTTGAAAGGCAGCTAGCTGTTGAGAGCAATGCCTAGTTTTAGAATAAAGAAGATATATTTGAGTCCTAGCTCAGACATTTACTAGCTATGTGATCCTAAGCCTCAGTTTCCTCATCTATAAAATAGAAATAATACTTATGCTACTTATAAGACAGGATTGTGAGAAAAAACACTTTGAAAACTTTATAGTTCTCTACATACAAATACAAGTTTTCTATTAACAATAACTAACATTATATAGCACCTACTACGTGCCAGGTACTGTGTTAAGCATTTTACAATTATTACCTCATTTGATCCTCACAACAACCCTAGGAGGAAGCTGCTATTGTTATCATCCACGTTTTATAAATGAGGAAATGCAGATAAACAGGTTAAGTGACTTGCCCAGGGTCACACAGCTATTAAGTGTCTGAAGCTGGATTTGACTCTGGTCTTCCTGACTCCAAGCCTAGCACCCTATCCTCTGTGCCACCTAACTCATTGACATATTAGAAATGTTAGAGTTGGGAGAGATCTTGGAGATATCTAGTCCAATCATTTCATTACTTTTCAAAGAATTTTTTTATAATAGAGGTTACTAAATAATCTCATGAAGTAGGTTATGTAGGCATTATTGAAACCGTGATACATATTAGGAAATTGAAGCGTAGAGAATTTGTGACTTGTTTATGGTTCCTCTATTATTTTGTACCAGAAATGGGACTAGAATTTGGTTCTTCTGGTCCAGTGCTATTATATTAAACTGCCTATCTGTGTATGTGTGTATACATATATGTATATATACACACATGTGTACGTATGTGCGTGCATATGTATATATACATACATGGGAAAACAAACATGAACATGTGTGTATGTGGTATTTTCTGGCAACTATTACATCCAAGTTGTGGTTTTGCTTGTTTTATGGGAACACACAAATACCATTAGCTTTGGAGAAAAGCCAGCAAGAGCACAATTAGGGTAGAAAAACTGTTCGAGGGCACTAGAATTTAGAGGAACCCATGGCATTTGTGTTTTAGCAGGTTATCAACAATTGATTTTAGCACCTAGCTAGCAAGAATACTTAGTTAAAATAGGAAGCTATCAGGTTTTTATTTTTATTTTTTGGTTTGTTTGTTTTTAAATAAAAAGGAACTTCAGGGGAGCTCCTCTCTGGCCTTTCCTACTCTGTTCCAGATCCTTAGCTAGCAGTGGCATTATCTAGCCATGGGGGTTAGTGCCCTCTGGTTTCTGTACTTGGGGCCTTATGTGTGTATGTGTGTGTGTGTGTGTGTGTGTGTGTGTGTGTGTGTGTGTGCGTGTATGTGTGTGTATATATGTATGCATGCGTGTGTATATATATATATGTATATATATATATGTATATATATATATATTCTGCTTCCCAATGAATTTGCCTTTTTAAAAAGTTGTTTTGAATCTAAGTTTTAACTACTTGCCTTGGGCAAAAATAATTGCTAGTTGCTGGCTGAAAACAAGTCAACACAGATATGTTAGCATATTGACAACATATATTAATATCTCTTATTAAGTCAATGGACATGGTGAGAGGTACAGCATAATGGAATTTTGCATTGGAATCATTGCATTATAGTGTGGGTTTTAGAGTCTTGGAGTGTGGAGTGTCATGGAACCCTCTGAATTTATCTTCTGTGTTAGCTTATAGAAATAATGGAAGAATGTACTGTATTATACTTGTACTGTACTATACTTCTATGCGTTGAATGGTGTTCCCTCCATCTAAGGCTAAGGCAGAAAAGTGTCATTGTGAACCTTTCAACCCAATTTGTCTCAAAGAATTGTGTGTGGGAGACAAGGAACCCTCTTCATTCACCTCAGTTGACGTTTCTCCAGTATCTCTGCTCTCCAGTAAGACAATGTACTCTGAATGAGGAGGAATAATGAAGGCTCTGTTGCCTTGAGTAAGATTAAGATGGGAACTAGCAATGTATTCTGTGTGATTCTGAGAGAGTTATCATATTCAGCTGATCTGATGAATCTGTTATTTTTTTTAAACTTTGATGTTTGATTTTTTTACTTTATACAACTGTTGTGGACTGATGTCACTTTGGGGACCTCCTTAACCCAACGTTTCAGCTCCTTGACTTTTTTTTTTTAGTTAGACAAAATTTTTTTTGACATATCATACAAACCCCAACAAAATCGCAACTGAACTCTATGCAAAGTTCAATCCCTTCCAATTAAGGAAAACACCATTAAAATGATTATCATTGATAGTGTGGGTAACCTTCTACTTTAGTTTCCCCATAAGCTCCTTGAGGATAAACCTATCTTGTTTTTGTCTCTGTGTCTCAAGCAAAGTGCCTGACACACAATTGTTGCGGTTGTTCAGTCATTTCAGTGGCGTCTGATTCTTTATGACCCAATTTGGGGTTTTCGTGGCAAAGATAATGGAATGATTTGCCATTTCCTTCTCCAGCTCATTTTACAGATGAGGAAACTAAGGCAAAGAGTGACTTTCCCAGGCTCACACAACTAGCAAGTGTCTGAGGCCATATTTGAACTCTTGAAGATGAGTCTTCCTGACTTCAGACCTGACACTCTATCCACTGTACTACCTAGCTGCCCCTACTGGCACACAGTAGGTACTTGATAAATGCTTGTTGGCATAAGGGGAGCCTGGCTAATGGAGCTCAAAGTATATATAGTGTGTTGCCCACCGCCAGCCCATGTAGAAGAGCCTAGGGTGCCTGCTTCCAGAAAAGTATGATAATGGATAAATAGCCCTGCTCACTGATTCAGAGCATATGTAGACATTCTGTAACTGGTTCTAGTGTGCCAAAACAGGATAAGAATAAGAAGGTGGACTTTTGATTGGCTACTGACCCAGAACTGGGATTCATTCAGAAAGCATGCCAAAAGTGAAAAAGTCCTGCCCTGATTACCATTATAGTCTCTTAGTCTTTCCCCCTTGTTTAAGTTTGATTGAAGACTGCATAAACCCTATGGAGGATGAGAGGCCTTAGGCCATCAGGGCTGCTGCCATGTAACTCATAATTGCATGTCTCTGCTGTTGCTTCTGAATCTGTTGTATCTCTTCTCCTCGTTTTTGTGAAGTAGTATCAGAACTGCTAAGAGCCTTGTGAGTTTTGAAAGGTCAGAATAATGAGCACCAGCAATCTGGAAGCTGTGGCCTGTGTCAGGATTCTCAGGAGGCTAAGCATGTGGAAGGTGACAGCCAAGACCCTAAAGAACCACCTTTGACCCAGCCCAGCCCCAACCACCTTTGACACTGACTCTTTCATCCATAAATTATCCTGAATTTAGAAGTGAACTTGATGGGGTAAATGCTTCTAAGTGTGAGCTCACTCCTTCCAGGGACTGAAGTGATAGATGGGACAATGAGTGCTAATAACTGGTGGTTAACATTGGGAAGAACACATGAGAATAGGGGGTAAAGCCAGTAGCATTACAGAGAATTATCTTTAAACATTCAGAGTTGCCCCAAGGCCCCTAAGGGGAAGATGTAGCCTGATGAGCTCTGGCAACCCAAAACAGAGTATTGCTACACTGAATTGAAAAAGAAAAAAAGGGTATGTACTTTAGTTTTAATAATAATTGATATTAATAAGTTAGGACTAAGTTTTATGTTTCATTTTATTTTAAAGTTGACTTCTTTTGTATAGTTTATGTGGTCATTGAGCATATTTTTTCCTGGTCCTTCTTACTCTATTCCGTATCAGTTTAGGAGTCTTTCCATGGTTCTCTGAATTTTTAATTTTTTTTATGGCACGCCAACATTCCATAACATTCCTGTACAGTCATTTGTTTAGACATTATTTCAGTCATTCTAATGAGTAATTAGTTATGAAACTATAAAGTAATTCTGAATTTTAAGCAAGGCTGAAAAATAGATTGGAGTGGAGCAAATTAAAAATACTGACGTAGACCTGATGTATATAAAAATAACGATGTCCAAATAATGATGTAGACTTGAGCCTTTTGTTTGATTCGGTTCTCAAACACAAATAAGTAGAAACAGATAATATCATATTCAGGAGTGAGTAGTAGGGAGGAGGAACCAAACTATTAGGTGTAAGTGTTCCTTTTCCCTGAACAATTGAAATGCTTCACCAGCTAAGACTGATTACGCAATGCTAAATGAACCAGTTGGAAATTTTGAAATATGCCACTTAAGTTAGTTACTTGGCATGTTGTTTCACTATTTCAGAGTCTAATGATTTTGCCAATATGGGTTGAGTCCTCCACCCAAAGTAGATCAAAACCCTTCTAGACTTGTTAAAACAGCCTTAGAGTTGCTATAGCTCAATGACAACAACAGAACCCATCACCCATAGCCACCTTGGTGAATTTAGCTTAGTTGTTCTTTGGACAACAGATTTACAGTCTGTCATTGAACCGGCACTTGGAGCATTTCCATCTTGGTAAAAACTTGCCAGAAGTTGTGTTTTACTAGAACAGCCTATGAGAACTCAGGGTCCCCTCTAAACCATGATTAGGAAACATAGGTAGATATTACATAGACTTCTGAAAAAATTTATTGTTTTATTAAATTCCCATTCTTTTCAAAGATAAATTTGATATCTTTTGTTTTTACACCACATTTATTTCATCCTTTATCCTCCACTCTTCCCTTCCTATGGAGCTGAGGGCCATCTCCAGTCATCCTGATCTTTATCTAGCCTTTATCTAGGACTCAGATGGCGCTGGAGGAGAGAATGAGGCTGGTGACTACACAGCTCTCCCTCACTTAAATCCAATTCACTTGTAAGTCATGGCATCACCTTCCTAATGTCATAGTCCTCTTCGAGAATGAAGGACAAACAACATTCCAGTCATTAGCCTCTTATCTTGAGGGATATTTCGCTTATCCTCACCTCTATGAACGGTGCTCAATGTCTCACCTCCTTTTTTTACCCCAAAGTGATAGTGCTGATTTTACTTATGCCTTCCTTGATTTCTGAAGAATCCTCATTTGACACAGAAAAGCCCTGGGCCTTTAGAGTGACTTCTTCCTTCTAGAGGTTGTTCTGGTATGAATAAGCAGTAAAGATTAGAAAACTATACCAAATTGGACAAGATGGCTTCAGAGCCCTGAACTTTGAAACTCTACCTTTCCCATAAAGCCATAGCCAATGATGATCATCTTTGATAGACCTAGCTTTTCTCAGCAATGCAATGATCTAAGACAATTCCAAAGATTCATGATGGAAAATGCTAACCACATACAGAGAAAAAACTGTGGCGTCTGAATGTAGATTGAAGCATACTCTTCTCTTTCTTTTTTTTTTCTTTCTTATGGTTTTTCCCTTTTGCTCTGATTCTTTTTTTCACGACATGACTAATGTAGAAATATATTTAATATGATTGTACATATGTAGCCTATATCAGATTGCTTGCCATCTTGGGGAGGAGGGAGGGAGAAAAAAATTGGAACTCAAAATCTTATAAAAGCGAATATTGAAAACTATCTTTATATGTAATTGGAAAAAATAAAATACCATTAAATGAGAAAAAGGAAAAAAATAAACATCTTGAAGGGTTCCATAAATGCTAACCAAAAAAAAAAAGCCATAGCCAAAGCCAAAATTATTCGAATTGTTAACATACTCCACCAGCCCACAATTCAGCTTGTTTGAACACCTGGGGAGCCAAAAATTTAACATTTAGGAAAGTTTTTAGAGTTCTTCAGAAAAAATAACTATTGTTATTTCTAGTCTGATTTATTGCAAACACTTTTCAAAAATGGGCAAACAAATAAATAATGAGTAGCACCGAGAAGCTTCTTTGCCTGAAAGATAACTTCCTGCTCCTCCACCACGAGGGATTCATTTCATGATTTATACTGGAGAATTCTTTACAAGGAATTCCTTCACATTAAAAACTATTTAAAATAATAAATACAAATAATTCTTTGAGGAATAACATGCTAAATCACAAACACTTTACTCAGAATGAGTTTATCAAATCACTTTCTTCCCTGGTAGGAGGAAATGGGGTAAAATGTGACATCTGGGGAAATGAATTTGGAAATGCAAGGAGGGGGAAGGAATTCAAAAAGGAAGGTGGGAGACACTGAGCACAAACTTCACACTCAGTAGATGTAAATGATCACCTCATTAGGGTTCCTGGTGATATCTTATGGAATAATGAAAAGGTTTGATCTGTTGTACACAATTCCAATTTGGAAGAGGTTTGAGAATTCCTGAGGATGGGAGATAGTGTCTAGTCCTCCTTGTTGGTCATGTAATCTGGAAGCGAATGTAAAATCTTTGAGATCAAGGACTGTATGATTTTTATTGTTGTATCTCCAATGCCTGGAACACAGTAGATCTTGATACATTAAAAAAAATGAATCAGATTCACAATTTTGCCAAGCTTGGCCCTTCCTAGGGCTTTGTCTTTGTCTAAGGTAGCATGAGAGTTGATTAGGGTTACTTTATGGATAATACGAGTAGCCCTAACTCTATCTCTGCCTCCATAAAGAGAACAAAACATAAATGCCAAGACAAAGCTCATAGGACCATAGATTTGGAAACGGAAGGGATTTTTAGGGATTATACAGTTTAATGCCCTAATTCTCCAGCTGAGCGTGCTGAGGCCCAGAAAATATTTGCTGAAGATCAAGATGAACGGATATTAAGATGGTAAATTTTGCCACTTACTCTAGTCTTTTTCACCATCTCTAGGGTGCTTTAAGAAGACAAGGCTCATTAAAGAGATTATAGTCTTGGCTTTGCCACTAAATAAAGCAGTATGTGTTACCTTAGGCCTCTCTTACTGGGCTCATGTCTTCGTTTGTAAAATGAGGTTACAGTAAATGATCTCCAACATGACTTCGACCCCCATGATCCTAAACACATCGAATAGTGCTGCTCCAAAAATGTCTCCCAAAGCCAGTTTAGGAGTGCTAAGCCTTGTGCAACATGTGGAAATCATGGTTTTCACAAGGAACATTGCTCTAACTGAAAAGGAAATTAGGCAAGCAGTTTATTTAGGAGAAGCAGAAACAAAAGGAAAGTTATTTGCCTTTTTTTCCTCTTTTTCTCCCAAGACCAGGGTGATCCTGCAAGAATTGAAGAACAGGGCGTAACAAGTCCTTCCCTATTTGTTGGAAAGCCCGCCCTCCTGAAACTTATCTAAGTTTCCATTTTGTATGTTGCTCTTTGACCTGGCTAGATGACTTGAGGTTAGAGAGGAGCCAGTTTGGTTTCCCTGCTTACAGAAAGGGAAAGATGGCACATCCTGCAAACTCTATATCTTTAAGCATGTGCCTCACTAGATACCATAAAAACAATCACAAAATCTATTAGTCAACTGGCAAACACCTTGAACTCACCAGGTACTGAATGGCTGCTTTTTGTCGTTGTTCAGTGGTTTTCAGTCTTATCTGACTCTTTGTGTGCCCTTTTGGGGTTATCTTGGCAAAGACGTTGGAGTGTTTGCCATTCTCTTCTCTAGCTCATTTTACAGATTAGGAAACTGAGGTAAACAGGGTTAAGTGACTTGTCCAGGGTCATACAGCTAGTTTCTGAAGTTAGATTTGAACTCAGGTCTTCCTGACTTCAGGCCCAGCACCACCTACCTGCCTTGACTGCTTTGTAGGAAACATACAGTTCCTGTATAGTTAGCCTAATTTGGTTTTTTTTCCCCTCTGATAACAGTGATGCATGTCTGGCAAAGGAAAGAAAATTAAAATTTACAATGTAGCTTAATTTTTGACAGTTTTTCTTCTAGACTCACATGAAAGATTTGCCCAGGAAATATACTTGGAAAATGTGATGTACATAATAAAATAATTATGAAATTGCATAGTTCATATGATTGTAGATGTGGAGCTGAAAAGGACTCAGAGGTCATCTAGTGAGTCCCCTCAATCTTTTAATAAGGCAGCCAAATCCCGGAGACATTTGGTGATTTGTCCATAGGTTACACAGGTAGTGGATGGCGGGCAGTCAAGCATTTAGACTCAGGCCCTGTGACTCTCAATCCAGTTCTATTTCTACTGTAGTTAGTATAACAATAATTCAGCCATTATTTGTCAAGAATTTTAAGGACAATTTACATAGAGGCGTTCATTTGTTTTTTGATCTTTAAAAAAAATAACAAATTTACATCAATGTCAATATAACAAAATCCCACTGGTGTGGGAATTCCCAGGGATCTATAAATCTGCAGCCAGAGATAAGTCCAAGAGAGTTGATAAGGCTTACAGAGCTTAGAGGACTTGTCTGTGGTCACACACTAATAAACATGAGAGGCAGGATTTGAAACCCTGTGTCCGATTCTAGCACACGGTCCACTATGTACACTGCCCCTTAATATAAACACCAAACGTGGTTTTTTAGTATAAAGATGGCCTCCATTGTTGAGTTATCTTTTATGTCAAAGTCTATAGTATATACTATTTATTTTCAAAGTTTAGAAAAGGCATTCTATCAGTTTGCATCAAAATATATTTCAAAATCATAAGCTTGCTTACAAATAGCCCAAAATTTCTGGATTAAGCTTCTGTGATTTTGGTGGAGGGGAGTTTGAGAGAGGAGATTTAGTGGGAAGCAAAGATAAGGTAACTTGAAATTAGTTTTTAGATAGAAGACACTTTAACCTTTACTGCATTAATATGTTCCAGAGCAAATGCTCCTTTTTGATTCGAAATAAGAGGTGTCCAAGCCAGGAATTAAGGCCTTGAATGATGTTGTGAAAGGCCTTTAAGTAGGCCTCAGTTTTTCCTATCTGTAGGATAGATGCAGATGGCAATTACTGAGTTTGAGATAATGAAAATTACAGAATTATAGACCTGGAAAGAACTTTAGAAATCCAATTCCTTTATTTTACAGGAGAGGAAATTGAGACCCAGAGAGGGTTGATGAATTACCTAAAATCCCATAACTAGTTAGTGGCAAAACCTACACTAGAACCCAAGGCTGATATCCTTTCTTCTTTATTCCTAAAAGCCGTGGTCAATTATGAGAAACACTACTTTTATTCACACAATGAATAAATGATTTCTTCATTCACAGATGCCCGAGAAAGAGCCCTAAACTAGGAACTGTAAGTCCTGGTTTGGCTCAAACCTGTGGTAAATGAAACTTTTGTGTAACCCTTAGGCAAGTTACTTATTCTCAATCTCAGTTTCCTCATTTTTAAAATAAAGGGTTGAGCTAAGGGATTTTAAAATCCCTTCTAGTTCCAAGATTTTATAATTCTAAAAAAAATCCGTAATTATGAATTTCGGGACTGTTTTTTTCTTCTTTTAAGCTAACATTTTCATCCTACACTTCAAGAAATGCCTAAATGACAAGCTTATCAAATTTGCCAATGACACAAAGCTGGGAAAGCTATGTAACAAGCTGTAAGAAAGAGTTAAAACATGCAGGAGGCTTGACCAGACACAAGTTTGTTTGAAAAAGAACTGAGGGTTTTAGTGGACTGAAATGAATCAGCAGTGTGAGGAGACACCTTGAGAAAACAAATGGGATTTTAGGATTCGTTAAGATGGGAGCAGCTTCCAGGAACAAGGTCTTCTAGTCCTCTTCTGTGCTGCTCAGACCACATCTGGAGGATTGTGTTCAGTTCTGGGCACTACAGGGTAAGAAAGGCATTGATAAGTGACCAGAGGACCCATGGAGAGCCTAGAGAAGAAAAGACTCAGGGAATGTGAAAGATATGTTCAAGTATTTGAAAGGATGTTATATGGAAGAGGGGCTTGACTTGGTACCAGAAGGCAGACCCCAAGAGTATTGAGTGGAAATATAGAAGGAAGAAAACGTAGGGTAGCTGTCAGGAAAAACTTTCTAACTATCCAAAAGTTGAATGGGCTCCCTCCCCCAAGGGGATGGTGGGTTCCCTTACTTTGGAGGCCTTCAAGCAGGGGTTAGATGACTATTTGTTAGGTAGGTTGCTGAGTGGATTGTTTTATGGATAGAGATTGAATTTTATGACCTTTGAGGTTCCTTTAAACTCTGAGATTCTGTAATTCTGTGACATGAACATAGACATCTGAAAGCAAGAACAATTTGCTCCCTCGAATCAAAGTAATGCATCTCTGTTCTCTCTACTGTGACCCTTTACAGAAGATCTCATTTGTTGGCACTTTCAGAAGAAGAGAAACAATGACTAAAATGAAAGCTTTAGTCTAAGTTTAATTCTCAAAAGAAATCAATTATTGAACATAGAACATAAAGGGAGTGGGAATTTAGATACTGGCCTTTGAAGGGAGTCTCTTATTTTATTTTTAAAATGTTTTATTGATGATTTCTTTTTGGTTTTCTTCCCCCACTGCCATTTCTTGATATATACTCTTTTTTCATTTTAACAAAGAAAAATAGTTAAGCAAAACTAATTGGTAAAGAAAATGAGTTTGATAAGGCATGCAAGATTCTGTACCAAGGGCCCCACACTCTTCTATTCACAGTAGGGAAATGATTTTCATCACCATCTGTTCTCTGAGATTGAGATTTGTTACAATAAATCTGAATTTGGCTGCATTTTAGTGTGGTTTTATTGTCATTATTTTAATTATTGTGTACAATGTCTATTGGTTCTGCTTTTTAATTTTTCATCAACATCAATACATACAAATCTTCCCATGTTTCTTTGAATTCCTCATATCAATTGTTCTTATGCTGCAATAATATTCCATTACATGCAGATACCACAGAATATTCAACCATTTCTCAATCAATAGAAACCTGCTTTGTTTCCTTTTAAGCTATTTTTTGTTAATAGCAGTCTTGGTAATGTATGAGTATATATTTAATAGTGGAATTGCTAGATCAAAGGATGAGAGTGACTTTTTGTGACTTTTCCAGAATGGTTGGACCAATTCATTGCTCCACCAACAATGGACTAATGTGCCTGCATTCATACAACCTACTTAAATTACATATCTACCTTTTATCATCTTTGCTAATTTGATTGGCATATGGTAAAATCTTCCCTATTATCAGTAATTTGTAATCTTTTTATATAGTTGCTTATAGTTTGCCTTTCTCTTTCTGAAAACTATTCCTATCTTTTGACCACTTATCTATTTGAGAATGTATCTTGGTTTATTTGTCTGTATAAATTCCATACATATCTATGTACATGGGCATATATTGAAATATCTACATAGACGTATGTGGAAATCTTTGCATCAAATATCTCTGATAGTCTTACCTGATGCAAAGTTTTCTTCTTGTTCAATAGTAGTGTCTTTCATTATCCTTGCTGCATTCATTTTGCACTTGTGCAAATGCTTTTAAATTTTATACAATCAAAATTGTCTATTTTGTCTTTAGATCATTTTCTCTTGCTTGTTTAATAATTTTGCCCAGCCATAGCTGTGAACAATACATCTTTCTAATTTCTACTTTTTTCTAATGTTATGACTATTTACCTTCTATGTGGTTATCTATTTGAAATTTTATTGTGGAGTACTATATAAAATGCTGCTCTACAATAATTTTCTGCTAAACATCTTCCTAGCTTTCCCAGAAGTACTCCTTGAATGGGGACTCCTTCCCCCATAAATTTATATTTGGAATTTTTTGAAATACCAGAGTTGATCAATATTATTAGTTTTAGGCAAAAATTGTATAGAGTACTTGGCCAAACACCCTGGATACCTTCACCATGTTATGTTTAAATGCTTAATAATCTTCATGGACAGGTAGAAGTGTGATGTTGTAATTTAAGTGATGTATTCTAAGAAGTTGTGGAATATAATAAACTATTCTATAATTCTTTTAGGCCAACAATTATGGCAAAATTTTAACAACTTTGGCAGAACATGTTTTGACCTGTCAACTCTTGGGCAATACTTTCTTCATGGTTAAAGGCAATGTTCAATGATGTTGAATCCAATGTATCAATTCTTTTCTCACTCAATTTTCTACTACTTTTGATTTTTCTTCTGACCTACCTATTACTTCCAACATAATTTATCTTCCTTTATTATCTAGAGTAGTGATTAATCCTCAAGACCCAGGATATATAACACACTGAAACATTTTCATGCTTTCTGTAATACAGTTTATGTTTGTGGTAAATCTTTACATAAACAATTTCCCCAACTTTCATATTGATTTTGAAAGATAAATAAAAGTTTTAGGATTCATTCCTCATTATTTCAAGGGTTTGTGTCTTCATACTAAGCACTAATAAGTATGAATATAAATAGATTCAGAGTACAGTGTGAGAAAAGAAAATACATTTTGTGTGTTGAATCACAGGTCATAGATGGGAGAGAGGAGAGGGGGAATTGTGGGTGTGTGCTGTAGATTTCCCCAGGAACCTTCCACTGGGGTCAGGGTTACTGAAAGTAGTTAGGGTGAGGTCATCTGATTACATCAACACTTCCTCCTGAGGTTGCTATAACCAAGGAATTTAAGGGAAACAGAATGAGTACCCCTTGGTGTGTATAGGACAAAACTGATCCAACAGGATTAACAATATTACACAGGTTTGCAGAGAAATCGTATAGAAAGAAAGGGCAAGAGAAGAGCCCAGTAAGCTTTTTAGGTATAGCAGTTAGGATCCTTCAGTGTGCACGTGTACTTGTGTGCTCCATTGGCGATCCTCCCTTAGAGAATGGCATTAATAGAGCAGCGGTGTGGAGCTGGGAGAAGGGAGACCAAGCTGGTAAGGGGGGCTGAGGACCATGCCATAGAAAGATGGATCCACAGGGAAGGAAGGAAACACATTTACTATGTGCCAGGCATTGTGCCAAGAACTTTGCAAATATGCTCTCATTTGATAGTTACAACAATCCTGGGAGGGCAGGTACTATTATTATGATTCCATTTGACAGTTGAGGAAACAGACAGACAGAGGTTAAGTGACTTCCTCGGGGTTACACAGTAAGTATTTGAGAATTTGAACTTGCGTCTTCCGGACTCTAGGCCCAGCACCTCTATCCATTGCGCTACCTACTTGTCTCCAGCAGTCACAGATTTGCAGTTGGAAAGGACCTTGGAGAGTATCTAGTTAAGGATTATATAGTTAATCTAGACCAGATCTCCTCATTTTGCAGATGAGGAAAATGAGGCTTAGAGAGATTAAGGGATGTACCCAAAGGTCATTAAGTAGTCGAGTTAGCATTTGAACCCAGGTCCTATGACTTCAAATCTAAATGTCTTTCTACTCTACCATGATGCCCTGTAGAAGTAACTGAAAAGAAAAGACTTGAGTGGAGTTGGAGAAGTGGGCATGATAGCAGTTTTTCAAATACGCATCTTCAGGGCTGGAATATAAGAAAGAAATTAGATTGCTCTGCTTGGCCCCATTAGGCAAAAACTAGAAGTGGATGGAAGTTACAGAGAGGCAGATTTTTGGCTGATTGTAAGGAAAAACTTCCTAATGATTAGAGCCATCCCAAAGTGGACTGGCCTACTGCTGACTAAGGCCAGTCTGGGATCCTGTGATTCTCAGGTTTTTGTTTGTGTCTATGCCTGTGTTATCTGGGGCCAAGGACATGGGCTATGTTGGCACCTAGGGGAAAGTGACATGAGTGATATGATTAAAAAAGGTATTCACGCTCAGTGGATACCACATTCCTACAGGCACTAAATCACTCCTCTGTTAGAAAGATGTCCCTGGACCAAAGGTCAAGAAAGTAACATTTGCAGGAGCACAGCACAGACTTAGTTTCCCCTATCCCTATCATTACAGTCACTTTGACAGATAGTACAAAGTTTTGCATGATGGGGGCTTAGGATTGGTGGTAGCAGGGAACAATTGTATAAAGTAAGAGCTCTGCCTACAAGGATGATAGCTCAGCAGGAAATGCTTGCATTTATTTATTACTTCCACAAACTCTAGGTTCAAGTCCTGGTTCTGAGACCTCTTTGCTTGATGACCTTAGACCAAGCAACGACTTCTCAGTGTCTTAATTTTCTCAACTTCAAAATGGGCATAATAATACTTGCAATACCTACCTGGCAGGGTTATTGTAAGAAAAATGATTTAATCTATAAAAGGATTCCTAATAAAGGCAGTGATTTTCATGAGAGAAGTGGCCCCTTGCCTTCCAGGAGCAATCAAACAAGCAAACAGTAATCAATAAACATCGATTAATCACTTGTTATGACCAATAAACATATTATTAAATGCCAGTTTCCTCATCTGTAAAATGAGCTAAAGAAGGAAATGGCATAGGACTCCTGCATCTTTGTTAAGAAAACCCCAAATGGGGTCACAAAGGGTTGGACGCGACTGAACAACAAAGCGCTTATTATATGCTAGACACTGTGCTAAGCACTGGGGATAGAAAAAAAAGGGCAAAAGATAGTCCCTGCCCTTAAGGAGCTTACAATCTAATCAGGGAGACAACATGCAAACAAATATATACAAAGCAAACTACATACATGATAAATAGGAAATAATTAACAGAAGGAAGGCACAAGAATTAAGAGGGTTAGGGAAGGCTTCCTGTAGAATGTAGGGTTTTAGTTGGGGCTTAAAGGAAATTAGGAGCAGAACTGTGTTCGGGGTTAACTCCTCCCAGACAGAAGTGCAGATCACGGTGCAATCGGTAGCCTTCTCTCCAAACCTTTGTCTTTCAGAGGTGGGCATACAGCAGATGCTACCCTAGCCTTGGAAAGCACAGCCCCACCCACACAAGGCAGCCTCTCTTTGTAGGCATCTTGGGAAAGTCCTAGGAAAAAACCCCTTCTGCTGCCCTTCAGTAACTATCCCTGCCTGAAATTCCCACATTACTCATCTTCTTAGGGTAAGGCACTGAGTGAGTCCCCCTGCCTGGAATGAGGTAACACATTAAGTCATAGAGTCTAAGATCTCATGATCTACTAGTCATGATCTGCTTTCTGCTGGTGACCCCCTCCCTTCCAATTACCATGTATCTCTCAATCTATTTTGTTCATGCTTTTTATCACAGACATTTATTTGTGTATATGCTATATATGTGGTCTGTGTCTCCCACTAGAAAATGTTAGCTCCTTGAGGTAAGGGATGATTTCATTTTTGTTTTTGTAATCCTGCTTCCTAGAACAGTGCTAGCCACTTGATAAAAGCTTTTTGATCGATTCCCCTGTTCAGATGAAGAAACTCAAGCCTCATTTAAAGGTGAGCTCTTGCTAGGGTACCACCTTGCTTCTCAGCTATTAATGCCTTAACACAAATCAGCTCAACAAACAGCTGGGCTCTGAAGGAATGGGACACTGGATTAAGAAGTTCCGATACTGTAGATGGAGCCTAGGAAGGTCTGGTGTGGCTTGTTTCTATGGATGTACTACACTGGAAGAACTTCAGGCATCTGAGAGATCTGGACTGGGTATAAGGTACGAGAAAGGAGGACTGAAAAGGGAAGAGAATACCAGAAGGATATGGGAACATATAATAAGGCTACTACTGCCTGACGTGAGGTGATGCTCTGTACCCTCTGTACCCTTACAAAGCAAGGAAGATAGTGACAATGAGGAAACCCAAATAGAAGTTGATGAAAGAGACACGTCAGAAGATCGTTTTAGAAAAATCCAAGTCAAATAGATATCTGCAGATGAATCAATTATCTCCCTCCTCATCGAGAAGTGAAGAAGAGGTTGGAGTTTTCAGGGGCCTCAGGACAAAAACGAGACTTTCTGTAGATGACTTTATGGTTTTGTGTAGATGCACAAATGTAGCCTTAATGAAAAGGAATAAGCAGATGTCCCAGTGAATGTGGAGATGTAACAGAGGCACCTTGTGTTGTTGACAATCTTTTGGACTCTGGGAAAAAAGAGGAAGGAGTGATGGGAGGCCAGAGACCCAGCAAAGAAGGGGGAAAAAAGCCTTGGATAATTCACATTCTCAGAATCAAATTTGGTGGGCCTCACAGAACATGGGAAACGAGAAGTGAAATTTCTCTAACTACTGAGATCCATGCAGTTCACTTGTAGGGGGCAGTTTTGATACCAAATTATCCTTATTATGCAAATTTCCTTACCCAGTGGCTGGTTCCCAGTTATGCATGGGGAGCAGTGGTTGGTACATCTGCTTCCCGTTCTGCCGATTCACAGAGAAACCATCTGCTTGGCCTCATCCCGAACAGCCTGTGCAGAGCTGATTAACTTCCTCCCGGCACTAGCACAGGGTCAGCTGGCTTCTGGATGCTGCAAGGTGTATGTTTGACTTTTTTTTAACTGTTTATGAACCAGGACCCTGACTTCTCCTGGTAGACAGGAAGATTCTAGAACTTGTGATTTGTAGCTAGGAGGTAGTAATTCTCATCCTTGCTCTCTCAGAGGTTATGATAGATAAAACTGGGAGCTGATGCATATCCTATGTCCTGCCTTTAAGCCCTTCTATAAAAACCAGACCAAACCAAACCAACAAATAATAAAAAACCAAACGATGCCCACCAAACCACACAAAACAAAACAAAAAAAATCTGGAGAGGGAGCATGTTTGGGTGGATACAGGGTTAATTAGCCTTGGAATCCAGAAGAGTAGGAGCAAGTCTTGCCTTTGACATATTCTAACTGTAGGACTCTGGGAAAATAATTTTAACCTCTTGCAACTGTGTAAGACTATAATTGACAGATAAAGTCAAGGGAGGGAATGTCCACACTGGAGTTTTCATATTAATAACATAACATTTGGTGATAGCAGGGTTTGGGGGTTTGCAAGGAATTTGTTATATCGTAATATGGAGTTAGAGTTCAAAAAAATTACTTTGAGAAAGATAGGACCCGGCTTATGATTTCATGGGTATAGAGAACTCCCTAAAGAAACTCTCTCTACCAATGCAAGTCAGCACCTTCTAGGTAACTTACAGTCTTAGAGAGTAGCCTGAGTACTAAGAGGTTAACTGACTTGCTCAGTGTCAAACAACCATTATGGATCAGAGACAAGACTTGCACCTAGGTCTTCTTGGCTTTGAGGCCAGCTCTTCATCTACTGTGCCATGCTGACTCCCATGGTGGTTTCCCTTTGGAAACAATTCCCCAAACACAGTATTTTCTATTTCTTTAAGAGTGAGGTCAAAGTTGTCATATTGACATTATTAAGGGAGTGTTAAGGAGTTGGTTTGACTTCTGCTCTCTTAATGATTTCATCACTTTCCCTGATAGGAATGTATATGGTTCTTTAATCTCATCCGTGGACTTAACCCAGAGCTATCTGTTAAGTTTAGTATAGTAGACTGGGAAAAAGACAAATTGGCTGCTTCTGTGGATGTTTTTCTAGATCAGAGGTCCTTAAATTTTTTGTGTCATGGATCCCTTGGGTAATCTGATGAAGCCTATAGGGGTCTTCTCAGAATACATTTTTAAAAACTCATAATTTAATTTTATAATTTTACAATCATTATTTAGTAAGTTAAATTCATAATTTCATTTTAGTTTTTTTCCCCATCCAAGTTCACAGATTCACTGAAATCTGTCTATAAATCCCAGGTGAAGAACTTTTGCTCTGGCAGTGATGGATTCCCAATGTTTTCATTAATAACAGTGTCTTGAACAAGTAGGCACTTAAGGGGAAGGAAATAAGCTTTTATTAAGTACCTTCTCTGTGTTAGGCACTGTGTTAAATGCTGTACAGATATTATCTCAGTTATTCCTCATTAACAACTATGAAGTAGGTGCATATGATCCCCATTTGACAATTAAGGGAATTGAGACAGACTGTGGTTAAGTGACTGGTGAAGGGTCACTCAGTACAAACAAGTGTTTGAGGATTTGAACTCCAGGCCCAGCGCTCTATTGATTTTACCACCTAGAAGCCTATATAGTACCTGTTGAACTGAATAATTGTCACTGTCAACATAAATTTCTTTGGTTCCCCTTAATTCTCCCCTTCTGCTCTGTAATCAGCATTTCTGTATATTTCCCATATCTTCAGGCACCACAGTCTACATGTGACTGCTTGTGCTAATTCTTTGGGTCTCCCTTTATCATTTTTTATCATTTTTAATCCTTCTTTCTGTCCACTTAATTCCTTCATCTGTCTTAGTCACTTGAAAGTATTCTCCATGAAACAGAACAAATCCCAGGAAATGGTCATTCTTCTGGGGAAACTCTTTAGAGGAGGGAAAGTTTCCATATATCATCCCAATGGATTTCTAGTAATTTACAGAAAGTATACATAAATCATCTGTCAGTCACTTCTTCTGAGTCTTATGGGATTTCAATAGTATAGGCATGGTTCAGGAACAATTTTTTTTCTCTTTCTCTGCATTTATGGGTTTCTGAGTCATTAAATGACCCAATGATATCTTTTCCTTCAGAATGACATGGTAACTCAGGAATTTACCTATATTATAATCATGTAAGTTTTCAGTGGAAATTATTAGTGTTGATAATTAACATAACATTTTAATATTCTGGGTCACTGCTAGAGTGGAACTGTGCAAGTTAAAGACACTTCGACCACAAACATTGCAGCAGTTATGTTTGCATTCTCTCTTCCTCCTCCTTCCTCACTCCTTTGTCTACTTCCTCTCTTTTTATCTTTTCCCAATTCTTAAATTTTTTATCTTTTCCCAACTCTTAAATTCTACGTCTCTTCTCAGAGTAAAACAGTTTATCACCTACTGGAAGTGGGGAAAACCAGCTCTGAATATATGACATTGGCAAAAGAGAATTCAGTATTTCTCTTGGTTTCACAGTTTATTCAAATACTTTAAAGGAGTCTTAGAAATAATCTAGAGCAAGGAGTTTTAACCTGAAGTGTATCGATAGTTTTCAGGAGGTCCATGAACTTGGCTGGAAAAATTACATCTTTATTTTCACTAATCTCTAACTGAAATTTAGCATGTCTTTTCAACTCCTGATTTGGGTAACAAAAATTATCTTGAAAAGGGGTCCACAGGCCTCCGCAGCCTGCCAAAGGGGTCCATGGCACACAAAACATGGTTAAGAACCTCTGATCCAGATCAACCTCCTTATTTAATAAGGGGGAAGCTCAGAGAAGGTCAGTGACTTGCAGCAGGAGACATATTTTTCTGTATATCAACAATACTAAAATTTTCTTCAAGTAGAATTAGCCAATTTTGCGATTTCAGGGCCAGCAACCAATAGTGGAAAGCATTTGTTGTTTGAAACAAAGCAAAAAATAACTCAATGGGGGGCAGAGCCAAGATGGCGACTGGAAAGTAGTAACTGGCGTGAGCTCCCCACCAAGTCCCTCCAAAAACCTATAAAAAATGGCTCTGAACCAATTCTAGAACTGCAGAACCCACAAAGTGGCAGAGGGAAGCAGGGCTC
>CM053624.1:322211650-322258400 GCA_028646595.1 Phalanger gymnotis | reverse complement strand
GGGGGGGGGTGGAAATGGGGAGAAAATCTGTAATTCAAACGCATGTGAAAATCAATGCTGAAAACTAAACATATTAAAAATAAATTAAAATAAAAAAAATAACTCAATGAACTGTGTCATCGATGAGAGTATCAGTGTGGCACAATGGATAATGTATAGGGCTTAGAATCAGTAGGACCTGGGTTTGAATCCAACTCTAAGAAAGTCACTCAAACTTTTTATTCCTCCATTTCCTAATCTGTAAAATGGGGATGATAATAACAGCTTTAAAGAGTTTTAGCTGGCCACTTTCTTCTCCAGCTTGTTTTACAGATGAGGAAACTGAGGCAAACAGGGATAAGTGATTTACCCAGGGTCACACAGCTAGCATTTGAGGCTGGATTTGAACTCAGGTCTTCCTGACTCCAGGCCAGACTCTATCCATTACACCACCTTGTAGCCACCTAGCAGTCAGCTAGAACTAGCTGCCAGTTGTAGGTGAATGTTATTAACTCTGTGATCTAGTGATGCTTGGCTTCTTGCTATTCCTCACACAGGACACTGAGCATTTTCTGAGCAACGCTGAACATTTTCATTGGCTCCTCCTGGTTTCCTTCAAGTGTCAACCTCTGCACGAAGCCTTTCCCAGTGTCTTCCCTGTTTTGACTATTTCCAGTCTATCTTGTATATATTGTTTGTACATAATTATTTGCATATTGTCTCTTTCATTAGATTGTCAGCTCCTTGAGGGCAGGGCATGGTTTTTTGCCTTTCTTTGCATCCCTACAACTTAGAATAGTGATGGCCATATAGCAACCACTTAATGAATGCTTGTTGACTTTGATATTGAAGAATATAACGTTAACTTTGCTTGGTTGGTCATTGTTTTCTAAATAGACTTCATTGTTGTTGGTACCTTCATGTTTTGTGGAAAATTACAAAAATTCCATGTTTCATTTTAATCTTACTTTAAGGAAACTTTGTAGATAAAAAAAATCTCTATTTTTTTTTAAAAAAAGAGAAATGAGGTGATTTTTTTTCTTTGACAAAAGAAATTTTGCTTTACAAAAGCATTTGTTATAGGTGGTATCCTCAGTGTCCTGTGTCAGGAATAGCAAGGCCGGCATCACTAGGTCATAGAGTATCACAAAATTTGTGAATATCATAAATATGGGAATATAGAATCAGCATTCAAAAAAGACTAGAATCAATGGGTCAAATCCATTAAAATGAAATGTACAAGGAGTAAGTGTAAAGTTCTACACTTCTTCACAAGTATCAGATGGGGGAGGCAGGGCTACATGATAGAAAAAGACCTTCTTGGTGTTTTGGTGGACTACAAGTTCCACACAAGTCAACCATATGGTACAATAGTCAAAAAAGCCAAGCTGACCTTGGGTTAAATGAATTGGGAGTGACAGTACTATCGTTCTGCCTTGGACAGATAACATTGAGAGGGTTGTGTTCAGTTCTGTGGCCACATTTTTGAAAGAAAAAAAGAAACTGGAGCTGAGGAACAGTGATTGGGATAGTGAGGTTCTAGGAATGCTTGGCCTCAAGAAGAAATGATTTCTCTGTCTTCAAGTCTTCAAAGAGCTGGCATGGAGAAGACTCATTAGACTTGTTTTTCAGAAGGCAAAACTAAGTATCAAAGGGAAGAAGTGGCAGAAAAGCAAAGTAGTTTTATATAGAGTAATAGTTTCTAACTCTTAGAGCTGTCCCCAAATGGAATGGGTCATCTCTGGAGGTAAGAGGGTGCCCCTCACTGTAGAACTTTTAAAATGACCACTTGGTGGGGATGTTCAGGTGGACTGAAGGCCCATCCCTGACAACCAGGGATGAATTTGATTATTTTTTACTGCCTTTTCTATTTGTTGTAATTCTCAACTTAATTCTGAAATTGGGTGGCTAGATGAACCTCACTGCTTAGTAAATTATTTGAGGATTGTAGTTGGGGTTTGGATACTCTGTAAGCAGTGTCAGAGGTTTTTTGATTTCAGGTCACCTGACCCCTTGCTCTTGGTTCCAAACTTCTGATAAAATTCCTAAAATTTATAAGGTAAGATTTGACAGTAAATGCTACAGATTTTTTGAGGAGTACATTTCCTCAAGCATGGGAAGGGAGACTGCAGGATATGTTGAAAAGGATGCCACACCTGGAGTCAGAACACCTGGGTGGGCACCTCAGCTTTGCCATTGGTTAACTTTTTCCCCATCTGTAAAATGGAAGGATTTGCTACTCCTCACAGAGCAAATGGATGTAAAGCACTTTGTTAACCTCAACAGGCTGTATAAACATCAGCTACTATTATTGCTTGTGACTAACAAGAAATGCAATTGTCTACTCAAATTTCTCAAGGAAATTGTTCAGTGAGCATCCTGTAGCTCTTGAGAGAGAATCTTATCAGCTTACCTAGTTAGCTCAAAAGTAAGGATCAGCTACAGATATTCTTGGTTATTCTTTTCCCATCTTTACCTGGAGACCAAGAGAAGAGGCTTATTTTCTTCTATGTTTATCTACAGGAGCTTTTCTCTTGAGAGGTAATAAGCTACTTTTCACTGAAGATTTCATGTGGAGATTAGATGCACACTTGACAGGGATGTCATGTTACAGCAACAATTATTATTATAGCTAGCACTAATATAGTATTTTACAATTAGCAAAGTGCTTTACAAATATTATTTCATTTTTATCCTACTACTATTTCATTTCATCTTACTATGCTATTATCCCCCTTTTGTAGATGAGGAAACTGAGGTAGATTAGGTTAAGTTACTTGCCCAGGGTCACAAAGTATTTCAGGCCAGACTTGAACTCAAGACTTCTGACTCCAGTTCAGGCGCTCTATGCAATGTTGTAGATGATTCCTGAACAGGTCTGATTTGGACTAGATGCTCACTGATGCCCCTTCTAACTCTTAAATTTCTTATTTCAAGTTTGGTTCCCTATTAACTCTAAGATCAAATATAAACTTTTTTTGGACATTTAATGCTTTTCATAAACCAGGCCCCAACCTAATATTACTACACATAACTTTCATGCCTCCAAGATGAAGACTATCTTGAACCCAAGATGCAATCAAACTGACCTCATTGTTTCTCATACCATGGCCCTCTATTTATTTCTCTCCCCTCCTTAAGGGCTATCCCGCATGATTGGAATGCCCTCCATCCTTACCTCTGCCTCTAAGGTTCTTCAAAACTCAGCTCAAGTACCACCTTATGGGTGAAGACTTTCATGACTTCTTCAATTTATACTTATGACCTCTGTTTCCAAAATTAATGTTGTATAGGGCTATATGGGTATGTTATCATCTCTTCTGCTAGAATGTAAGCTCCTCGGGGGCAGGGATTGTTTCATTCCTGTCTCTATAGCACCAGTGCCTAGCACTGTGCCTAGCCCATATAAGGCACTTAATGTTTGTCAATTGATTGGGTCATATATTCATCCTCCTTTTCATAGTGAAGTTAGACTGAACATTTAGCTTTCACTGTAACTCTAGCTCCAATCAGACCAGACCTCTTACATACCTGAGGTATAACCCATGCTTCTCCTCACCTTTTTGGGGACATAGTGACTGAAATCCTGTCCCTTCTCTTTGCTGTCTATCTACACTTTCTGAAAGGGCCTCATGTTCTGATCCTAATCTTGCTTCTTCCAAGTAGACTTCTCTAATTTTTTGTAGCCTAAGTTGACATCTCTCATCTCTCTGTTAAGGGCCTCTGCTCTACCCCTTGACCTGGAGGAAGGGGAATGCTTCAGGCAGAGTACATTCCCACAAATCCACTGAATATGTTGATACTTTTTGCTTTCCTCATTTCTCCTTCCACTAAGATTATTCTCTTCATGGCAATCTTTGTGTGAGTTCTAGGTGTGATGTGAAGTCACAGAAGTGCATTAAGGCTTCAATAGAAAACAGCTTATCTTTTCTACCAAAGAAATCTACTTCTAGTCATCTCTTCTATCATGAGTGAGGATCTTATAGTGGACTTGAATAACTTACATTTAAACTATATTCTTACACTTCTGTGTATGTAGCTAGAGAGAGGACAGGATAGTTAGTCTATCTGGAAAGAACTCTGGACCTGGAATCAGAAGACAGGGATTCAAATCCCACTTTTGGCAATTACTATTGTGTTACCACAGCCAAATCACTTCATCTTTCTCATCCGAGACTTGGGACAATACTACTACAGTGCTTGCCTTGTAGGGTTGTGGTAATGATCAAATGGGATCATATTCATAAACTACTTTGTGGACCTTAAAACATAACAGAAAGGTTTGTCCTAGATAAAGGAAAATCCAAGTTGGGATTACGAATTGGACTGATTTTTAAAAACATGCCAGAGCTCAGATAAATGATTATTGTCCTTCAAAGTAGTTGACCTTAGGAGAGTGGTGATTATTCCAACAACATGGCCATTTCTGAAAATACATCTAGAATACTGTAGGAATAGCCTTCAGCATCAGTCTACACATGACCCCAGAAAATCACTCTCATTACTTTATAGCCATGTTGAAGACATTAACCACTAGTGCTATTTCCTAAATTTGGCTCCAAATGGCTTTTGGCCATGGGGAGTTACAAAACTGTCCTCAAAGGATGAAGATTCACTGTCACTTAAATCAACTTATAACAAGGGCTCTTCATCTTTTTTTTATCATGATTCCTTTGATAGTCTGTTGCAGCCTTTCTCAGAATAATGTTTCTAAATGCATAAAATTAAATAGAAATACAACAGAAACCAATTAGGTTGAAATACAGTTGTCGAGGGGCAGCTAGGTGGGCCAGTGAGTAGAGCACCGGCCCTGGAGTCAGGAGAACCTGAGTTCATCCGGCCTCAGACACCTGACACATGTACTAGCTGTGTGACCTTGGGCAAGTCACTTAACCCCAATTGCCCTGCCAAAAAAAAGAAGAAATACAGTTGTCAAAATATTTAAAAAAATTCATGAACCCTTCCTTCCTGGAAAATATTTGCAACCCCCTGATGGAGAAGAATGTGCAACAGGAGGTATGTTATTGTGCAAAGAACACCAAGTTTGGAGTCAGAGGACCTAGGTTTGGATACTGGTCCTGTTTCTTTACTGCCTGTGTTATGTTGGTCAAATGATTTCATTTCACATGGTTTCTAGCTTTCTCATCTGTAAAATGAAAAAAGCTAAACTGTATCTCTAAGTTGCTTTCTAGTTATAGATCCTTAGAGGCTTTGAGAGTAACTTCAAAGAAGGCATTCTAGAAGACGTCTGAGCAATGGCCAAAAGCGCCATTGGGACAAGCAAATTGCCTCTCAAGTAGACAACTCTTATTTGGTTCTCTAAGTCCCACTATGGCTAAAAAAATCTGCCTTATTACCATAGAGCCACTCCTTGGATGATGACTTGGTGAAGCTCGTCACAAGATCATCCTCTAATCAATATCACATGCTGATATCTACCTATGACAGGAAAATCCATTATCTGCTTTGCAGGACCATTTTTGAAGCTCTTGTAATAGCCCCAGGGATTGCCTGTGAGCCAAAAATGTGCATCTGACAGGGGCAGGAAGGCATTTATTGCATTTATCTGTGATAGAAAAGAAGAATTTATACTATAGAAGAATACACTATACACTAAAAAAGAATTTCAAAATGGCTACAAAATGGTATCCTATTTTTTGCAGTTGTATCTTCCTTTCTTATATTCACAGTTAAACAGAAAATTATTAACATAATTATTATCAGGGATAGGTTGGAAACACATGCTTCCCTCCCTGCTGCCCTTCACCGCCCCCCCGCCATTCACAGATCTGTACAAACTTGCCAAAAAGATATTTCAGGATCTGAATGGTCTTGGATCTCACCAGTTGGTCTTGAATCTCACCATTATTGAGGAAGATCTCAACGATGACCACCCAAACCATTATAAAAATGTATAAGAAAGCATCTGAAACCATACTGCATATTTCAGATCTGGCCAGACATTTTCAGAGTAACTGCTCTTTCTGAAACAGCATATACACTTTCTTTTATTGATACCTATACATTTTAAATACATCTAATTTTGGCTCAGAATGAGTAAAAAATAATTTTTTAAAATGAACAAAATACATAACAAAAGCATCACACTTATCAACTAAGAAAATTTAGGATTATTTTGAACTGTTGACCCTTTTTTATTGCTGAAATTGATGGATGAAGAACTGTAAGCCACGTTGCCTCTTCATTTGTTGATAAGTCTGTTTCATCACTTTATATTTTATAAAATGACAGTTGTAACCTAAACTTGGAAACCAAACCAACCCAAATCAGAAAAGTTACAAAACCCTCCAACCAAATAAAACAACTTTGTGCCAAGTTAGAATAGTTTCAGATTCCACTTTGCAATTGTTCTGACTTTTACCTTAGAGAAAACTGGCGTTTATTTGCAGTGTGCCTTGGATACCAGAAAGGGTCTGGACAGGAATCCAGTGATAGTAAATGGTAATGAAAATAAGTGATAATGGGTTGTGTTTCTGATCATCTTAACTCCTCCTAAAAGAGTATGACAGTTCCGCTCTTTTAAATGCTGTCTTTGTCAATGAGAAAAAGAGGAAAGTACAGTACAAGAGATAAACAAAGGTCTTGGTTTTTAAGGGCGGAAGTTAAAGGAGGCGGTGGGTTTGTGAAATGGCAATTTTGATTTGTGAAAGACAGGTCAACAAGTTATTCTTAATCCTCTTAATGCCTATACGTATTTTAAGTGCAATGTGAGAGTATGTGGAACCTCCCCACTCCCAAACGGGAACACAGCCAGCTACATTTCTCTCACATGGGTGTACCCCAAACACCATACAGGCATATCATCACATAAAACAAAATGAGGCACAGAGTGGAAAAAATGTAACACCATGCAAAATTCTACTTTTACCAATGAGAAGAAAATTTCTGATACAGAATGTGGCCACATATCAAACATAATTTAATTACACGTTGACATTTTATGAAATCTACAATAGTTGAAAGGGAAAAAATGGTGTTACAATATAAAATCACAGCGAAAGGATGTGTAAATATAAGTTTATACTGACTATAAAAGGCAAGAGGGAAGCAAGATAAGAGTTTCAGAAAAACACTCCTTCAGGAGCAACTATATACAGTACTGGGTATAGTTGTTTGGCATGTCATTGGTTAAAACAGATTGCATAAACCAGACTTCACTCTTTTTATGGGATGGATGAAAGAGTATGAAAGTACATTGCCCGTGTTGTGCTCTCAGCAGGGTACCACTCTGTAAGCATTTATTTTCAATAAGGTCTATCCTTTTTTTAAAAGTTCTATATAGAATTCTAACGATCTTCCATTTGTCAAATGGGTAAAAAAGGGCAGAAGCGGTGAAATTAAAAGATAGGACAGGTTTTGCCTCTTCTTTCCTCTGCTTTGAAGTATCCTCTGCAATATATGTCAAATTTCCATTTTATTTATTTCTCATTTTTAAATATTAATCTTGTCTTGGAAAATATGAAAATGAGGGGTGGGGCAAAGACACATCTGTGCCCATACTATTTCATGGGTATATCAGTAAAGACCCATGAATAGGAATAGTTATAGGAATGGTGAAGAAATGCCATATTTAAAGAATGACAACAAGCCCAGCACATCCCAGATCAGATCAATCATACCATATTCTGCGAATATGGATTATTGTTGGTATCTGACGAAGGCTCAATATTGAGGTGGAGTGGGGGAATTCAAAACCTTTAAAACCTTAGAGAAAAGAATAGAGATGATTTTTTCTCATCATCCCCCCACCGCTAAATACTTTGGAAATAACCAAGAACTCTATTAATGTGGAGCAGAGGTGTAAATATTTTAACAGTTTTGCCCTTCTTCGCCTCAGTAGTAGTAGTAGTAGTTTGTTTCTCCAGATGCATACTTAAAAATAAAACATTTGTACTGAAACAGTGATACAAATTCACATGGAAATAGGGTATACACCTGACTGCTATGAAGAAAGCCTTTACTTATTGCCTATACAAAATAAATATTTCACAAACCATCTTGCTACTATGGCTTCTGGGATGTACTCATTAGATCATAGTGATAATCTGTCATGTTTGTTAACACCTATCTTGTATGCCCCTGATGTGATATTAAGAACATATATTCTCATTTCAACCACACAACATGGTTAGCATTGTAATTTCCTAGTAACTTCTGATGTCTGAAATGGTGCAAAAGAATAATAAATCACATTTACTCATGGACAAACTTGTAGGACCATATTCTAGTGGAACGGATTTTCCACTTACAAGGATTTAAGACAGAAAGAGGGACAGGGTAAGAGGGTTCATATGCATGTGTGTTTATTAAGGAACTAGATTAGATTTTAAAGGAAGAGATATTTATGGTTGGAGAGGGCAATTAAAGAAGAAGTTTAGCATGAAATTTTGGCCTTCCAGAAGGTAAATATTTAGAGAGGCAATGTGGTATAATGGATAGAGAATGGCCCTACAACCAGGAAGATATGGTTTTGAGTCTTATCTCTGACACACTGTCCGTATAATCCTGAAAAAGTACCTGAATTTCTAAGTGCCCCAGGAGACTATAAGTTGTAGAGAAGGTGTCCATGTGCAATGGTAAAGGGCAATCCTCATCAACAAAAATACCAATGCAATGTCAGGTAGAGTAAAATATTTCAAAGGGACTTGAATTTCTGTGTGTGTGTATGTGTGGGAGATTTACAAAAATGATTGGGGGCCATGTATCTGAACCAGTAGCTTAAGTTAAAACTTCTAGTGCTTGTAAAGAAATTCCATGTGAACAAATGGAGAAGAATGTCTAAATCTGTCTGTGCACCAGGAATATTTGGCCCCATATGACTGGGATCAGTTTTAGCAACATCCTTGAAGGTCTTACAGGCATTGTGAAAAGGTCTTCAAAATCAAATAGATCATAAAAGAAAGATTCTCCTAACTGACCATTTATTCATTGTTAGCTTAGGTTTTTCTCCCGGAATTGCCTTTTTTAAACAAACTGGATATTTTCCTATACAGATAATAATTCCAAATAACATTTTCCTTAAAACACACACACAAACATACTCACACACAGAGCAAGAAGGAAACATATCGATCCTTGGAAACAAGAGTTCTGGGGCTTCACAATCCTTCTAACCCAGACGACTCAGAAAGGGTACCTTTGCTCCTGTCCTAATCTTTTCAATATCACTTTACCCCTATTTTCTTTAAGATAGACAAATCTCTTCTTGTGTATAGACTATTCATGGGAAGTCACAGAACCCACTTGATGTGAGAATCTGAGTCTTAGCAATGGGTTGCAAGTAGAGGTGGAATCTTTTCTTTTCCAACCCTGGGTCTGTTTTTATATGAGTTCTCTATGAAATTAGCTTTTGGGGGAAGGGATGCTTTCAAGGAGCAAAAGATGAAGGAGGGGAGTCTGATCTAACAGCCTACAAAGCTCCTAGTTGCATTAACTAATAATTTTTATGCTCTAAAATCCAACTCTGCAACTAACAATAAAAACTTCATTGCTCTCTTAAAAAAAAAAGAAAGAAAAAACTAAGTTGCAATTGTACAACCATCCATTACATGCTGTAGAAAGGAAGAAAACAGGCATCTGATTCCTTTTTCTCCGGATGCCTTTTTTTTGTTTGCTTTTTTTTTTTAAATTTTGTGTGTGTGGCTGTTCGTGCAACTCTAAGCACAGAGCACTCAAGGTTACGTTAGCAGAGAAGGGAGTTTTAACTCATGTGGAAACGGTGCTCCCCTCGTGTTATGTGGGAAGAGAATTCATACCTGTCCTGACTGTGATAGCCACACATGTTGCATTCAAAAGGATCACGGAAGCCATGGCAACCCATGTGGATAGTATACATCACATGGTCCAAAAAGAGGACCCTGCAGTGTTCACACTTATACACCTTCAATGGCTCCCCACTGTTGCTGATCACTTTGAAAGCGTCTTGGGAATTGTCAGTTGCCGCCCTCAGGACGTCGTAGGGCCTATGCTCTTCTTTTATGGACAAACCATTTCTGGCATGTTGGTTTATGTGGTTTGTCAGGTAAATGAGGCCACTCCGTTCCTCGTTATTACTCTCCGTGTCTGTGGAGTCTTGGCAGCTGTTGCTTGGGGAGGCATCTCTTTCAGAGGAGATGGATTTAGCCTTAGAGAGCAGCAGGAGATTTTCCACGGCGCTGTCCTGGGCTGTGTGATTAGGGCGTGGGTGGCCATCGGCATGGGGCTTGTGGAGCTGGTACATGGAGCCGATGACGGGTACAACCTCGGAGCCTGGGGGTGTCTGCACCAATGGGCGCAATGATTCAGCCCCTAGGTAGCTAATGGCGTTGTTGATGGCCTGATCCATGACATGGGTCTGCATCATTTCATTCTCCTTCTCATAATTGGTACTGGCATCATATGGGAGATCTGACAAGCATTTCTCACCTGGCAATTAAAACAGGCAATAGTCAGTTGAGACCTGAATTTCTCAAACATTTATTTATTTCTTACTGAGAACCAAGATTAGTCAGTTAACAAACATTCATCATTATGTGTCAGGTACATTGATTATGTGAAATAATAGAAAACAATTTTGATTACTTAATTAAACAATTGTTAATGATTTAATTAAATAATTTTGGCATACTGGAAAATATTTTGGGGAAATAATCAAAAAGGCAGGCAGACTACATAAATTATTTTAAAAACATCATAATAAAAATAACCAAATGAGATAACGTAGGCAAACATTTCTGCAAACTTTGAAGTGCTATAAAATTTTAGCATCATGTAATGGATAGCTGGACCCAAAGCCAGGAAGACTTGGGTTTGAGTCCTGCCTCTAACACATACTGGCTGTGCAACTCTGGGCAAATCCCTTCACCTCTCAATGGCAAAGGTGACTCTCAAAAAGACTTCCACTGGTCAAACTGAGTTTCTTCACCTAGGGGTTCCTTATACCAACGAAACCACAGGTCCGGCTCCTATCCATCATAATCATCATCATATTCTGTATATCTACTGAAGGGAAAAGCTGAGGACGTAACCTCTCAGTTAAGGATATTATACTGAATTTCAATGATAATCATCTCTCCACAGTCTTAGACAAAGAATATATCCCCAACATTCCCTTGGCAAAATGAACAAGTTTTGCTCTTGAGATGTTAATATAACACAGGACAGTGCAGGGGTGGTTCGAGTATGACCTTGCGAATGAAGAATTCCATTTGTGATTATGACACTGACTTAATGAATGGTTGAGCACAGCTCATCTACCATGTTTGTCTTAGCTTCCTCATCCTAACAGAGAAAAGACAATGACTCACTTTAGAGCAGTGTGTCATGGTTTAACTCAGGTGTGACGGTCAAGAGCTTTAACGACAATTACTATCATAATTATAACAAGGAAGGTGGCCTTTAATTAGAATTGCCTCTCTCTTCTAATTCCCTCCCCCTCCTGCCTTTTAGCCAATTAGATTCTTATCTCCTTTCAGAAAGATAATGATAATGACAACAATAAAAACCCTCTTTTAAGCGCCTGTTATTTATAAGGTCTTCTGCTAGGCAACATGATCCAGTGGAAAGGGCACTAGATTTGAAGTCAGAGCCTGAGTTCAAATCCTGACTCTGCTACTTACTAACTTATACGACCTTGGGAAAGTCGTATCGCTTCTCTTGACTTCAGTTTCCTCTGTAAAGTGGAGAGAGTTGGGCTCTGAAGTCTCGCCAAGCTCTAAATTTATGATCCTATGATCCACAGGTGTTGGAAATACAAGGGGGAAAACTCTCCAGTTTCTTATATTAGGGACCTTTTAGACTGAAAAGGGAGGTATGACATATAGAAAATTAAGGATGATACAAGTTTGATTTCCATGAACTAGAAGAAATATAATAGTGGAATATAAACTTCTTGAGGTCAGGGACTGTCTCGTTTTTGTCTGTCTTCAATGCCTAGCACAGTACTTGATATATAGCAGATGCTTAATATATGTTTGCTGAATGATATAGGGAGTAGCATAGGAAAATCAGGAGTGAGGGAGGGAGGCAGATCGAGAGGGAGAGAGAGAGAGAGAGAGAGAGAGAATGCCTTTCAGCTAGGAGGGATCTGGAAAGGCAAAGCCTAAGAATTGAGCCTTGAAAGAACATAATTACCTACAACAACATTCTATCCCCATTACCAAATGTAGTAACACACACAGTAGGTGCTTTAACAAATGATTGCTGACTTGAATAATAGTGGAGAGCAGAAGACCGCTTAATAAGTATGTAGTTGAAGGTAGAAACAAAACCAAGGGAATTACAGGGAGGGAAAAAGGGCAACAGTTTGAAAGAGTAGGAAGAGAAGTATCAATTGTTTAATCCTAATTTTGTTTTTATAATTTAGCTTTCCAATTCTTTAGATGAGATATTTCACTAAAAAAAGAAGTGAAATCAATTTGTTTTATTATATATTATTATTTTATATGTCATAGGTGTGATAGGGCTTAAGATCAAAATTTGGCTAATGTCTGTAACATGGAAGAGGTACAGTCATTCATTAGGTCCTTATTTTACTTCGGTTCTAAAAGCTAATTATTTATTTGTTTTAAATGAAGTGTTCTGTCTTCAATAAAGCAATTAGTTTTTGTTAATAAAGTATCTGAAATTCTACAAATATGATTTAATGTTGCTTCTCTTACATTTCACAAGGGCCTCAATGCTTTCCTATATGATAATGGTATCTGTCATCATTAAATTAATTTTCTGAGTAAAGAGATTTTATATATATATATGTGTATATATATATATATACACACCCACACACACACACCCCTACATGCATATATATATAATGCATGCATATTAATATATTCAGGTGTATATATAAATAAGATATAAGTATATATGTAAATATAAAAACAGAACCATACTTCATGAATTTGCTAATTGGACTTCTCTGTTGTGATCATTAGCCACTGGTAACATGTATACTCTCTCTCAAACTATAATGTCCCATAAAGACTGCCATATTCCATCCTCCTTTCTTATCTGTAATTGCATATTCAGCCTTGAGTTTGCATTCATTTTAATCCAATTGTAGTCATTAACGTGGGATAATGGGGTTCGTTTAGCAGTTACTTGCTTTATGATTATGCACCCTTATCTACTGAACCAAAGATCTTTAGAATCTAACAGGGAGAAAAGTTTCAATAAGTCATCATTCTTACAGATAAAGTTAATCAAGTCTGAAGACTTCTATAAACTATCTAAGTGACAGGTATCCACTTCACAAATAGAAAATAGGTGGTGATTCTGTTCACAGAAGCTGAAAGTAAACGCTGAATAGGGTTTCTGAATCTATACATAGAGTAGTCGTTTTTCTCTTATGAAGTGTTTGAAATGATAATGAACATAGTAGTGAGGCTCACATATTTTACCAGCTCTTGACACAACTGAATGCATTTTAACTCAGAACTAGGAGCTCAGAATTCAGAATTCTTAGAACAAGGAGTAATGGGTGAAAGTTGCAGAGGAAAATTTTGGCTCAAAAACTTCTTAATTAGTGATCCAAAAGCCTGCCTTGGGAAGAGGTGGCTTTTCTGTCACTAAAAGGGAATTCTTACTCCACTGATTTCCTTTCTCAATTTATTCTCATGATCATTGCTTTTCTGGAATTCCTCCAGATTTCCTGGAATATATCTTTTTTTTTGGACAATGATGGATATAAAAATGAAGGCAATATTTCAAGCATAAACTTGTCAGAGAAGGGTGTAGAGGAGTTTTATGTAATGATGCCTTTAGGTGTTAAGATCTAAAGAATACCAAGCATTTCTGCTACTATTCTATTGTGCACCAAAATCACAGCATGCACCTCACTGAAACAGATGATGATTTTAATTTACTAAATGCACTTGGATTTCAGTTTCAGAGGCTTAAGCTGAAGAAGTAAGCATCTCTTTTCAACTGCGTTTCTGAATGTTATTTAGAGACCACTGGACTTGGAGCTAGAAGACAGAAGATGGAGTCCCAGGTCGATTATTTGTTAGCTTTGTAACCACTGGGCACCCACCATTGAACACCTCTGAGCCTCACCTTCTTCATCTGTCAAGTAGATGAGATCACTTTTAGTACTTCCTTCAAAGGGTGAGAGTCCAATGATAAAGTACAGTGTAACTGTGAAGTTCTGGATAAATGTGGGTTGTGATTATTATTGATTCCATTCACAAAGCCTAGCACTAGCCGTTTACACAATCCTCGGAACCAGTGAGGCTTGCTCAAAATTCTATCTATAGGGGGCTGTGGCAATAACATAGATCGAAGGCACACAAAATTGAGACAAAACAGATGCGTTTTTTTTAACTGTCCATCTGTCAATAAACATTTATTAAGCACCAACTCATGTCTACAAATGAGCCTAAAGGAAGAAACATTCAGCTTACCTGTTTTTTTTTAAAGTTTCCTCCCTCCTTTACCCCCTAGCATAAAGCAAGTTTGAAAGCACCCGTTAGCATGTTTGGTTTTTAAGAGACATCAAACGTTGAACTCTTACCCACAAATTTCTGAGGCATAGAGCTCTTACGTTTGGCGACGTTACTTGCTAGTCTATCCAGCACGAGGGATCTCTCAGATCCGATCTTGCACAAATCTTCGGCCATTTCACTATGGTTGGTTTCTTCTTTAATGACTAAAGCCAAGGGAAATCAGAATGGTCAGCAACATAGATCTCAATAAGTTTAAGGGCCCGTTCTGCTAAGACAATTCAGTAAAGTTGGAATAACTCAATAGAAGCCCCTAGCTGACTTTCAATGCTCATAATGGTAGTGGCCAACTTTTAGAAACCTATTTCATTTTTATTTGGCAAAATCCACTTAACTTTTCACAGGGCTTTTATTAGATCCTCACAATAACCCTGTAATTTGGATAGAGCAGGGATTATAATTTATATGGTACAGATGGAAGTGCTCAGGCTCAGAGTTAACACATCCAATGTTATCCAATGTGCCACTTACAGAGAAGCGACTAGAACTCAGGCCTCCTGAATCCTAGGTCAGTGTATTTCCTAATATACCTCACTGCATCCCATGTGCTAATTACACACGCTAGTGCTAATGATAGGAATCCAAATACAAAGAAACATGCAGTTTCTTTGCAAATGAAACATCAAATGTTCCTATGAGTTTCAACTGCAAAAGGTTCAGGATAGTGCACAGAGGGTTTTTTATTGAGTCTTCCTTAGTATTATTCAAAGGAACTCCATAATCATCAGGAAATCTCAATGGTTATAGTGGCCTTTTAGTGAATGAGAGGACATTCAGAGATGATAGTCCTCTCTAATTTTTCAGAATATTCCCATGAAAACTAAATTCAATTTTAATTAGTCTAATGGGTTATGTTTATAGGAATTTATGGTTTTCTTCCAGTATTCAAAAATAGAAAGGTGGTTGATCAATTGTGAGCATTAAGAGGAAGTATTTAAAAGTAGAGTTCCTTAACCTGGGGTCCACAGGTATGTATGGATAGATTTCAGGGGATCTGTGAACTTGGCTGGGAAAAAGTAGATCTTTATTTTAATGTAATTGGTTTCCTTTTGAATTCTATGCATTTTATTTTATGCATTTAATAATGATGGTGACAAGTAGATAACATTTATATAGTGCAGTGTTTTACAAATCTTATTTCATTTTATCCTCGCAACAATCATGGGAAATAAGATGCTGTTATTATTCTCATTTTACAGATAAGGGAACGGAGACAGGCACAGGTTAAATGACTTGCCCAGGGTCACAGAGCTAGTAAGCGTCTGTGGCTGGATTCAAGCTTGGGTCTTCTTGACCATAGGCCCACTGCTCTATCCATTGTGCCACTTTGAACAATATCTAAGAACAGATGAGTTCAGAGGTTGTACCAGTCTGCCAAAGAAGTCTGTGCCATAAAAAAATTAAAAACCTCTGGCTCAAAGTATGATCATAGAGTATCCACAATAAAAATAGTAATTCCATAAACTGACTAATTTAAGGACATTATCTGACACTGAAGAAAACTGAGAAACTATTGCCGTGCTTCCACAAAATTTCAAGTGCTTATGTGATATAATTGAATAAATTACTAAGAAATTACATAAACATATAATAATATATAATATAAATTACATTAAATTATATAATCATAGAGTAGAGATGATATAGTGTATTCTGAAGGTGGGGGAAACAGAGTCAGTGCAATTTAGAGAAAAGAACCCTTAGATTTGGATTCCCAAGAACTTAGTGGACTCAAATTCTAGCTATTCTACTTTTACTAGTAAATGTATGACTGAGTCATGAGACCTTTCCTGACCCCCTTCCTGCCCCCCCATTTGCTAGTACATTTCCTCTCCAAATTACCTTGTATTAATTTAATTATATGTGAGCATGTTTTCTCCCACATTAGAATGGAAGCCCTTTGGAGAAATGGACTTTCCCTTTAGTCCCTGCATTCCCAGCATTTAGCATTAGTGCCTGGCACATTATAAGTACTTAATAAATGCTTGCTTGTTACTTGATTGATTTAATCTCTCTGGGTAAGAGGACTGACTTAGATGATCCCAAAGGGTCCCTTCAAACTCTAGATCCTATGGCCAAATCATCAAGTACAAGTCAGACTAATCTACTGGACTGGCAGATGAAGGAAATGTTAACAAATCATTTGACAATGTCTCGTGATTTCCTTGTGGACAAGTTGGACAGATGTAGGAGAGATAACGACATTATGCAGATTTGAAGAGGATGCTCATGGGGACTTGGATCTGTGCTGTTTAACATTTTTACCAACAACTGGCACGTAGGGATAAGCAACATGCTTATCGAGTTTGGAGATTACAGGAAGTTGGGAGAGATCCCAAAGATTCTGACTGGCTAGAATGGTGGGTAATGTAAAAAAACAGAATTTAATAGGGATAAATGTAAAGTTCTTCACTTGGGCTCAAAAAATCAAAACCAACTGCACAAGTAGAGGTTAGAAGAGGAATGCCTAGACCAGTGGTTCTCAAACATTTTTGGTGTCAAGATTCCTTTTTTTTTCGTTTGTTTTTGGAGAGGTAATCAGAGTTAAGTGATTTGCCCACGGTTACACAGCTAGTAAGTGTCAAATATTTAAGCTAGATTTGAACCGATTTGCTGCCCCTGGATCTACTCTTAAAAGTTATTGAGGACCCTTCCCAAAGAATTTTGGTCTACATGGATTATATCAGTAAACATTTACCACACTGAAAAGTAAGACATGTTACTAATATTGTAAAATTAGTTTTGACCTCACGGACCCCTTTGAAGGGGTCCCCAAACCACATTTTGAGAACTGTTGGCCTAGATAATAGTTTGTGTATAAGAGATCTGAGGTTTTTTTTAAGCGTATTTATAAGTTCAATAATGGTTGAGTATGAGGTGGCAATTAAAAAACAAGTGAATACCACCTTAAGCTACATTGCAACACCATATACAGAAGAGGCTATTGTTTTTTTTAGTGTATTTGCGAACTTAGTATTAGTTGAATGTGATATGGTAATTAAAAGAAAAGTGAATAACAGCTTAGGTTGCACTGCAACATCACATACAGATGAGGGAGACAAGGTAGAGGGCATTAAGACAGGAAGAAGACCGGAAACCATCCTTTACAAGGATTGGTTGAAATAACTGAGGAAGTTTACACAGAACATAAGAATTAGGAAGGACATGATAGATTTTTTCAAGTTTTTGAAAGAAGCAGAAGAGGAATTAAGATTTGCTCTGGCTCGTCCCCAAAGAGCAGACCTAAGGTCAATGGGTGAAAGATATCTTAACAATGAGAACCAGGCCCGAGTAGAAGAAGGCTGCCTGAGGAGCGACGGAAGTCTGAGTGGAGGCAGAATGTTGGTGGGGGTGTCACAGAGGGGAGTTGTGCCCAGGAATACACTGGATTGGATGGGCTCTGGTGTCCTTTCAACTCTGTGATTCTTTAAGTGGCTACTCGAGACCACACAGCTAGTCAGTGAGCTACTTTGGACAGAATTGTGCTGTTTACCGCCACAGTTCAAAGTTCTTATCAAAAGGTCACTTTCCCCTAAATCCCAGTGTGCTCAATGAATTCTGTACCATCTCTCCTATCATGCTTTAATAACAGCTAGCATTTATAAAGCGCTCTAAGGTTTGCAAAGCACATTACAAAGAATATCTCTCCTTTGATCCTCCTAACAACCCTGGGAAGTAGGTGCTTTTATTATCCCCATTTTACAGCTGAGGAAACTGAGGTTAAGTGACTCGTCCAAGGTCACACAGACAGTAAACATCTGTGGCTGAATGTGAACTCAGGTATTCCTGCCTCCAAGACAAGTATTGTATCCAATGTGCCAGGCAGCTGCCTCTGATTTCCTGCTAACTCAAGAGTTAAGGTTAATTTAGAAACAAATGAGGAAGCCAACCTGCCCAAGTTGGATAATTTAGGCCACTGGTGACTGAAGTAAAATACTAGGGTAAATGAGTTAACATTCCAAGCCCAGTGAATTCAGTAATAGTAATGATGATGATGATAATAAACACCTGACATTTATATAACACCTACCATGTGCCAAGCACTCTGCTAACAGCTTTACGACTATTATCTTGCTTGGTCCTCACAACAATCTTGGGAGCTAAGTTCTATTTTTACTCCCATTTTGCATATGAAGAAATCGAGACAAAGGGAGGTTAAGTGACTTGCCCAGGGACACACAGATAGTCTGCTACACATCTAGCCCTGTAGTTAGTATTATAAAGGATATCAGTGTTGTCTATGAGAAGGTCTCTGCCCTCAAAAACTTTACAGCGTCTTTAAGGAATCGGCTGAACACCGAGGAGTATATAATTCAGAGCTAAACTGAGTAGAGCCAAGAGCCGGAATATAGGGTACTGAAGGTAATCTCCATTTACTTTGGGGCTAGAGACATGGTCATAATGTTTTATGGGAAATCATTCCTTAGAGAATACTGCCATTTTCTTTGTCAACAGAATATAAAAATTGTCACTTTGGGGACCCCCCCTAAGCATCCTAAATATACTTTGTCATAACCCCCTCTAGTCTTGGGAGTCAGGAGGAATACAGATTTGAATCCCTGCTCCAATGCTTACTGGCTGTATGATTTTGGGTAAGTCATTTACCTTGTCCAAGTTTCAACTTCATCTGTCAAATGAGAATAATATATACCGTCTACCTCACAGTGTTGTTATAAAGCTTAAAGCACTAGTTAAATGCTCATTGATTACTGTAACTCTGTGCTAATGTCCTTCATTATTAGCTAATGAGTTGACTAATAACGAAGGACATCACTGTAGAGTTACAGTAATAATGCATTTGGTTGTGTAAAGATTATTGGGTTTTAACCACATTTAACCAATCCCCTCTATCAAGCTAAGTAAGTTGGCTATTTAAAAATTTTTAATCTTTTAACAAAATTAAAAGGGGAGGCAGCTTCTGGCTGTGTTAACTATTAGGTTTATCTACTCTGTATTATCTGATGACATGTGAAATGTATTCCTGTACTACTCCAGAGCCGTATCAGGAAAAGGGAGCAGAGGTCAAACACAACCTTCGTGTTTCATCATTTGACTAGCAGGGGCAGGCAGATATAGAAAACATGCAGCTAATCAAAGAAGAGAAAAGCTTACATGTAACCCCACCTCCCACATCCCATTCCTTTCCTTTTAGATCTGTGCTTTCTTCCTGGACTGATGCAGAGACGCCTTTCCTACAAGCTCTGCCTTGCAAACCTCTGAAAATAATTAAGTAATAATAATAACCAACATTTATATAGTGCTTATTATTTGCCAGGCACTGTGCTAAGTGCTTTATAACTATTATCTTATTTGATCCATTTGTTACCTACCTTGAGAGGTAACTTCTCATCTTTATAGATGAGAAAACTGAGGCAGACAGAGGTTAAGTGACTTGTTCAAGGTCACCCAGCTAGTAAGTGATTGAGGTCAGATCTGAACTCAGGTCTTCCTAACTCTAGGCCTGGTATTTTATCTACTGCACCACTGTGCCTATTTTAATACATGGGCTTTCAGTTAGGACTTGTGTGCTGTTTCCCAAGGATATACTCATATTACATACTTGATTTAAGACTAGAGGGTTTCTGAAATGATTTGTTCAATGAGATTTCATAGCTCCAATAATCATCAAGTATAAACCTGAGATCTATAGGGCTCAGTGTTAAAAAAAAGAGGAAAAAGGAAAAAAAGAAGTCACTGGCCCAAAGGAATTTCTTTTATGCTACAATTTCGACAGCCTTTACAAAGTGCAACAGTAGACAGGGTCACTACATACGGGGAGTAGGCTCTGGCCATTGCTTTAGGCCGGTGTTTGCCAGCTCAGTGGAATAAAGCCATATTGATAACAACGGCCAGTGGCTTTACACGTGGTAAGTATCTCCTTTCTGTTTCACCTGTGGGGTACGTGCTATGATCATCTCCATTTTACAGATGAGGTTCAGAGGGGTTAAATGATTTACCCAGGGCCACTCAGGTTGGAACTGTCTAGGGTAGGATTTAAATTCCTGACTCCAGGCCCAGCATCCTAGCCAGCTAACATGCTTCTTTTCATCACAGAAACAAGATCCATGCTCTACCCTTTAGATGTTGCCTGGGAAATGGAAATGGAGTATGTTTAAAGGTGTACTGTCCAAGTGACTTACTTCCATGGGGACATTCTTGCACTGGCTCCATTAGACAGGGAGAGAGCCATTTGTGGGGTTGGTCTGGGTTCCTGGAGCTCTTACCTGGGTACAGAGTGTCTGGGAGGCCCATGCTTTGTAAGTAGTTGTGGCAACGCTCTTTATGCTCCTCTAAAGAGCTTCGCTGTTTATAGCTTCGGCCACAATATCCACATTTGTGAGGTTTACCAACTGCAGAAAACACAATTGAGTTCGAGACCCCAATTAAATGTCTGCCTTGAGTGTAATGGAAATGCACACAATATAGTCATTAGGAAAAATTAAAAAAAAAAGAAAAGAAAAAAGCAGAATTCGACTCTGAGAACTTTAAAAGGCAATATCGATTTGGCCAAAATGCTCCAATTAAACAGATTTAATACTTCAGTGGTTCCTACACTGTGGCCAAGAACTTCAGCTCTTAATCTTAACTTTATATTTGTATAGCACACTAATTGTAAAATTAACTTTCTCTCCCAAAAGCAGCCTAATGGGCCATGCAACTTTTCAAGATGAAACCTTTATTATTTGTCTAGGAATTCAGGAGGTTGAGAGTAAGGGGGGTGGAAGAGGTTTTAATGATGTATCAATCATAGTTAGGTCTATGAAGCAGGGCTCAAAACTGAGTTTACATTCTGGACAAGGCCCAGCACAGTGTTTGTAGCCAGATCTACTAAAATAAGGAGAATAGATGTATAGTACAATAATCTGTGAGACAAAGGATTGGTACCGCCAGACCACCTCAACAAATGACTTTATTCAAATGAGTATTTTATGTTCCAAAAAAGTACTTTTCTTCCTCCAACATGCTACAGACCTAACTGAGCCTGAAGAATTTTGTGATTTTTTTTGAACACCTAGGTTCTAATAGACTAGCTGTTCCTGAATTTTAAATGATACTAACAGAAAGCATGACAACCAGGTCTCATTTTACAAAGCCTCAAGGAAATTGATTTTTTTTTTTGGTGAAATGTAACTTTGGGAATTTCTTCACAATTTTCAACCTTTGATAAAGAGCATGTGAATATTCAATGCAAATACTGGAATTCTCCTTTATGGCCTCCTAATAGTACTTCATTGCACATTATAAGGAATCAAACCATCAAAAGTATGAATGTTTAGTGATACAATTTAAGATAATGTCAAAAGCTAAGGGCTGAGTTTACTCCCTGGATTAAAAAAATCTCAGATTTATTATTGACTATGTAATAGAGGCCAAAATCTGACACCATGGGCATTTAATTATGGAAGAAAGAAAGTTAAGTTGGTATCATAGGATCATAGACCTAGAAGTTAAAAAGAAACTTTAGGGTCATCTAATCCAGCTCCCTCATTTAATTTGAGGTCCAGAGAGTCTGGGTGACTATGTCACAAAGGAGTAAATGGCAAAGCCAGGATTTAAACTCAGGCACAATGTTCAATGTTCTTTCCAATAAAATCTGAGCATATAAACTCCTCGAAGGCAGGCATCATTTGTTTTTGTTTTTTATCTGAAGTCCCCAGCACAGTGCCTGGCACATAGTAGGTGCTTAATAAATGCTTACTGAATTGAATCTGAAGAAAGTAACATCTAGCATTCTATTATTAAATTTAATTTATAGATAATTAAATTTGATAATAATTAATAATAATTTAATAAGCCTCTTGTCAAAATACTGGATAAAACTTCAGATCTTCCTTTGTGCTGCTTTTGTAATTTAAAAGGGTGCAAACAGCAAGAGCTATTTACTTTCCCATGATAACACTTTGTCTTCTGGGATGTCATTCCAGAGTCCAAGCTGTTTATGAATAGTGCTCTTCCCTGCTCTCCTCCCTGAAATACACCCTATATTACAATTCCTGTGTAAATAATTTAGTTTCGCTCAGGCATAATTCAAGAGACTGAGAGCAAGGAACAAAGTTGCAGACAGAAAAGGAACCTTTGCCTCAGCAATTTGGATGGGTATCCTCAGCTCACTAGGAGTGGAAGAAAGATGGATGGATTATCTTTGCCTTGTGGTCTTACATAACTCCTTATGGAATGTGATCTTTTAAAATTTTTTTTTAAAAAATTATTTTACTTTTAGTAACCTTTAGGGATATTCCTTAAATGGAAGATACATAAGAGATTTGCTGACAGCAATGACGGGGTACAAAGAGCTCCAGGTCTTTGGCTTAGCAGGGTCCTTAAACCGAGCCATCAGTCAACTGATATTAAGTAGAACTACGGATCTAAAGCTTGAAGGGTCCCGAGAGGCCTTTTTGTCCTGCCTCCTCATTTTACAGACGATGAAACTGAGGGCTATGAGGCCTAAGGAGGTGAGGTAACTTGCCCAAGGTCTAATAGGGAGTAAGAGCCAGGATTTGAACTTGGGTTCTGTCACCCCAACTTCAATACTACTTCAGTGCTGCAAACAGTTCCTAGCACATAGTAGGCACCTAATAAATGCTCATTGGCTACTTTCTCGGGCAACAGTTAAATATAAATATATAATATATAAATATAATTATAAAATATTTTAAAAGTATTTAAAAATTTAAAACATTTGTATATGGCCATGAAATTTAGGGGGAGGAGAGAATTTATTCACTGTGAAAACTAACAGCCTACTAGAGTCACAAGAATTACATATTAAGAGATGTTCGGTTAATAATAACTCCTATTTATGTAGCATTTTAAGTCTTTGAAAATGCTCAAAACAACAGTGCCTCTGAGGCACCATTATATTAGAGAGGTTGAGTGGCTTGCTCAGTGTCAAAGTGGTCTTCAAAACTGGGTATCCTGACTCTGGAACCAGCACTCTTTTCCCCATGGTGTCCCACTAGAGTCATTTTAAGCTTATGTAGAGACTAGAAAAACTATTCTCTACTTACATTAGCACCATTTTTATTGTCGAAGACCCAAGGATTCACCTAATCTTTAATAAAACCTAAACAGGGAAAGCTGGGAAGTAGCAGAAATCATTGTGTCCCTAGGAGCCAGGTACCATTTTAGGACATTAGATTAGTTGTTAGAGCTGGATACATTCTGGTGTTCTCACTCTGGTATCTCGGCTAGCTTAAAGTCTCCATACTATACAAGCTAAGGCCGCAGCAGGACACAGAGATCCGTTGCCTGTCATGTCCGATTACTTAAGTAATTAGTCACGAATGGGGCAAGATATTGTTTTGCCTCAAGTAAAATTAGAGGCCATGAGGCTAGAATAATGCTGGGGACAGTTGCCACACCTAATTGTCCTCCTGTCTCAGATTCTATGTTATAAACAACATTACTTTACATGGGAGTAAAAGCGTTCCCAGTCTTGGATCTCTCTTATTAGTTGAAATCAAAGATTTCTAGCTGCCAGTGACAAGAGAGTCCCATAAATGCCTCATCCTGCTCATATATATATATATATGTATATATATATATATAGATAGATAGATAGATAGATATAGATATATATATATATAGCTAAACCTCTCAGTACAATCACTAATATTTATTTTCTGCTAGAATATAAAGTTATGTCTTTAACCAATGTGGGTATTGTCATGTGAATGATGATCCCAGAGATAACTGTCCTCTATGTGTATCTGGACTGATAAATGAAAGATGCATACTACCACTTCGTTCGTCTGTAAAACAAAGTTAATAATAACTCCCATTCCTCTATTGTTTTAAGGCTTATAAAATACTTTCTTTGTACAAGCCTTTCTTATCTCCATTTTCAAATGAAGTAAGTGAGGCTCAGACTTGTTGATGGTGACACTTAGAAAGTGTCCTAGCACTGTGCCTTGCATATACAAGGTGTTTAATAAATCTTTACTGAATTGAGCAGGATTTAAATTCGGGTCTTTTGACTCCAAGTTCAGTATTCATTTCGTTACTCCAACTTCGGTATTCTTTTCATTGTAGACTCTAGGGAGACTAGGTGATGTTTTCTTTGTTTCTATTATATTCTACTAGGTACATCTGGAGTTCAACATATTATCAAGATCTAGGCAGGGTGGTAGGCCCACACATCCTATTTTTAACAATCACTCAACTCATAAGCATCTTTGGCTTTCAAATACTTAAAAATCCTTATTGTCAAATTGTAGACTTGACCTTTTGAGAATCAGCACTACAATACACACTAGCACACAGATGAGTAGTAGATTAATAAAAGAAACCTTATCCACCCATTATAACTAGTTAACTTCCTTGGTCAAGAAGGCAAATGATTATTTTAAAACCTATTCTAGTGGGTACTGACAACATGGTTTCACAGATCCAATGGTACACTATTCATTTTTCTATACAACTATCTAAGAAACCTGTAAAACATGTAATTGATTTCACTCTCCATCTTGTCGCTGATGTTCATTTACAGTAACATTTCATCAACTTAAGATGCTTAGAGAGGAGACGTTTTAACCTGGTTTTAAGGGAAAGTTGATATCACTATTCACAGCAACTGATGCAAAAAGATTCAACTTTCTTCTTGTAGATCCCTGCTCCCCTGTCCTCAAGCGCTACTTCACCAAATGGGAATGTGAAAAACTTATTTCACTTCCGTGCAGTTACTGGTTTACCTGCTAAGTATACCAATAACAGTATGAAGGATTTAGCAAACGTCTTTTGTACAAGAATCTCAAAAGCCTTCATTTAGATGTTCTATTTAAGGAGATCTCACGTAGGCATCAGACAATACCCACAACACTCTTGTTAAGTAGGTGGATGACTAGAATAGTTATGTCTGTTTAACTAGTAGAGAACCAGTCACGGATGTTAAATGCCTTGCTCGTAGCATGTGACATAGCACTGCTGTATGGAGACAGAACTTTCATTCACAGTATTACCAACCGACTTCTCTCTTTTTTTTCATTCCTTTTTATGCAGGCCCATCTTTGTTGGCTGCATATCCTGTTGTCTCTCAGGAAAGCCCCTAACTATCACAACCATTGCCTAAAACTCAAAACCTTTATGAGATTTATTTGGGAAATTATAACAACTTCAAGGATTTGCAGTCCAATAAAGGAAACTTAAAAGCTCGAGAAGTTGCTCATCGGTGGCCCCAAGCTGTTGGATACTCTCTCAGGTCACCCTTTAGTTTCATTAGTTTCATGTTTGCTCATCACTACTAGAGAAAATGAAGAAGTGATTCTGCTCACCCGTAGTACACAAGAAGTGACTATCTATTATTATACATTCTCCTAGTCTCTAACACCTTCCGGATACAACCTGTGCCTTATTCATCTTTGTGTACCTCAGAGTTGCTATCTTGCATGTTTGAGGTAGTCAATAAAGGTTTATGGAATGAATGGATGAAGTGAATGACCTAGTGCATTTGTAAGTTCCTTGAGGGCAGGGACTGTGTTTTCAATTCCTTTGTATCTCTCCCTTCCCCCACTAGCCTCCGAGGCACTTAGAATAAGTGTTCATGGTACTGTGGATGGTCAATGAATGTTACTGACTGAATGTGATTGGAAAAACTACAGCTTTACTCTGAAAACCACATTATGTAATATCAAATCAAAGTTAAAGCATTCGATGAAATACTTTACCTCTACTGAACTACAGAAAGATCTAAGTTATTATAGTGGCCAGTTTTTCAGGTAACAAAAAGACCCGATGTGGGAAAAAAAGCAAGATTTGTCTAGAACTCCGGAAAGAACTATCAAGGGAACGGTTAAGAAAATGGAGCCTCTGGAATCTACTGAGGTCTTATATAGGGGAAAAAGGTTGGGGGAGCCTCTTTTTACTTATGTGGCTTTGATTTGAATTTTCTAATTCCAGGATTATTTGGTTTCAAGTATGAGAATCATTAAGTTCAAGGGAATCTGGCTACTGCCTCCTGGTTTCAACCACTAGCAAATGTTGGTAGAATCTAAACTGACTTGATCAGTCAGCTCTGGAAAGCAGAATATCTCACTGCTGACACTGGAAAATACAACTTTGGTAAAGACAACAGTAGGCCGGGTACTAAAAAAGATTGAAAAAGTTATCTGAAATAACTATTTGATGCCACTGGCATCAATAGTCCTTCTAGGTAGAAATCAAATCAAAATATTACTTGACTTCGAACTCTCTGATCAAACTGACTGAGAAAAAGAGGGATGGGACTACTCTAGAAATGTATCACCTAAGGCAGGCCTCCCAATACACCTGTCCCTTTTCTGCCTTCCACCATATATTTTTGAAGGGGATAATAAAGTTGAAGTAGAGAAAGTCTGCAACACTTCTGACAAAAGAGCTTGGATGGACTTGGAAGCTTTGGACTGAAGACTGAATTAAGGCCAGTGCCCGAGGACTCCCCTTCCTTCCTGTGAAATACATCAAACACACATGGCGGCAGTAAAGATGTCCACAGCCATCTCAAAAGGAAACAAGAGAGGGAGGCTGAGCTTCTTGGGGCCCATGGGTGTTGCTTCATGAGGGACCTACCCGAATGAGTCCTCAGGTGACCTGTGAGGGCATCCCTCCTGCGGCATGCGTAGTTACAGAGATGACATTTGAAGGGCTTCTCCCCAGAATGCAACTTGATATGACGGAGGAGGTTGCCTTTCTGAGTAAAAGAGGCACCGCACTGATTACACTGGAAAGGGCGTTCTCCTGCAAGAGGGAGAGGAAGAAATATGTGAGAACAAAAATCTAACATGGGAACAAGAGAAAGATTTCAGTGAAAAAGTTGTTTTCCCACTGGTGCTCCATGACTTTTACCGGCTGCAGGTTTGATAGAACATGAGGCTTTCAGACTAAACCTGCCAGTTTCTTAACGCTTCACTGGTTGGGTCAATTTGATCTGAAAATCTAATTTTTTTTTCCTAAATCAGAATGGCACATCACAATGCAAATTCAAACTCATTTAAATAAAGTGACTGCAACATTTTGTGTTGAAGAGCCACTCTTCCTGATCAGCAGTTTTGGAATAAACCAATATCCAATTTTGCGTGTTGTGGCATTTGGTGGGGTTTTTAATGTGGCTTTTTTCAAAGGGTCTTTAAAATATGCCACTGAAGCAGCAAAATAAAAAGGAAACTCATTAAAAATGCATTTCAGGATCACAAGTTCATTTCAGCGTTACATTCTTATATTTAAATGAAAGGCACTTCATTATAACAGTTATAATAACTTCTTTCATTTACATTTTCCCTGTATTTTCCCTTTCAATTTCTTCTCCATTACCTGTCTGTCCCTAAGCAGCCAAATCAGGAAAAAGAGAGGAGAGAGAGAGAGAGAAAGAGAGAGAGAGAGAGAGAGTCAGAGAGAAAGAGTGAGCGAGAGAGACATATTGAATAAAGTAAGAAGTTAAGATACTATGAAGGAAACTGTCTCCAAATAAAAGTCATGTCTCTCCATATGGCAGGATTATAAAATCAGAGTTGCATTAATGTTGTTTGTTCTTTTCCCTCATATCCTCTTTCCCATATCCCAAAACCTTAAAATTCTTATTTCTCTAAATTTATTGGAAGTTTGAATTTGAGAAGAAAGACTTTAATATCTTAAACTGTTATCAGAGTTTTTATTTGGGGGCATGTGGGAGTAATATTTATAATCTCTTTTGAAACCAAAGTATGTGACTCAAAAAATGTATGGATCTTTCTAAGTGTGATAGCCTATGTTCTGGGTTTTAAGGAAGGGGTAAACCAGTGAAAATTTACATAAGAAAAGAATGTTAAATGCTGCAATCATTCTAAGGAGTTCTAAGACTTAGGAGATCAACCAGCCGGACATTGAATTTAACCCTTCAAATCACATGAATTATTTATTTCTATATTTCATGGAAAAAACATTTGAGTTTGTCTTTTTGAAGATGAACCCTTCAATTTGGACAAGTGTTATGTGACTCAGATTTTCATGACCTTAAGACACCTTCAAAAATATTTCATTACACTTATTTTTCTTAAGAATTATTTCTTGGACCATGCTTCCATAAGGCAGAATTTGATCTTCTTTAAGAACTGGTTGACATGTTTTAGGTCAACTAAATGTTGGTAATCAGTGTTAGAGGGAAGGCTAGATGGTGCTAGAAAAGTCTACATTGGGTTAATTTTTAAAATCTAATGAGCATCTAAACTCCAAGATATAAGCCATAATGTCATAGTTGAAATGGACCATAGAGGTGGCAATGAATCTCTATAGAAGGCACAACTTTTTATAAGTCTAAAGCCAAAAAAAGAGAGAAAAAAGGGGGTGTTCCCTTCGCAGTATCTTAACCTTTCCTTTCAATCTATTGTTATCTGCTTCTTAACCCTCACACCCTTCTCTTAACTTTTCATTTTATTCCATCTGTTTTTCTCTTTTTTTCTTTTTTCTGTGTTACTGGTTGGCCCCTTACCCTGACTCCAGTTAGAACGGTTGGGAAAAAAATCATAATACCCAATTGTAGGATGGTTGGTAGGTTACAGTATTTGTATTAATGCTACAAAGCTGAATTGTGTATTCTTCCCAGACTTTAATTTCTGGATTGCACTTTCCCAAGAATGCAGAAAGGATTTAGAGTCAAATAACTCGTGATATTGCTAGTCAGTCTAAATCTCTGTGTCTGATGATAAGAGACTTGAGGGGCAGATCTGAAAGCAGAATTTTAAAATAGCTGAAAACTAGATCTCATTGAAGGACTCCCAATACAGAGGATCAGTTAATTCTTAATAAGCAGCTTTTTCTGTCAGTCAGCATTTTATTTCTTATTTTCTTATTTTAATTTGGAAAATTGGACTTGAAAAGGATGCTGAGAGTGTGCAGGGAGACCCATAGATGTGTAAGAACAAAATGTGTCCAGCCCCCAGTTCTCATTTTGACAAGATGAAACCTCAGGCTGTGTGGGAAAGAAAGGCAGCTGGAGAATCTACAGTTCTGAAGTTTCCCACATACAGCAAGTGTGCGGGGGCACAAGCCTACCCACACAGATGGCACCTGTAGTGTGCTCTAAGCCTTACCTATACCTAGGTTTCAAAAAAAAGAAAAAAAAAAGACAGCTAGCCTTTCCTCTGAAAAGGGGCTGCAGTTTCATTTTTCTTCCTAAATTTGAAATAGACACAAGGAAACATGAATGTGTGTGCCTCAGCAGGAAGAATTTTCTTTAAAGGGACAGTAGTAAAGTCAGTCCGAGATGGGGAAAGATGGCAAGCTGACAGTCATGTCAACTTTCTTCAGAACAAGACACGAAAGAAAGGATGGTATCGTTTCTTAGAAAGTAAAATCTGTCTTTTAATTTGAGTAACCAGTTCTCAGATTTCCTGCTCCGTGTCTTACATATCAATATATTCCTGCTGGCCAAGTTTACTGGAACTCCTTTTTTTTTTTTTTCTGAATGCCTAAGCATGCATAAATGTGTGCCTTAGTTAGGGTGTGGTGCCTTTTTGTAGGTCATACTCCAGGCAGTTAGAACAGAGCGTTAAGCCTCAAGCTAACCTGCTGGTTGGTCTCCCTGCAACAAATCTCTCCCCTCTGCAGTTCACCCTCCCCTCCATTTATCTGTCAAAGCGATCTTCCTTAAACCCAAGTCTGACCAAATCACCCCTCTACTGAATAATCTCCAGTGGTTCCCCATTAATTTTGGGATCAAATATAAACTCTTTGACTTTTAAAGCTCTTCATAGCCTGAACCTTTCCTACTTTTCCTGTCCTCTTATACCTTACTTCCCCCCTACTCCAGTGACACTGGCCTTCTTGCTTTTCTTTGAAGAAAACACTCCATCTCCTGATTCTGCATTTTCACCGGCTGTCCCCTAAGCTTGGAATTATCTTTTTCTTCATCGCTGCCTCCTAGTTTCTCTGGCTTCCTTCAAGTTTCAGTTAAAGTTCTCTTCAAGAATTCTTTCCCAATTCTCCTTATTTTTAGGCCCTTTCCTCAGTTGATTATCCCCAACTTATCCTGTATATAGCTTGTTCATACATAGTTGTTTATATGTTTTCTACCATATTAGATTATGATCTCCTTGAGGGTGGGGATTGTTGTTGACTTTTCTTATGTGTGCTTTTGTCTTTCACATAGTAAGTACTTAATAAATCCTTTTTGAATTGACTTGATTCCCTAGAGATGCTCTTAGGAGAGAGCTATTCCAGGGGGCTACATGTACTATGGCATGTGCTACTATGAGATTTTCTATTTACTCTGTTGAGTTTATAATGCCACACTCAGACTTGCAGTTAATAGGAATCCAATTGCTTATACTGTTTCTGAATTTAAGGTGTGTGGCCTGATCTCTAAAGTCAGGAATACTCTAGTTTAATTCTTGCTTAATGGTACAGTAGAAAGTGTATTGAATTTGGAGTCAGAGAATCTGGGTTGGAATTCCTAGTTTTGACACCTAATTCTATGACCTTAGGCAAATACCTTAACCTACAGGAGCCTTGGTTTCCTCATGAGTAGGGTGGGACCAGGTAATAGTCTGAAGTCCCTTCTAGATCTGCAATGTAATGACTCTCTCTATATCCTAGCTGTGTGACCGCTAGCAAGCCACTTAATCAAATGAGATAACATATATAAATATAAGTACTTTGCAAATCTTAAAGTTCTATATCAATGCTAGCTATTATGATTACTACTATTAACCAACCATTCATTCCCTGAGGCAAGTGTCCAGTACTATGGTGGAAAGGACACTTCATTTGGAGTCATAAACTCTGTGTTCAAATCCTAATTCTGCCAGTTATCACCTATATGACCTCAGACAAGCCATCTTCCCTTTCTGAGCCTCATTTTCTAAACCATAAATTAGGAGCTTGGCCTCTATGTATGGCCCAAGATCTTTTCAGCTTTAACTATGATCCTATGTTGAGATAGTCAAGTTGCCAGTCTGCATTGGTGGAGATTCCATACACAAGCCTATACACACACACACACACACACACACACACACAAACACACACACACATCCTGTAAATAATTTAGGTCATATAAAGTGTGTAGAGGCAGATAAAACATTCATAAGTTGCAGTGACTAAGGTCCCTTCCTTCTTGACCATCACTTAAATAATGTTGGGCAATCGTTGCACCTTGAATTCATGGGAAAAAACAATACTTTGTATCGGGCAGTTAGGTGGCACAATGGTAAAGTGCCAGGCCTGAAGTCAGGAAGACCTGAGTTCAAATTTGGACTCAGACACTAGCTGTGTGACCCTTGGTAAGCCCCTTAACTCCGTTTGCCTCAATTTCCTCATTTGTAAAATGAAGTGGAGAAGGAAATGGAAAACCACTTCAGTATCTTTGCCAAGAAGACCCCAAATAGGGTCGTGGAGAGTCAGACACAACTGAAAACAACTGAACAACAGAAATCTACAACTTGAAAAGGCTTTGGAAAGGATAACACACACTCTGAATCAAATTTAAGAATATTCTTGAGGAAATTTAGCTTTAGGCAGCAGAAATTCTCAGATACTTTTTAGCTCAGCAGAATTTCTGTCTGGCTCCAAGTAAGCACATAGTTCTCGATTCATTAAAGAGAGGGGGCAGGTGTGCACATCTTTTCACGGCACTTCGTAAAAAAAAAAAGCCAGCCTGCTCCTCACTTTAAAATATTCTCTTAAGATGCTCCTTGGGACTACTCGAAGCAGCTATCCTTAACATGCTTTTTTGGCAAGAAGGGCTTAATTATGTTTGAACGATTTGACCCTTTGTGATATTCAGCTTGCATTTATAAACACAGTTTAGTGAGTACTTGTAAATCCATATTCCATCTACCTCATTTCCAAAGAGTGCAATGGGATTAGTAGGAGATATGAAAGAATAACTAGTTAACACATCGCTGTTGTTAGAATAACTAGTTAACACATAGCTGTTGTTGGAATAACTAGTTAACTCATTGCTGCTGTTAGAATAACTAGTTAATCCATCGCTGTTGTTAGAATAACTAGTTAACACGTCGCTGTTGTTGGAATAACTAGTTAACACATCGCTGTTATTGGAATAACTAGTTAACACACAGCTGTTGTCGGAATAACTAGTTAACTCATTGCTGCTGTTAGAATAACTAGTTAACCCATCGCTGTTGTTAGAATAACTAGTTAACACATCGCTGTTGTTGGAATAACTAGTTGTTCAGTCATGTCTGACTCTTCGTGACCCTATGTGGAGTTTTTTTTTTGACAAAGATACTGCAGTGGTTTGCTATCCCCAGGTCATTTTGCAGGGAAACTGAGGCAAACAGGATTAAATGACTTCCCAAGGGTCCCATGGTTAGTGTCTGAGGATGGATTTGAACTCAGGTCTTCTGACTCCAGTCCTGGTGTTCTTATCCACTGCGCCCCCTACCTGCCCACATATATAAACCTACGATAGAATGTAAGCTCTCTGAGGACAAGGATTGCTTTGCTTTTGTTCCTACATACTCCATATTTAGCACAATCTCTAGAACATAGTTGAGACTGAAATGCTTGTTGAATGAAAGTTAGACTATAAAGATGACCACAGATAAAATAGTGTTACCAATAAAAGAGCCACTTCTCAAAGACCCTTCCAGCTCTGTATCACGTAATGTAAGTCAGAGGAATGGGATCTATTCATTGTCTCAGACAAAACCAGTGAGGGGAGAAGACAAGGAATTCATGGGATCATAGAGTCAGAGCTAAGAAGGACCTTAGTAACTGAGTCAACTCCTCCCTCCTCAATTTACAGGTGAGGAAACTGTGGTTCAGAATAGGGCAAATGATTTGCCCAAGGTTCTACAAGTACATGGTAGAGTTGAAATTCCAAGCCAGGGTCTCTGTGCTTTTTAAAAAACACAGCATTCCGTCAGGTCAAATGAAAACGCTCTAAAGAAAAGGTCCAGTAGTATCCTCACTGCAAAGGTCACACCTGGTAGAGAACAACTTTTTGGAACATCAGTGCCAACCTTACTGAAAGTGACAGTGCAAAAGAAGAGAATCCTTAAATTCCACTATTGATTTTTGAAATGTAGAATCCATTTTCAGTGAAATATTTGAAACAGAGAACTACTGAGAGATAAATATTACTTCTTGCTCCTGGCATAACTACGCTTCCATTCTGTCTGAAGATGCTACTAAACAGGGGCGTGCAGGGGCCAGCTTATACTACCAGTTTAGTACTGCCAAGCATTAAATTTTCAGTGTGAGTATTTATACCTTGGAAATCAGCAAGCACTACAAATCAGGGTTTAGTTTACTGTTTTTGTTGATTGTTTAGACTTAAGAAAGTGATAGAGAAAAAATGAATAAACTTAAAAGTGTGTCATGCATACATTTTCTCCCCCTGTGGATTGGTTGTTAAGCATTTACCAGTACACCACTGTTCCTAAATGTTGGAAGAGCTACAAACTTTACATAACACTTTACATAACACATAAGATATAACATTGAAGGGTGAGGCTATTATGTCTTTTTCATACTCAAGCCAGGACTCAGAAATGTGAAATACTTCTTTTAATCAATGGATCCAGTCCACGAATGTGGTATGATCAACAGATTTCCACCTGTATAAAGCTACCCTGTAGGGCAGAGACACAGATTGATCTGTGTGAGGGAAAATATGCTGTGATGCCAGCCCTCTAACAAATCACTAAATAATCTGTCTCAAATGTTTTCCCTACAGGCTAATGTGGGAAAAAATTTGAAGATCTGCTGCCCACTGAAAGATTGGGGGTGGGTGACCGTGACTTGAATTGACTTGCACTGGAGGTAGAAGAAATCAAATATACTGGAGAGTCCTTGGCACTTTACTGCTATTTGTGGGCAGAAGTGGCTGGCAAACAGCAGGTGCTGCTATGCATATCTGCACTTGGCAGGTTTATTCATTAAATGCAATTATTCCTTTTATCAGGTCAGGCAGTCATTATATTTCAGCATTTTAGTATGCCAGAGTTTTATTCATTTATCAAATATTTATTTAAGAGAATTTTACCATACATGCAGGCTTTACATGAATTAGCGGCAAAGTAATTCATTTGCAAGGCTTATTCCTTCATCAGGAATGTATTAAAATAGGCTTCAGTGTACTCTGTTAAGTGTCTATCACATAGTATCCTATTTTCACTTTAATTTTCACATCACTACAAAAGGAGGAAATGTTATTACTATCACACAGCTTTAGTTCAGACTATATGTAATGTGTCTATTTAATTGGATAATTTCAGGATTCAGGGGCCTACTTGGCAAAGCAAAGTTTGCTCATTCTAGAAGTTACGCTTTCATTTAAAATAAATTCAGGGGCTAATTAGTGAATTGAGATAAAATACTTCAGGTATATTCTACATGAGTTACCTTATTTTGGGAATCTACCTCTTTTCCACAGCCAATAAATCCTTCTTTAGATCAGCCCAAAAACTTCTCTTTGCAACACAGCTTGGTTGCTAAATAGATTCTGCAGCTCCTGCTTTTTCATCTTTTTTTTTTTAACAAACAACAGTACTTCCCCCCAATACACAGTAGGTAGGCTTGTATAAATGAGGGAACTCATGGCTGAATAGAAGACAAAACTGTATAGCTTAAATTAACTGTAGGGTAAAATAAAAAACCTAGTGACATCATGCCTTGGCATGCCTCCTTCTGTGTCTTGCTTTCTTCAGGTTTCCTTTTGTGGCCATGCACTGCTGTATAGATAGGTATACATATAGCCACCTTTTTTTGGCACCCTTGAAGTATAGCTATCTCTACAAATACAACAAGCTAGCATGACCTGGGAAAGACTCATAGGATCATGTATCTAAAAGTGAGAGAGACCTCAGAGATCATCTGTTCCAACCCTCTCTTTTTACAGAAGAAACTAAAACCTTGGGAGACTGAGTACTTACCTAAGGTTAATAGCATATTCTGACCATTTAAACTCTATCTAACCCCTGGAATACTGATTCCATCCTATGTATTTTCATAAATGTTCATTCTTCTAGGAAAGACTAGCCAATTCTACTTTTCTCTCTATGAGAATGTACATTTTTGTGATTTCCCTTAGGTTGTGAGGTGGGTGGATATTAACTTTTTGGGTAATTCAGAAAAGTCAGTAACTTTCCCTTAAATGGTAGCACTAATTGAGGCCTGGCTACATCACTGTGAAAATTCCAATGACCTCTCAAGGTAACCAAAGTATAACTCCACAGATAAAAAAAAGTAGGGCTCTGATTACACATAGGAAGCTCCAGCATACAGCCAATAACTAAATTTGCTCCATTCATATTTTAACTCCCACATTCAGCAGTATTAGTGATAGGAATTCAACCATTCTATTGGCACATTACTGTACTACTCAATCAGTGTGACTAATATTAGACACACTGCACATATCAAACTTGAATGATGTTTAGTTGGTTTAATTTAATTTCTATAGAACTCTAAGCTTTGCAAAGCACTGTACATGTTATCTCATTGACTTCTCATGACAACCATGTGAAGCAGTTGCTATTATTCATTCTTATTTTACAGATGAAGAAACAGAGGCTAAAAATGCTTAGGTGACTTTCCCAGGGTCACACAGTTGGTATACAAGGCAATATTCGCATCCAGGTTTTCCTGACTCAGGCCTTGCACTCTCTCTACCATGCCACTTAGCTGCTCTTAGTTCACTGCTTCTCATACTATGGTACCCTACTTTACACCTTAAAGGATTCCTAATCTCTTTGGGAGTGGAGAACATCCTAGGAATGTATGTACAATGATCATTTCTACCTAAAATCAAGCACAATTCTAATTTCAGCCTTTATCAGAGATGATAAGATCTAAAAGCTCTTTCTTTTGTATTACACTACTCATATAGCTAGCCATTTTCCCGTGGCAGTCATTGGCATTCTAGTCTTTTTTTTTATCAGTTATAGGTTAGAGATAGTGGAACTGAAACAATTTGATTCAAATTTCCATAAATTCTCATTTGGACCATTTTCAAGGCCCATTTGTACCTTTTAAATGATGAACAAAATTCTCTTAGTATAAAATATTTCTAAAATTTTAAGCCTTGTTAGGAAAGAACTGAAAATATACACATTGGTCCTATGCTTATCATGTAATGTAGTTAATTTGCCAATGATTCTTACCCTCCTAAGTCATAAGAAGCAGATTCATTCAGGGCTATATAATATTAATTCAAAGCATGTTTGAAACAGTTTCTTACATGTCAAGTTAGACCCATGATAGGAAAGGCATACTGTTTGCTGGCACTTCAATAACCAGTCTTTTTTTCCTCTCTTTCCCCCTTAATTTGTAGTATGGACTTGACAGTTTTAGATACTCTCTTTAACTTTATTCTCAGGTAAGAAAGATATCTCTCTCTACATCATTTCAAAAAATTTGAGATGCTGCAAAATAAGTCAATCTGGAGCATGCTCCCAACCCAGAAAAGAAACAAGTTTGTTCTATGCAGGTGACCCATGGGACCATTTCTAGACCCCTAAAGGAAAAACTATGTGGGGCCTTACCAGTGTGGCTTCTTTTGTGAACCATGAGCACATTGGGACCGATGCAAATGATCCCACAGATATCACATTTTAGCTTTCCGTTAGGAAGTCGAATGCCTCCAACTCCTGACAAAGCTTTGCTGCCTTGGCCATTGTGTGAACCATTCATTTTCTCTCCCGAGGCATCAAGCATTCGTAAATCCTCGGCACATTCTTCCCCATTCATTTCACAGGCACGCCCATTCTCTTCATCACTCTGAGTTTCTACTTTAACATTACTGGCTGAAAGAAATAATACAGGATGCCACTCAGTTTCATTGCAAAGGAACAACAAACAAGACGGTGGCAAAAAGACAATCAAATCAAAGGAGGTAACTTACTACATGCACAAAAGTGATTAAGTGATATACCAAGGAGAAAGCAACCATGGATGGGATGGCTTGTTCTGGGTGGGTAACTTCAATGGTATATGGGGCAATATGGAATGGAAGCCAGGCAGCTAGATACAAAGCATTAATGGCTCATCACCGATGACTTGATTGCATTCCAAACTGATTCGACTGATAGGCATGGGTACGTTCAAGTAAGAGTTCTCACTTTAAACATTTTTTCATCTATAAAGCATGCAAAAGCCACCAGTGAATGGCAAATTGCTGCAATGTTGTTTTTTCCCTAAACCCTTACAAACATTATTAGATGGGGGGCAAATATGGCTACAAAAATATACCTATCTATACTCAGATGCACGTGTCTATGTATGTTAATTTCTGTATATATTCATTCTCCTAAATGAACTCTGAATTGCTCCCATATTTATATTAATCTCATTTTCCTGAGAGCACCTGATAGAGATTAACATTCTAATTCCTCATCATTTACTATGAAATAAGTGAAATTTGTGGGAAAAAATGAACAAAATATTTTTCTGAATTTTGAGCCAAATTTCTCCTTTGGATGGCTGAGGGGGTGATTATGCTAGTCTATGAATGTCATAGAGCTCTACTCATTTCTCCAAGAAAGAACAGACTGTGGGAGGAGTTTGTATTAATGAAGACAAATTCATTATTGGCTCTGAGACTCGTTCCACTGTGTCACATAAATTATAATTTTCATTTCATTCACACATTTTGCCTTGTAAAGAGCACTGGAGAGATTTTCTTTGCCCTCTTCTGAAGTACTGACTCATAACATACTACTAGAAATCATATCTACACAGAATAGATTGAGATAGTAATGCTCTTTGCTAGAGAAAATAACTGCTCTGTAACTGTGTATCTAGATCAAGGCTATTACAGCTTTTTAGACTGATGTTTTAAATATGATTTAACTAATTTAATCATCTGATGACTCCACTAAAGTCTTAATCCCATGCCTCATCCTAGTGTGCACATGCATATGACATGACCCTGAAGTGTCTGCTGGTGGCACAATTTCAGACAGACTCTACCAATATGGAAAAAACTTTTGAGTACGAGCCCAGTGACACACTGTGTGCATATTATCTGAGAACCAGCTTGAGAGAGGGTCCTTAGGAGTCAAGAGATGATGAATTGTCTTGACCACAGCAAGGATTCGGGTCACTAAATGGTGTGAAGATGACAAACTGCGTGGCTGGAGACTACCCATGCCAAAGAAATCCTGGAAGAAACTTTAGGATAGTCACTGAGAAACAACATTCGTCAATTTGAAACACTGTCAAGCTAAGTTCCCACAGCAGAGTTTCACATGCGGTTGAACATTTCTATGACTTTGGAACAGATCTGGTAAGCAACTGGTAGTGGAAAGCAAAGGTATACCAGAAAGACGCTGCCCTTTCTGCAGAAGGCTCAAGCTTCGGTTGAACTAGGCTCTACCACGTTCTCTTTGGAAAAAAATCACTATAAAATTTTATCAATCAATAACATGGCTAATTTATTAGATCTCCTAGGTACCTAGATATAAGGAAATGGTGTGGGGTCTTCTGTCCCTACATTCCATTCCACGCTCATGCTATGGATAACTCAGACTCCTACGGGTCCAGCGCCCATGGGCAACATTCTTACCTTTGGGCTGGCCTTTTGAAAGGCTGACTCAGACTGAGAATAAGCACCATGGACAAAATAACAAGTATTTTCCCCAATTTTATCAAGGGAGGCAGCCTTTCGAAAAAAAAAATCGAAGATTCTCAATGTGACTGGAAAATGAAAGAAGATACTTTGGATGACAAGAATGATACTGTCATTACATGAGGAAAAAGAGAAAGGGGTAAAAATGTCCTATGTTTGGGGTTTTGGCAAACAGTGGGTGGAGATTAGTGAATTCTCTGAGATATCTCTAAAATAGCTATTGTAACATTAATACTTAACTGACACTTTGGGGGTAAATATAAATTTGGAAGGCCCTGTTATTAGTTCACTATGCTGCTTTGGGACATTAAGGATGCAGGGACATCTTAAATGAACACTAGTTTAACTTGGAAAATTTTTAAAATTATGAGCTTCAGAGTGGTTCAAGGATGTAGCATGGCTTTCGAATGCATTCTGGGGGACAGTGATCTGAATAGCCATCATCCAAGAAGTTCGTAATGGAGTAATAATTTATCAAATGACTGGCTATGCAGAAGAATAGGTTTTGCGGTTTTAGAATAAAGAAACTAATCCACAGAACATTTATAATACGTATTCCCTACTTTTAGCCATGATCGTTACACCAAGGGGAGACTAGTCAGAGTAGAGTTTGTTATTCTCTTCATAGAATTGAGAGCAATACAGGCCTTTGGAGATTATTTAGTACAATCCCCTCAGTTTAAAGGAAAGGAAATTGAGGCCTGAAGAAAGGAAGTCATTTGCCTAATGCCAATTAAGTAGTAAATAATAATGCCAGAATTTTAATCCAATATCCTCTATCTCTAAGCCTTCCATTACACTACTTGTCTTAGTTAAAATGTGGGTATTATTACCAGCATAAAAAGGTCAGTCTGCTTTTCTTTAGTATTAAGATATTCAACTGATTTGCCATTTGGTTTAGTAGGCCTCATAACTGGGGTTTTTATTGATTCTCTTAAGACTTCCTGGATTACAATAGGAACGAATAACAGCACAGCTGCCATCTTCATGTGGCTGGGCAAGTGGGACAGGTTGCTTGACTAGGGAGATCGAGCAGAATGTCAAAAAGGAAATGGGAGAGAAACGTATGGGTTCTGAAGAATGAAATAGTGATAAAATATTACACATAGCAGAGCATCTGGGGATATGACCTATGTAGGCCAGTGGATGACACATATGGAACTTCTTTGGGAGGAAGAAGGGTGGCCTAGTGAATGGAAGAGATCTGCCAATCTTTTTTTTTTTACTGTTCCTTGTCCGTAATAGCTGGAATAGAAAGACATTCACCAGGTATCCAGCCAAGAAAGTGGAATAGAAAGGAGAAGGAAATGTCTTTTAAAAGGAACATTTGTAAAGATGTAAGAGGGATTCATTAAAGGAGAATTAATGGGGGCTGTGAATCTCTAAAGAGTGGTAAAATGTGTGTGTGTGGCCTGAGGAGGAATAAAATTGGAAGAGGGACATTGGGTTGTATTCCATCTCGGCCACCAGGAGGCATCCTCGGTACAGAAAAGCCTGGATGCTGCCCACACCACTTGTAGGTGAGTGGGAGGGGATGAGGAAGTAACATTCAATCAGCCATAAGCTTGGGCCATTCACAAGAGCTGAGTGTCTATGCCTAGATTGTACCTGGATGAGCTGTGTTAAGTACACATTCATCTATATGTGTATACCTATAGATGCATGCATACCAATACACTGAATATTTCAAAGTATTAAAAGTTCGGGAAATTAAATCACTCAGTAAAACTTTTGTAAATTGTATAAGATAGCTACCCAATTAAAGTGGCATGAGTTGGTCACCATTCACAAAATAAAAAAAAAATATATGTATTAGAAAGGCATTTATACATACATCCACAAATATATGAGCACACATATAAACATATACATGGAGAGCTACATACACATTATATACTAGATTTTATGAAAAGCTGTTCCTTATATATCTATGTATACACACAAACCACAATAGATGGTAAAGGATTGAATTAAATGTTACAACATGACTCAAATCTTGAAGTTTCTCAGACTTAATAAAATAGTACTATAAAATGTACTTTTGGTATAGCAGTTTTTGGGTTTTTTTTTCTACTTATCAAACTATTTCTATAATAAGGCTCTCTTTTTCAGATCACATCAAATTTACTATTATAACTTTACAGTTTCATAATTTTAACTTGTTAAAGTTTCTTTATAACAGGAATACAATTCCAGCATGAAAAGCTGAATCAGAGAGAAGCAAATACGGCTGTGTAAAAATATTTAAAGTAATTTATTTAGGATAAACATGCTGCAAGGGATCTTTGACAGTTACATTTTTCCACCCTATTAAGAAAAGGATAGATTATTGTTAAGTAGTATGTTCAGAAACCTGAATAGATATCAGGCTTAAAAAAAAACAAACAAAAAATAAGTCAACTCTATTACCACCCTGCCCCCCCCTGCAAAAAAAAAACCCAACAAAAAACCAAAACTGCCCCACATAGCTTTAGTATAAGATCAGATCTGGTAAACTGGAGTGTCATTGACCCCTTATGAAAGCAATACTATTTAGGCACATCCATTTCTCCTGTGTCTATTCAAACTGCCTCTAGAGTGTTGCCTGGTTGGTCTTACTGTTAGTCTTTGTTACTGAACAGTATGGTTTCTCTACTTCAGTTCCAAAATGGTGACCAACTCAAGTCACTTTAACCAGGTAACTATCTTGTACAATTTACAAAAGGTTCAGTGAGTGATTTAATCTCCCAAACTTTTAATACTTGGAAATACTCATTCAAAGAAGGTTACAAAGATATGTTTGTTATCAATTTTGTCCCTTCCCATTCAACAACTGTTAATAATAAAAAGAAATGGAAATTAACATTTCTTTTGGTTCAACAACATCAATTTGAGAATATTCAGCATGCACTTAGTAATTTAATACATGGTACATTGTTTCATGCAGAGATATGATGTCAGTGATGTATAGTGATGATGTCAGCTCAACTCAAAGGCTATCCATGGGTGCATTAATTAACATTATTGAAGGGAGCATAGGGCTCCATTTTTATGTCTGCCATAAAAATTAAAATAACCTCTTTATTTATTTATTTATTGGGCAAAAACAGTTCTCAGTGTCTGCCTGTGAAAGAAACTGTGCACAGGGCATTAGGATTCTAATGATACTCCTTACTGGACAATAATATTAATAAGTGTTTTATATTACTAATAGAACTGCCACTACTGTACACCTGCTACCATGGTTCAAATCCTGGCTTTGTTGCTTGATATCTGTGTGACCTTGGACAAGCCACTTAACCTCTGTGGGTTTTTTCATCTGTAAAATGAGAAGGTAGAGCCAGATGACCTCTGGGATCTTTTTTGAGCCCCAAATCTATGTTTCTGCCCTTCTAAAATATATCGTCACTATGTGATATGCCATCTAAACATTCAAGATTACAATTTACAGATTTTACTTTAAAAATATTAAAATCATTGAAAAAAAGGTTTTCCATATTTCTAAGATGCTTGTATTCAAGGAACTTGATGGTTAGATGATTTATCTATAAAATGTCTCTTTTGGGGGTATGATATATATGTGGTACATATATGTATATACCTTTATCATACATTTATGCATATAGATATAAATATAAATATATATCTACGTAAAAACTACACACACAAACACAGAGCATGCAACATGCAGCGGTTTCCTTGGAAGTAACATGGCAGTCAAATGAGTCACAAAGCCATGTTATTTGCAATAACTGAAACAAACTTTGGGGAAAAATGGCCACCTTACATGACACATATGATTGTGATAATAAGCTGAAGTGGAGAGTTATCACAATTATCTGGACAATTCAAGGTCACCAATTTTTTTTTTGAGGAAAAGGAGCTTTTTCTCAATGCTTGAATCATCCCAATTATCTTTTGAATATTGATTAAATTCACTAGATAATTATTCTACTCTCCATTTCACTTTTCCTATAGTCTTACTGTATGATTAAATGTAAAATGTTCATCAATGCTAAGTATTAACTGTTTCTGAAAGCATATGGATTCTTAAGGATGAAAATTTGAAACTTTTTATAGTGATTTAAAATATTCATAAGAGATATACTTCATATATTGTTTGCCAATCAAACATTAAATGGCATATGCCATTGGGTTCTTAAAAATGTGTAACACTGAATACCAAGCACTGGAATGAACAACACCAAGAAAAAAGATGGATTCAATGTCAGTGGGTTGTCATTTTCTACAAGCAAATTGTATACTTACGAGAATAAGATTTTGGAATTAATGCGTGAAAATCCCTAAAGCCTTCAGCCCCATATGTAACTGCAATAAAGAAGGCAAACAGGAAGCTGGGTTGTGATATTGCTAGAGAAATATAGTAAAAGTCAAAAAAGATGACATGACATTATCAATTGAAAACCACTCCTTACCTAACCACATGGCATACCATTGGCCATCATACAAGGAATATGGAAAAGATATCATCAACATAAACATTTAGGATGGCAATTTGCTCTTCTTAGAGTTCTGACACAAGGAAGTTCTCTTAAAGTTTCTATACTCTATGGATACCTGAAGGATCTATAGTGAACCCTATATAAGATCCTTCTATCAGCAAAAATCATAGATCACAATCTGGCCAAGATAAGTCCTAGGGAGTTGTCTGTGGTACAGAGAGGTTGAGTAACTTGCCTAATGTCTTCCTGATTTCAAGCCCAGAATAATAGTCACTGTGCCACATGGTTTCTCTTCTGTAAGGGTGAGAAAATAACCACCCTGACTCAGTTTTCCCACTTATGTAATGGGAGTATGTGGTAATACAGTGATAAGTAATGAGAACAAGGACAACGACGTTTTTGAAGAGGATCTACACCAGAGGTTCTTAACCTGGAGTTTGCAAAGTTGTTTTTAAGAAACATTGCATTAAATCAATCATTGTTAATATCACTAATGTTAATGTAACTAATAACATTATTGTTAATGATATTAATATTTAGCATATTATTCAATATAATTAATTTCCTTTGTAGTTCTGTGCATTTGATTTCATGAATTTAAAAACATTATTTTGAGGAGCCCATAGGCTTCACCAGACTGCCAAGGATCCATGACAAAAAAAGGTTAAAAATCTTTCATCTACAAAAATATTCAAATTAGCATAAAATTACCATATCCAATAAAAGTTTAACTATATGGTCATGAGATTATTTTGAATTTCAATAATTTTACTGCTAGAAATTTTATATTAAAGCTAACCTTCATGTGCAAACTATAGATCACAAAGGCACACATTTGTTATCAAGAAGTAAAGTCAAAGAGGTGTAGCCTTCAATAGTGTGGAAAATGTCTAAGTTTACTACTAAGTGAAATGCTGACCATTCTGAGTGGTCAAGGTGTGTAACAGAATTGAACAAGATGCCCCGATACACCTTTTACTTATTAAGGACATGAGTTTCAGTCATGCTATCCATGATTTCAAGGAAATGTTTTTCACTGCAGTCCATAGCACTGAACAGACAAGATAATATTGTAACACATTATGAGATGTGAAATTCAGAAAAAAAACATTTTCAAAAAATTCATTTAAGGGCCCGAGTTTTTGTCAAATTAATGGGGGGGGGGCACTTTTAAACATGGAAATCATTGAAAAGGTAAAATACTGGAAGCCACAGGAGGGGTTAGAAGTAGGCAAGGTAACTGGCTATCTAAGGTGAAAAAAGGGACATTTAAAATATTACTAATTTTGTAAATTAGTTAATATTTGTAAATTCACAAAATTTTAATGCCAGAATGTCAGAGTTTATTTTGTGCTAAGTCATGTTACATATATAATACTGAAGGTAGGTAGTAAAACCATAGAAGGTGTACTTTTCAGACCTCACTGAGCATGCACGAATACCTACCCTCGACTCTATGAGGTTAATAAAAAACAAAATATGGCAATACCGATTAAATTGATCATTTACACTACAGAAATTGCTGGCAGGATAGTTTCATTTGAATCCAAATCACATGATGGTTTCTGAGTTCAAAAGAGGAAGAAATGCTATATTCTCCCCAATGCCTGATTAGGGTTATTTATAATAACTAGAAATTGCAAAAATTCACTTTATTCCACTCCATTATGTACAAGATCCAGTAGTAAGTAGCTACCATGCATATTGCTGGTAAATATGCAAATTCGAAAGCTACACATAATAACCAGATTATATTCAGTATACTAAAGATTTTCCTAGTACATAAGCAACTCCCTTTGAATAGTAAGGCAGCATTTGACACTTTATTTTTCCCTTTCATGCTGCCTAGATGCCACTGACAAGCATGAGTCAATGAAGCTACACACATACTCTCAGACACACAAAAGCATGACAAACTTGACAATGAAACTAATACTAAAGAAGGATTTGAAATAAGTAGTAATTCACATTGACCGGCACCACCCCCATCCCAAATAACTTCGTATATAGTCATCTGGGTATGTGCTGCATCCCTACAGCAGATTATAAACTTCATCAAGTCAGAGATTCATCTTTATGTCCCTAGCATCTACGGTAACAGATCTCTGGCTGGAAAGGACCTCAGAGGCCACCTAGTCCAACCTCTCTTGCTTTACAGATGATAAAACTGAGGCCTGAAAAATCAGTAAGAAATAAAATATCTGACATTTATATAGAGCCTACTATGCGCCGGGCACTCTGCTAGATGCTTTACAAACAGTATCTCATTTGATCCTCACCTACCTTGAAGGTATTATCATTATGCCCATTTTACAGTTAAGGAAACTGAGGCAGGCTTGCCGGAGTCACACAGATATTAAGTGTCTGAGACTGAAGCTGAACTCAGGTCTTCCTGATTCCAGGCTCAGTGCACTGCACTACCTAGATGTTCTTAAGTGATTTGACCAAGATTATATTGGTCATGGGCATTGGTGGCAAGATTTGAACTCCTAACTCTGACTTCTCAACCAGTGCTATTTCTGCTTACTGAGCAGGTACTTAATGAATGCTTACTGAATCAAACTGACTGTATCCACACTGTCTGTTCTGTTTTCAAACGGCCAATAGGAAAACTCCTGAACAGTGAGTGTATCTGTTTGAATCCCTTAGGCAAAAGAAACATTCTCCCAAATTATTAGGGTTACTTGCTACAATATGATAATGTCTATACTTCAGTTTCTAGTATAACTTATAGTAAGAGTTCTTTTTAGTATCTTCTGAAAAGCAACAATCACAATTCTTCACATTACTTCTGGTGGGATTTATTTTCAGGGCTAACCTGGAGTAAGTGGGGTAGCTGGGCTATAGTACCTTTTGCCCCCCACACAAGGAAGGCAGCAAAAGGTGGATGAACACTAAGATAGGCCAAGGTCCTTGCTCTAGAGGCAGGAGCTGTGAGGGTGACATGAGGAGTGGGGAGACTGTTTATTCTTAGTGACTCTCTTTGAGTCACTAATTAAAAAAATGTTTCTTCATATAGTTCTCAACTTCTCAAACCTATTTTTGGAAGATGGTACAGACCTAAGAAGTCAACACTTTTTTTTTTGAGCTTCTAAGCATATCAATTTATTAAGCAATGCATACTAATTGCCTAACAAACCAGGACTAGGCCCTCAGCTTTGGCACTGGACTCTGAATTCAGATTTTTATGCATTAAAAACACATAAGATCAATTAAAAGAAAACAATTAACCAGGATATAAAATTAGGTAATCTGATTTTTTTTTGTTCATAGCAGTTATTTTTTTT